>VZRU01014677.1:49508-96480 GCA_013398155.1 Pedionomus torquatus | reverse complement strand
CCCACCTTCCTCCAAATCATCCTATTCAGATGCGTACGCACACCGGGCTCTTTACTGTATCACCTTAGGTATAATACAGTACAAAGAAATTCTCCAAAACACTGCTAAAATGTACCAAAACCCAGTATTTCTGTATTTAGGGAGGCACAATGGGCTTGAACTGAAATTTAACAGGAATGCAAAGGCTTCCCAGTGCTCACTCCTCTACGTGAGAGAACGCCTGGGCTCTGGTTCAGATAAGCAGTCAGAACGTTGCTTATGAATGCACTAACCACAACTTGCTAGTATTATAATTAATAAAAGCAAGAAACCCTATTATTTACCTGGGTTATCATAACAAAAAACGTTATCAACAAAGTCTAGATAAAGTGATAATCATATTTACTAGATAATGGAATAAACACATACTTCACCATGAAAATCCTCTGCCTCCCACTGGTGTGATCAGGATCCAGCTGTAAACCTCAGCCATTTAACGCCTGCTCTTTTTTATTTTGCTGATTGCGTTACTCCACAAATAAGTTTAAAGGGAAGGTGTTTGGGTGCAGGAACAGTTCATCTCCATGTTGTAACACGCTCCTGGATGTTGATGATAATTCAGCAGGTGGGTCACTGCTATTTTGTATTTTGCAGATACGCTGTTATTGGCAACTTTCTCGCTTTCTTGGCCCATAAATCGCCTATTTCTCCTCACACTTCTGCTTTTGTCTTAATTTTTTTAGATTAATCTTGTTCTCCTTTTAGTTTGGGCTCTGTACAGACCCAGGAGATCCTGATCTTTGGCTGGAACAGGGGCGGCTCTGGAGTGAGAGAACCCCTGTAACCTCCTGAAGAGAGCAATGTGAGAGGGGAAGGACAGCCTCTACTTGATGGTCCCCTCTGAGAGCATCTCTAGCAAAAACATTGCACTGAGTCACCAAAGTGGGGAATAAAAAGACCTAAGTATTTTTGCTGATACTTTTTTTCTTTTTCATTTTAGAGAAACATAATGCTTGGCTGGATATACTCAGCCAAATGTTCTATGAATTGGGAATCTCCCAAGCTTTTATTTAAAGAGCTTTTGATATTCTTTTCCAGTAAGTCAGCATTACTGCAGTAAACACTGAGCCTTTCATAACCTTGCAATGTGTGATCCCTTCTCAAAGTCACTCTGCAATCAAATGTACTGGGATTTCATAATAGTAATTTGCCACACTGTCAGAAATAGGCTTATCATGCTGCTGTCATTGGTATCATGTGAACATCACTCAGTGTGCTGTGCCCTTCAAATGAGAGCCAGAGCTCTGAGCCAGTAGGAGAGAGAGAAAGAAGGGAAAAAAAAAAAGAAGAGTAAGAGAACATTAACTCTTTAAAGCCAAGTACAGCCTAAGCCTGAAAGAGGAAGCTGTAGAGCTGCTGTACACCGTGTGGGCATCTCTTTAAATATTAGTAATATTGACTGGGTAATAAAGTTGCATTTTCTTTCCAGACTGCCTGAAATCACTGATAAATCTGTTCCTGTTGTCTCTTATTCTGTGGAGTGCGGCATCTACTAATTTCCTACTCCACTAGAAATACATCATTCCCAACACCACACACCTTTGCCAATCTTGACTAGTTGTTCAGGTTTTAAAAATATATCTCCATACTTTTCCTCTTCTGTATTTTTGCAAACGGTTTTGGGAGTAGTTTCCTAAGCTTTGCCCATAAAAAGTTTTAAGAGTTTTGGCACTGAAAAACAGCTTGCTTTAAGGGAGCAATAAGTAACATCCTTTGAAAGGGTTCTCATCTGCACTCACACCACTGGAACGGGGCTTTTCTCCAAACTCTTTCTCCTCTAAAGTCACCCACTCAGTAAACTCATTAGTCATTTCTGTGGTTGTGTCAACTAATCAGGGAAAAAAGAGCCATCGTGTAGCTTAGATTGACCAAACCCCCTTGAATGACAGAAAGACGAGTGGATTTTCACAGTGAGAAGCATCAGTTACTGATGTGATTGTTCTTAAAGATTGCCCAGAAGCCTGTTTTTGTTAAGTAAATAGAGAAAAAAATAATAGCCTGGTCCATTCTGTAAGTTCTAGCCACAAGCATGAACTACAGGGTTGTTTGGGCTATGGATTAGATGCATTGTGCCAGAAGAGGAAGTGTTTGGTGGATAAAGCTTTAACCTTCCTAGCTGTTCAGTGTATTTCTGAACAGGCTGGGAAGGAAAAGGAAGAGGAAGAAGAACTCACTAAACCAAAAAAATCCAAACCCATCTCAAGATCTCACCAATCCTATGACTGGTAATGGCTATAATGCCTCATAT
Organism: Pedionomus torquatus; assembly: GCA_013398155.1. Taxonomy (NCBI): domain Eukaryota; kingdom Metazoa; phylum Chordata; class Aves; order Charadriiformes; family Pedionomidae; genus Pedionomus; species Pedionomus torquatus. The sequence goes on along the minus strand of VZRU01014677.1, from coordinate 94,193 downwards.
GAATTTTCCACTGGAATTCATATCCCACAAGAGATCTGATCTTCAGGTCAAGAGGTAAACTTCGGATTTAGCATTTTCAAACACACTGAAGTTATTTGGATTCCTCCAGTTTTGAGCAATTTCCGGACAGCAGGTGCTCAGCACTTGAAGGTCCCTGGATTATCTTGGGTTGCACACTCAGGATCAGTAGAACACTTCAGAACATGTTTGCTGAAATCATTTGGTTGTTTAACGAATTAATTTTATAAATTGTCTGAGACACCCGCAGTGATATTTGGATGCTTTGGGGGGACGACTGATCTCTGAATGAATCAGCAATGTAAAATAATCAGGCTAATGTGTTTCTAATGTCACAGTTTTTGACACTCAGTGTGGCTGTCTCTTCCAGTAACGCTTTTCATTTAATTTAGACCGGTTTATTTAGCTGGAAAGTCTAATTTTCTAAGTGATTCTGAAAAAGAGACAATAAAAACCTTGTGAGCTAATGATTGCATCGCCTGGAATAGCTTTGGATCACATTGAAGCATGAATTTGGAGTGACCTTTTTTGTTTACAGGCTCAACAAACTGCCACAGTTTGGTCCATGTCCATGGACCAGTTTCAGGCTGTGCTTTTCTCCATTCTTTTGTAAAGAACACACAGGTGGTTTGAGGTTCTCGGATGGCACAAAGAGGGGAATCTCACAAAAGTACATTACACAGAAGTCACTTCACGAGGTGGAACTGCGCTTCAAACATTGCACCTCCGCAACTGCTGGAAAGAAACAGTAATTACAGTAATTTTGTGCAGTTTTTGTGCCTGTGAAGAACACAGCATCAAACTTGCTATAAAATATTAGGTAAGATTTGAATCCTGTAGCACCTATCAGGCAATCTGTTTAAATGTAATTAATGGTTGGCTGGCTGTTACATAACATATTTTATCATAAAGCTGTCTCCTGAATGACTCAAGTACTTTACTAGTAAAACTAAGTATTTTCATAATTATTTTTGAAACTGTTGGAGGACATGGCGGGTAGAGAAATAACATTGAGAATGATACCTGGTCATATTCCATGGACAATTGGCCTGAAATGCAATGCCAGGGCCTTCTAGAGAAATTATTCATAATGAGCTCCCCAGGAAGGTGTACCGTTACCCCCTGTTCTCGCTCACAGGCCCAGCAAATCTGGTTTGTTGACAGTAGTCTGCTTTGGTTGTTATAGAAATGCCTTCAACTTTGTTGTCCAGTTCCTTCTGATCCCGGGGATGAATTAATTCAAAAGACTGCCTGCCAGGAGGGAGACCTGGGCTTGTGTCAACATGTCTTTAGAAATGCATTAACAAGTTGCTCCACATGTATAATTAAAAGGGACGAAGGAACCCTACACTGTCAGAAAGTCTGTGCTCCATCCCAGTACATCTCCTATGCTTCTTGATACTTTCTTTCCTTTTTGATGTTATTTCCAGGACATTTATGCAGTTCACTGTGGATGGCTCTTGCAAATGTTCATCTTACAAAAGCGATAGTATTGTAATACAACTATTGTGCCGCTCCGTGCATCCTATATACAGTGAGCTCAGAGTGTTTTAACAGAGCTTGATTAAAAATTAAGCCTCTGTACAGCCGTGTTACACAGTTAAGTAGTATCATATCCATTTTACAGATGGTTACCCACACAATAGAAAGGTTAACTGCCTTATCCGTGGCTGCTCTCTCAGAGAGCTGCGCTGTTGGCAGTGGGAACCCAGACCCGAATAAACCATCGATTTCTTGGTTTGCAAGCTGATGCGCAAATCAGAGAAATGGTGCTTTCACTTTCACCAAAAATCATTTTCTTGTAATGGCTCCTTCAGCCAAGTGAGGTACAGCTTCAAATTTGATTTTTTAGTCAAACAAAAAGATTCAGTTTCAACTCGAAAGAAATCATATTGAACTCTTTTTCTAAACTTTCTATATAAAGCTTAAGTCAAAGTCTAAGAGAAATTGGACATTTTGAAATTACAAGTTGTTTTATGAGATGATACAGATGGAAATAACTTATTTCACCAGTGAGTTTTAAGAGGTGAACCTGAAACTGTTCTGCCTAAAAGTTAGCAGTGAGGTGTTCTTTTTCTTCAAAGGAACGTTATTAACAAAATACATTTTATGTAGTTAATATTCAATCCCATAATGAATACAGAAGTTCCTCCTTTCCGAAAAACAGCTCCACTGAACAGCACATTCCTACCTGGATCTTGCAGGTAGCAAGGTTTAACCCTGAGCTCTTGTTCCTTCCTGATCTTGGGACTTACAAAAGCATCTTCCAGGTGAGGTAAACTCAGCTGCCCAGAGCATGCTGTGCTGACTGTTCAGAGGAAGAGATTCCTCCCACCACGGCTCCGACGGAGCCAGCTCTGGACCACGGGAATCAACCCTCTGTTGAGTTCATACTGTGGTTTCGGTGAACGGGCAGAAGGTAGAGAAAATGAACGGGCAGAAGGTAGAGAAAACAAGGGCAGTACTGTGGAAACTGGGATTTGACTGAGTGATTAAGTCTGCTGTCCAGCTGGTGGACACAACAGCTGTTACTATTGCAGTCCCGATAGCATTTCATTTATTTTAAAGCCCTATCTTTAAGCTTTAATATCCCGACCATTTAAAATCACTTCATCTGAAGGTGGCAGCAGCGGGAATCATCTAGTAAAGAACATGGAAAAAAGACAGACAAGTCTTACATGTCACTTTAGAAGACAAAGCTTCTTATACTTTTTCATTTAAGGCTGGATGTCCCTAATTTTCTAGCACTGCAGCAGAAGACAGACCAAAATCCTGAAGACTTAACAAAGGTTCATTTTTGCTAACAGTAGGCATATGGAGAGCAGTTTTATAACCCCCAAATTATTTCTATTAACAAAGTGAGTGCCCTCACCAACACTCTCCCTTTCTGAGCCATGCTGTTAAATAGAAAAATGGAGAGTTGCCATGAAAGTTTAAGAATAAAGTCTCAGGTGACAGAGATACGAAACGGGCAAGGAGAGAAGTTCTCAAGAACCGCAAAGGGAGACTTCAAGGGGCAGAATAAGCATTCATTATGGGTTTCCCCTCTTGCCTGTAGACATGGGCCACAGTCTTGACCCTCCTGAGAAGGGGTTATGTGATGGGGCTTGCAGGAATAGTGTATCGTGCTGCCAGTGAAATCTCAATTCCCACATCTAAGAAAAGAACAGATGGACTTCAGGATGGGCAAATGGGCAACTAACTGAATGGCAAGCTTTCCTTAAATAAATACATAGACCATATGTCCTTGGATATTTCACTTGATAAAAGCCAATCCAGCAGAGGGTCAGTGTGGAGTCTTCTCTTCAGTAACCTGGTGATTTAGAACAGGTTCACAAATATTCAAAGTAGTAAAATAATAGTTGAATTTGCTATTATTTTCTGTTAAAACCCAGCATTGGAACCAACCATGTGTGAACACGGGTTTTACAGAGAAACTGTGCTAAGTGTGAGTTTCTGTGGATGTAATGTAGTGAAGGGGGTCTGTAAAATCCAACAGTAAATAAAGTGTGTTACCTTACATGTGTACTGCACAGGAACTGCACCCAGTGAGACTGCAGGGGTGAAAATGAGGTGGCCGTAATGACCCCATATCTTAAAATCATTGCAAGATAAATATATTAAATCAAAGATCATCTAACACCAAATCAAACCAAATAAATCTAAAATTCCTATCCTTTGATACACATTCAGAGAAGCAATAAATAAAACCAGCATGGCAAGAGATACCTCTCTAACAGGTTAGTCCAGACAAAGCAAATAATATGTTAATTGTTTTAATCAGATCATCAGTCCTATGTGCAAGAAAATCCCTCCCTTCATACACCACAGAAGTCAAGCATTCCCATACCTAGCACATCCCTCGAGAGATTAGTGGGTCATCTCTCTGCGACTCAGCTGGGAAGCAAGGATGCTGCAGTTCGGTGCCTGTGTGCAGTAATACCTGGCTCTGAAGCCTGCAGCAAAATAGGGATACATCTATCTGATTTCTCTGCCCTCTGCATTTTAAGAAGGCTCATCGAAAAACGTCTGCCTGTTTCTACATAACCACCACCAAGGAGATTCTCCAAATGTCCCCTCTCAAGCCTGGCTAACGCAATCATTACTCCAGCCCCTTTGCAGCCCCTGCTGAGGAAACGCCTATGTCTCTGCTACTTGCTCTGACAAGCTTTTATTTTCCTCAGCGCAAAGGTTGTTATTGTATTTGACTGTGGTGCTCCCTGCAACCTGTCCTTCCTACTGGGCATTCACACCGAGCCAGGTTACAATCTTGCTTTATCTGGTGGGAGGAGATGACTCACTGTTTGTTCTGTAAGGCTACAAGGAGACACCTTGAAGCAAAAAAATGGCTTTGAAGTGCCAGCTCACTTCAGGGAGCAGATGGCTGAGCTAGGCTGAGGTTAAAGACATTCATTATAAATCCATCATCAAAGTAGGACATAGATGTAGAGTGATTATCAGATAGAGGGAATGTGCTTTGAATGACAACTTTGTGTTGCTGTCTGAGCTACAGATGACCGCAGAAAGTTTTGGTAAGTAGGGTCAGACCCTCGCATGGCAGAGCAGAGAGAAATCCCACCAAATCCAGAAAGAAGGTAGCAAAGCTCTGTGGCCTCTCTTTGCCCGTTCTGCAGGCGTTCTGCCTGCAGTCTCCAAATAATGCCACCTGTAATCCTAAATATGCAAAAATCCCAATGCAGAACCCCCAAACTCAGGTTTCTAACGTACACAGAGATCACCACTACATGGCCCCACACGGAGCTGTTTTCTGTCTGGATGAACACATAGAGAATAAACACACACAACACCGCAGAGTTGCCGTTATCCAGCCACTATCTTCATTAGGCACATCAGCATATTGAAGTAGTAAAGTTAACGGAGCTCTGCCAGTCTTTATCAGATAAGGACAGGATCCCAAATAATTCAGCAGCGAGAACGGAATCAAGGCCAACAAGCAACTACAATTTCATTTTTATCAAAACACACTTCAGAAAAGCAGAAAGCGATGACTTCCCTTGATGCCCACACACAGTCACAACCCCCACGCTGCCCAGTGTTGGATAGTCTGAGTCCTGTACGCGAACGCTGAAGAAATCAGCCTTCATGAAATCCTTTCCTCTGAGAACAATACAAACTTCTCAGCCTAGTGACTTGTGGGCCCTCAGGGAATCCTATAAATTAGACTATGTTAAATCTGTTGCCATTTTCCTGCCATACAGTATAACATTCATGAGTTTATGGTTAGGAAACTTTCTGCTTTCATTTAAAATCCCAGGTTGCAGGCTTTATTTTAATTTGCTTGTTAAAAAAAAAAGCTTTTCCAGACCAAATAATCTCTAAAGTAGTTTTTCTCTTGCATTTTTTCTGGGAAAGATTTTTATTTGAAGGTGTGCACAATATATCTAACTTTGCACTCACAACATTATCCCACTCTTGGAAACAGAATTTCCAATTGGATTTTCAGAATTTCCAACCTCAAGTTCCTCTACGATAAAGTATTTCTACAATATATTTATCTATCACACCCCTGTCACTTTTCACCAATCTTTTATCTGAGGTCAGTAAATACAATGACATTTAGGACTTGCCACAGGAAGAAAGCAGTGAAGCAGCCAGAACATTTCCTCGCTCTGTCTGTTGAAGATGCAAACTAGGGGTTTTGGTGGGTAGTTTTTGTTTGTTTGTTTTGGGGGTTTGCTTGATTGGTTTTTAATTAATACAATCACAAGGCAACTGAATTACTCTGAACAAAGCAAGGGTCTGCATAGTGAATCAGCACTGAAAGGCAGACGTTTCAGGTTATTAGTTTGGACACCGTAGCTCTAAACCTGTAACTAGTGCTAATTTCTAACCATTATTCCACACTTCCCTGCCAGAAATATAGGATATACATAGGATTTTACATCACCATCTTAAAACTATGGTTAGTTACTCAATAAAGTAACTAACTGAAAAATAATGGTCACCTATGAAAACACAGGTCAATCTAATTATGCCTCAGTTTCCATTTTAACGACGGTTACAACACATTTGTCTCATTTCTCTGTTTAACCTTGTGATTTAAAACCCATCAAATGCCATATTTAAATGGAAACTTTTGGACTTTGGAGAAGCATTTTCCCATCCTCAAGTTTACAGCTCATACCCTTAATAAGGGCATCTCTTTGCATTTGCCCAACTGACCAAAATGACCTTAAGGGATTTATTCTGGTCATTTCCTCCTGTGACCCAAATTCACATTTGAAGCCAGATCTTCAAAGGATAAAGAGTAATACTTTAACCCTCTGCAGATTGCAAACCTAATCTTCAGAGAGCGTCAGTTTCTCAATTTGAGAAAAACTGGTGGGCAAAAATAGACTAGACGCGTTTGTCAAATATGTTCACAGTCCTTTCATTCCCCGCTAAATACCACGAAGACCAAACAATATTTCTACTGCAAAGTCTTTCAGCACTCACCCTAATTAAAACAGCAAAACCCCCACACAACCCCACTGAGCCATGCCTTGGAATGTCAATTAACTGGACTGTATCAAATTTAGATGCTAAATGAAGACCACAAAGCTGTTTTTCCTGCTCAAGTCTCAATTCTTTTTTTCTCTTTCTTCCAGCTAAGGGAGTTTCTAAGGTGGGGGACAAAGCCTGTATCCTGTGCCTTGCTCAGCTATTGGTGAGTAGCATGGCCAGGAGTAAAAAGAAAGGATGAGTCAAAGCCCAATCATTCGTATTCGTATGTCAGGCTGGAAGAACAACCTCACACATGGAACCAACTGAGGCACATCTCACTGGCACCATTGTCTGGATGGACAGTTTTGACTTTCTCAGTTCTGAGATTTGTGTACAGCCTACTGAGAGGTGTATCACATTTCAGAGACAAATTAAAGCTTTTAAACAGGCAAACAGTACTTTGACTGAGAGCAGTAAACTTTAGAAAATTAATTGACATAAATTACTCCTTGAATCAGATTCTACTGCTCCCTACCTGAGCGTGAACTGGCTAATGTTTAGAACTCACCACTGCTAACAGAAATTGAGACCAAACCAACGCTGCTTTGAAGCAAACCTGACTACTGAATATCTCTGGTCCAAGCTGTTTCACTCCTTATTTGCTGCTCACCTCCCTGCAAACTTTTCACTTCCCACAAAACCAACAGCAGAAGCCTGCTCTGAAGTGTTTACTCGTATGTTTTTTGACAAGCCCCAAAAAAGCACATTAAGTTCTGCTAACCCAATGTTACGCAATTTCACATGGCTTCACAGAGCTCTGGGTGGGGTGTGAGAGCTGATGGGAACTGGAGAGACACATCATAATTCAGTCATTCTGCTTTGCAACAGAAGGTCTCCTGTTGCTCTGTCAGCTTAAAATGCAATAGGGTGTTTTTTTTTCCTGCTAGCTCTTTACAATGAGAGGAGGATGGCTGGTCAGCATAAACAAACCTGTGTTTTTCCTAGTCTGCTGGTTGGTTATCGCTGTCGGTGATTTATATTGCTGCACCGAGCAGAGATGGTACCAAACTGGGATTCTGTTATTCTAGATACAGTCAAAATGGGAAGATACAGAAAGCAAGACACAAGGGAGAAGACAATGGCAAGATGACAGTAGGAATCCAATTAGAAAACCAAGTATTGTTATCACAAAGCATCAGCTGCCATCAGGTGATAAATTTGAGGTTCTTCCATAGCTATTTTCTACAATTCTATAACAAGGTTTTATTGCTCTGTTAATAGATAAATATTTCTGGAGGCTCATGCATATTATAGGCTGCTTGATGTTCAGGGTCCATGGCAGAACTTTTTCTCCTACAAATTTAATTTCCTAATATATATTTCTGGTTTCTTTTTTGAAAGAGTATGTAAGGATTCAGCATTTGAGTATCACCTTCACCACAATGACTTACCTCCAGAGTAAAGCATCTCAGTAGCCATTAGAGGCTGGTAAAACAGGTTACACCACCGATGAGAACATCATTCAGAAAGGAATGGGCAGATTCAGAAGTCATCAACTCCCCTGCTCTTTTATTTTGTGGGACATGAATGGAGAAACGTGCCAGCCAACAGACCTGGAAATTGAAGGAATTTACTCACGTAAGAGGTTGGCAGCGCATGCTGAATCAGCACAAGGTCCTGCACAAAGTTGCTCCCGTGGGTTCGAAGGCCAGCACAGAGGAACCTCCACTGGGGATGAAGGACTGTCTCGGACTCAGCATCCCCATCAGGCTTCAGCTGTTCCACTGAGGCTGTCTACAGGGATGATAGTTACAGCAAGCTCTACTATTGTTAGACACTGGCTAGGGAAGCACAAGTGTGTGTACCCTGTTCACATCCACGTGTGATTGCGCAAAGTTCTTCCCACAGCCAAAAGATGTGAACATTTTTGGCCACCTTAAAGTTCACCAGGCCATGGTTTAGCTCTTAGTGTACACTCTCTATGATATATCTGAGGTAGGCAAGCAGTATGCTCCTTTCTCTGAGCTTCCAGAACCATCCCTTCAAGGTACTTTCCCAAAGCATTTTTATGCTGCTCTAAAAACTGATCCATTAATATTCACATCTGAGTAAGAGTCACAGCAGGACTGAAGCTGCCTCAAAACGATGCTGGTTGACTGAGGATGAATTGCTAGGTTTGGACAGTTGCTGCAGGTGATCTGTATTTTAATGTTCTGTAGATCAGAGATTTTTTTTTTAAACCAATGCACACACTTCTAAAAAGTCAGACTCTATCTCAATTACATCACGTAGATTTGCTTTCTTGCACATTTTTTGGATCCTCTCACATACCAAGATCCAGCATTTCATCAAGGAGACATATCTGCAGGCAACGTGACAGCTGCTTCCTGGCTCTTTGAGCCTGCAATGTTTTATTTGGGTCACGCATAGTATCTTTCCTTCCTCTTGAAGCAGGTAAAATGTCTGCTCCTTTCTGACAGTGGGAGATACCACTATGACAGTAAAGCCATTTTAGAAGGAGAACTGTAAATGAGGACAAACTTTATAGTGCACATTTATAATCACCTACAGGCGGTGCTTCTTGAGCCAGCGATGCATTGCCCAGGGAGCAAAACTCAGCTTTTCTACTTGGCACCACTGTAACGTCATTGATCTCAGGGGGGGTTACGTCAGCCTGAGAAAGAAACACCTCCCAAACACAACTGCATCCTCGCACAGGAGCACCTCCCATGCCCACAAAGCTGGAGATGGGGTTACCTCCACGTTAGTACCTTCATGGACACAAAACTGCAATAATAATGCAGCCTGCAGGGCACTTTCTGTTCAAGGTGAAATCAGCTTTCAAAGTTTAGCAGGGGATCGCTAGGCTGATCACCAGTTCTGGCATATTCCAACAAGGGAATGTTTTACTCCAAAGATTATATAAAATAAGAAAAATCCCAGGAAGAGCTAAATTCAAGTTCTGTCTCATGTACTAGCAATTAGAATTGTGCAAAATCAAAATTAGTCGTAGGTAACTGCTGATGCTTACAATAAATAAATATTACTAACTGGATGAGTTCAATACTTATGAAATATACATTACTTAGTAGGGGAAAGTACCATTAATTTTTTTATCCAGAATAAAAACATACTTTGCAAAATCACTTTGATGTGATGGAGTGTCCAGAATGGCAGCTTCATAAATAAAGCCTTACTAAGCCTTGCTCTTCAGCTTGCACTGGAATATGTGGGTGTCAGCTTGGTCTGTTCCTTGCTGTTCTGAGGGCTGCTAAAGTTCCAAATATAACCACTGCTTTCAGGGCTTTATGTTGGGTTGAACAAAAAGCTACAAACTATAAACAAATCTAGATCTTCATTATGAGGCACCACGGTAGGATGAACCTGCAAGTAAGAGCAGAACCCAGTCAAAATAGTTGAGTTTGAGATGTGACCTCTGCAAAATCAGTCACCTTTAACAAGACAATGAAACAACCCCCTAAAATCCTTACCAAAGGAAGGGTAGACATTTGTTGAAACATTCACTGATCAGTTTGGTAGGACAAATCTGTTTGCTAACTGGCTGCAAGTTCTGAGTCCGTAATAAAACTTAGAGACAAAAAAAAATGTGACCCAATTCCACGACTGAACAATTTGCACAGCTCTAAATAGAAATCTGTCGATAACGTAGCCCTATTTGTTGCAAAGGGAGGGTATTTCATGAACTGCACCAGGCTACAAGTCACCTGTTTCCAACCATACTGAAAACCCAATGTAGAAACGCTGAGAGAATCAGGCACAGTTTTTCTCCTTTTTTTCATACCCACATACAAATAAACGTGAAAGCCCATGTTGAAATTATAAATATATTTGTATTATTTATAATCATGGCACTACACAGTGAAAATCATGTCATTTCGTTTTTCTTGAAAGAATCAGAATAGCATAAGACAGTGTTGATACCAATATCCTCTCACTGCCCTACTTAATTCTGTTCCAACGTGTTTTCAGAAATAATAATCTTAACAACGGTAGCATTAAGTCGCATTGAATAAGCTGTAGAGCTAACAGAAATAAACACTTCTGTCCTGCTTTTGACCTCAGGATGGTGCAAACTGTGAGCTAATGGAGTAGCTCCACTGATCTCCGTGAAGTCACCCTGGTATGAGATCAGATCAGACCTACTGCGTAACACCAGCCTCAGCCTAACAGATACGATNCACGGACAGGTAGTGATTTGCTGAAGGTCTTCTTGCTGATCACCCTTCGACAGGGACAAACCCCAGGAGGCCCGATCTGGTACCCTCTACCCCCTGGGCCATGTTACCCCTGATAATACCCCATGTCACTCACTCCTGTCTGCCTGAACAACTAGCACAACAGACACAAGAGATTTGGATCTAACTGCCCATAAAAGACCATTCGTATTAACTGAGCAAGGCAATATTTTAACCAAAGAGTGTCTTTTAAGAAATAATAGCATTTACAGTAGTTAAACAGATGCTACTTTTTAATCAGATCTAATTCTTTCATATTAGCATACGATCCTTAGATTCTTTACTACTCTCTTAGTCATTACCTTAAGCCCTCACAGCTATTCTAGATAATACTTTAAATACACAGAGCTTTAAAAAAATATTTCCATTACAAATATTTTAAAAATATACTTATCCTAAAAAGCTGTCCGGCACTATTCCAAAAATCTCTTGTAATAAATGTCTTTTTAAATTTTAACAAAAATATCTACTGTTATATAGAAGAGCTCAAGTTTTGACAAATCTCTGATGCAGTCAGAAACGCCCGGGACCAGACTCCACTCTCGTTTCTACGGTTGCCAATGTGGATCATGGTGTTCACTTCGGTTAGTAATAATAGAATCAGGAGCAGAATACAGCCCTTGGTGTTTTAAAATAACTAAACGGACTGGATACTGTAACAGTTACTTGTGCCTAGCATTACAGGGAAGGGAAATCCTTTACCTCATTGCGTTTAAAAATGCAAAAGAATGTTAAATTTAGTTTTTGTGCCATGCCCAAAGAGGTGCCAGGCAGCTGCAATGGATGACTCAGATGTTGAATCCTATTCACTTACAGGAAAAAAAAAAAAGTTTCTTTTGGCTGAATGATGCCTTCAACTGCTGTCGTTAAATGGAGAATGAATGTTTATAGAGAACATTTGTAGAGAGAAGATGCCAACCTTCCTAGGAGGCTTTCTACAATTCTAGGAATCATCTTAATTGCATTTTTTAACTGGAAAGTTGTGTGAGCTTAATAGAACCTCCCACTACTTAGATCTATGGAGGATACTATTTTAAACTGCTTCCTTATTTTCCAGCTGAAATGCCCCCATCCAGCCATTCATTTTCAAAGTGCATTTAGAAAAAGCTATTCAGCACTTACAAGAATCTGCATCTCATCAGAAGGACAATCTGGAAGCTGTAAGTTAGTTTTTTAAAACATTGGAACTTTTCTTTTTTTTGGCCTTTCCCCCTTTTTTTTCCTCCAATCCTCAAATTTAAATGTGGTGTTTGATTAAGGATCATAGACATTAACCCAGTGTCATTGCATCAGGCTCCATATGTAAGCAACGCTAACAGTCTTGGATGCAAAGTGCAATTCCTACCTGCCACCACCATGACATTAGAACAGATCTTTACACATTTTGATTTAATTTAATTCACGTTTAAAGCTTTTGCTCTACTTCTTGTCTTCCTAGACTTTAGCTGATGATGTAGCAACTTATAAACCAAGGAAACGTAAGTATACAGACTAAGTTCAGTCCTCACTGTCGTCTTCATCATCATCGTCATCTTTACTGGGAGCACATCTTTGGAAGCAGTGTACTAGAGTTGCTAAGAAGAAGCTTGATAGAATAGCAGCAATGGAGACTGCGACTCCAGAGAAGATGATGATAAAAAGGTCCGTCAATGACAAACTAAATTTGCATTCACTAAAGCTGACCTCAGATAATTCGTTCAGGAAGATTCTTCTGTTTTCTACAGGCAGGGAACACTGGATTTCATGCAGACCTGCAAAGAAGAGGAAAGGGAAACACATCAGTGGAATATTGATGAATCCTTCTGTTGCTCCTGTCAGAGATTGAATGGCTGAAAAAAGGTTTCAGGGCTAGTTCTGGGTTTATGAATTTGTCCAAAACTCAGGAAAAAATGGAACAAAACTTGTCACTATTCAAAGTCACACATAACCCCCTTGAGCGGCTCCTGGAAATCAAGTTACCTTCGGTCTTCCAGGAGGCCAGGTACAATCTGAGACCGTGATGTTGGGGATTTGAAACAGTGAATGTTGAACCCTGGATGTGTCTAAATCTCGAGACCTGGAAGCGCTTTCCTGCAACTCCATCTGAGCATAAATCCTGACCCCAGAACAGGGTAACAGGGATACTGAAGCTACTTCCACGCTTTGGGGCCTCTATGCTACTTTCATCCATGTAGTTCTAAAACTAAACTGTCTTTTCCTGCTGGCCAGAACTACAGCTTATTTTTAATGGATAGTTGTTTGTCTGTGACCTACATTTACCTTTTCTCCCTGACTGCCGTAAGGACATGCAGAGCAGCAGATATTATTCCCCCATGTATTATTGAAGAATGCATAAAGCTGGGTTATTCATAGTGAACGCAAAACCATCCAAATTTAAAAACTGGTGAGAATATAGTTTGATACTATGTGTGGCACTCCCTCTTTCTTCCCAACAGGGGAAAATCAGGAGAGTATTTTAACAAGCTAAAATTAAACAACTGATGAAGGGAATAAAGTCTGTATGGCTGTTGGCAAGACAGCTTTTATCTGGCTATTAAGGATATGAACATAAAGGGCAGATACAAGAACTGTGTATTAGTGACAGGAGAACTGCTGGTGGTTTACTGGGTACGCTTCTACTCTTTGTCTGCTAATGATCCCAGGAGGGACTCCCAGCTTCTGCCTCTGCATTGCCGTGTGCTCACGGTGGGCAGGGCCTTTCCATCACCCAGCTCCACTGTAGAACCTTGATGGCACTTACAGAATGTGTGACGATAAGATTTCCTCTGCTTTTGTGAATCCCATTTTTCTTGTGGCTGAATAGCTATGGCATATGATGTTTTCCTATGAAACCCAGGCTCCTAGGGGCAGTGGTACAAACCTGACTGGTTATCTGAAGCCAGCCCAGCTGTTGTGTTGATTTGAGAGTTTTAGCTAAGTCTGCTACGGATCCAATTATCAGCCTGACTTACTTGACCTTACAATGATGATTGTACTAAATTTTGATCCCTAAAAGCCATCCTGACTCTGTCGCAGTTGCCTAAAGTTCTGTTGCCTTCCCACTTTCTCATGCTCCTCTCACTGATAATGCAATAAAAGCTGCCGGCAGAACAGGACAGCAGTGAGCACGCCCAAGGCTGAACAGTTTCCTCTAGGCAAACTGCCACCTCAATACATGCTGTATTTTTTTCTCTGAGCCTGGAGTGCCCTGGCGGTGTGTATCAGATGGAGAGGCAACTTGCTTTGCAGCTCTTTGAAACCTCCTCTTTATGGAACTGGCCCGGAACGTAAAAGAGCCACAGGGTTTCAAACATCCCCTGAGACTTTGGGAAATCTGCAACCTGCAATATTCACATAAAGGATGTCTTGCAGACAAGCTGACATTCCAGAGCACCCGAGTGTGCTGAGACTGCACGAACGGCCGGAGGAAGCACACACCATTGTGCTCCATAGACACAGCTCTCTGCACAAACCTTCCTACTGAAAGAAGTGAGGATTGCTCGGCAAGTTCATATTTTCATCGGGACTTGGGAATAGCAACTCTAGGGGTAAACGGGAGTGACAAGCAAAAGGGGACACAAAAGGATATCCTTCTCTGTTCAAAACAATGAGAAATACAGGAGGAGTGAAAAGCCACAGGCTTGAATTCCAAGACCTGTGGTTTTTAAATCAGCTTTTACAAAGCACACAGTTTTCAATAAATCAACATGATGTTGACAGTAATTTTCCATAAGGAAACAGAAATAGTATATATTAAATATTAATATATTAATATCATATATAAATATATTTAATATATAAACATATTAAAGAGACAGAGCAAAAAATACTCCAAAAAGACCCCTATTGTTCTAAGCGGTTCTACAAACTCATCCCTGGCCTCTAGAAATAACAGCATTGTAATATCAGCCCAGGATTCTAGAGATGGAAAAGAAAGAGCCTGTGTATTCATTACCAAGAGCAGTCTTGCCATGGCTCAAAACTGAGCCTGTAGACTGTGAGCTCTATTTGTATTTCCCAGATGCTTTCACCTGCCATCAGAACACAGTACAAACAGAAAAGAATCTGCAACATATCAAGTCACTTAGAGGGTATTTCTTGTTATGCGAATCAGCGTACTGTAATGATTTTGAGTCTGATTACACAATAATGAGAAATAAAAAAGCTCCTGTCTGTGTAGCCATGGGTACTGGAATCTAGGTCATGTTCTCAAACCAAATAAATTAGATGGGAATTTTCTACTTGCGTTATTCTGTGACACTACAATGTGGTAGCCTAGCCTCAAGATTTTACAGAGTTCATAGTCACTGAGAAGAATAGATGTCAAAAGGCAAAACACAGCATCATAAACCAGGGGCCAGCACAGAGGCCTCTCCAGCTCCCAGCTATAGCTTCAGCCACCCTGCGTATGCTCCATCTTTTCAGCAGGACAGGACTGAACCGACCTCTTCTACCTCCACACCCGGCAGTTCTACAGGAACCGTGCTGGAAGCACATTTATTACATTTATAGTCCATTTATTAGTCCATCCTGTTCAGTGAATGTTTTTCTGTGCTGTGTTGTGACACTATTGCAAAACCCAATACGGTTAACAGAAGCTTTTCTTTGCACTCCAAAGAGAACTTGGAACAGCCTGTTCATTTTGCAACAGTCAGACAAGCAGCTATATCTGTAATGGCACAGGGAATTTCTCCTCCCAAAGCAGTGATTATCGCACCAGAGCTTCTACCTGCTTACCTGAAATCATCATAAGCCGAAGGCCACACGTGTGACTGCCTGAGATGACATATGAACATTTCACCTGTTTCCCTCAATTGCAATGTGCTACTTTCTTTACATTATTTAAAAGCAGGTTGTCCTTACAACCTGAGAAGCCAGTGTGTGTGTGGAAAGTTGCTGTTCTGTACTACACCCGCCCCGCTCCATTCGCCCCGAGCAATTGAACTTATTTTGTTCTTTGCTTGGGCAGAAAGTAATCCCAGGTCATCAAACAGCCTCTGCACAAACAGTGAACAAAAGGGTGGCTTCTATAAAGTGATCAGTGTTAATTATAAGGTATGGGTTATTCTGTTGCATACAGACTGGCCCAATTAAATGACCTGTCCCCACACTCAAGAATTCCAGAGGACAGGAGAGTGCTTCATGCTTAGTGCACTACTTTCACACTTTATCTACTTGAATGGTATTACATCTTATGTATTTTTTAAAGTTATTAATTTTTTATTTTTTTTTAATTCTGTAGATCCTGCTCAATTTACTCTTTAAAAAAAAAAAAAAAAAAAAAATCAATCAGGCTTCTTGTAAAAGGTACCTCAAAGAAATTTGCTATTTAGTGCTTGGCTGCAGGAAGAAAACCTTTGATGATAGTTATATATATCTCATTGCTCCTACAACATGTTCAAAGAGTTGCTTCTTCATACCAAACAAATCCGTAAATGAAATAACAAGTGTGAGCGTGTTATAAATACATAGCTTATGTTATTTTGGTCAGGGCCATCACATCAGCTGTAAGAACTCCAGCTGTCCCAAGGACAATGTCACACGCTCTGTATCTTTCTGCTATGTCATCTGAAGAAGCAGATGTACTACAGGAACAAGCTGGGATGTATTATTTGCTTTGGAAAAGGGAATGCTTTGAAATCCCAATCAAGGGACAGGTGCTTGGTTCTATATAGGCTTGTCTCTTAACACTGAAAAAATAAAGGAAGGTGGAAATATAGGTCTGTACCCTGAGGAACAGATCATCTATGCAACATGGGAACTGTGAAAATGCTGGAATCCTAGAATCATAATGTTAAAAGCAGAAGTATGTTTTTAAAAGGAAAAAAAAAGAAAAAAGAAAAAGATACATGTGCTTAAAAAGAAGTGATGCAGGAGGGTTCCAGGTAGAGTTTATTTCACTGAAATTCCCTCACAGGTTTTAGAACAATATGACTTTGAGATGCCTTGCTATTAGAGGATTATAACTGCACTGAAGTCTACCACTTAGACTTTGATAATAAATTACAGGCAATTAAGCTGCAGCTAGATCCTAATAAACACTTTGCATTTGTTTCTGTAAAAGATTCTGTACAAGCCTGTTTGTCTTGCAGAGTCAGAGGCTAAGATATTTCCCCTATGAGAATGAAGCTCTTAGAAAATGGATGCAGCCTGAAACCAGTCTTTATACAAATAATTAATAACGTCCTTGTAAATTAATGAAAACAGACTGACAATGCTGTAATGGCCAAGTTCTGATGGCCAACTGTTCTGATCTTCCCCAAAATGCCATAAACCCCCCGATACCAAGTTACATTAGCTTCTGCCAATGCTTTCTAGCCATTATTGAACCACGTTTCTCATAGGTACAGGCTGATTTGGAATTTTCAAACAGTAATTGGCTGGACAAGTGCATTGAAATTCCCTGGTCCTGGATCTAACGTGAGTTTTCCCTGGATCTGCTGACCACGTTGACTGCTGAGTGTGAGTTTCGTTTTATTTTCCTCCAGCTAAAGACAAGCAGCAAGAGCACTTACCCCAGGTCTACTTCACTCTATTTTGAAGAACTTCTTCTGTATTTCTGTCTTTGCTTGTTTTTAATACCAATGTTAACTATATATTTTTCTGAAATTCATTATTAGTTCAATATTATGGTCTGTCTGTTAACCCTCAGAGCGAGATTTGCCAGCTATCATTTTGGATGTTGTGTTCAAAAAATAAGAAAGAGGCCTTGATTCTGTTGGGTCTTTGTAGAGTTCACAAAACCAGACATCCAGAGAACTAGTTTCCTAACATTCAGCAATGTACAATAATAAGAGATAATGAAATTATTCACTATCAGCAATGTACAGTAATAAGAGATAATGAAAATGCCCACTCATACATACACAGGTATGGATAGGAATTACATCCAGAGAAATACCCGAAGACATAAACATTTAAGTGAGCCTCATGCACACGTATTTGTTACTATCTATACAATAAATGCAAGACCACTATAATATGCTATTTCAATTTTTTTTTTTTTTTAAAGTAAAATTGGCATTTGCGCTTTTGGGTGGAATTTTGCTGTTCTCTCATGTTGCTGAATGTAGTTGACACAGACTTGAAATACCTAAATGTGGCATTTTTTTTCTTGTTCAGTATTTTGCCTCCAGCTGTAGTTCTCTTTAGTCTACTTAAACACTGTCACTAATGTATTAGATGTATTAATAAGCAATGAGAGGCACTGCCTCTGAAGACCTATGAAATTTCATTGGAAATAGCCTCAAGCTACCAGAACAGTAAGGCTTAAAAAACCCTGAAGCCTAGATTTAGGTCCCTAAATAAAACTTTTTATGGCCAAGTGCCCTAGAGTCTCATAGATCAATATTAAAGGGTACTTAAAAGTTTGTCTCAATGCCTAAATATAAGTTTAACATTAGGTGTTCACATCTGCAAATGCTGTCCCTGCATCTTCAAATCCGTAAAAGATGGAAGTACTCCAAAAAACCTTAAGATGGAAGAAACAGAGTGAAAAGCCAGTGGCAGTCAGATCATTTTACTGAAAATGACTAGGATATCAAATTATATATTTATACATGTATATATATAGAAACAGATTTGATGTGCTTGTTAGGGAATCTAATTTCTGTTAGGAGTTTCTGCTTGAAGAGAGTAAAAGCTGCTGAATATGTGAAATGTCTTAGGGCTTTTAATTCCTTTCCCAAAAAACAGATATTATGTTCTGTACATAATGTGGGAGATGTGGGAGCATGTGCATGGTGCTCAGGGAAGAATCGAATGGCTCAACAGACAGAACAGCCTGTCCTTTTAGCAGAAGCTTGCTCTGGTTCCATATCAGCACACGAAGCTAAGGCAGCCTTCCCTACCACAGCAGATGAATAAATAGGTCCTGAGAGAAAATGAGAAGTCAAGAGGACTTCACTTCTGAATCTCCTGTTTTCTCTTAGTACTGAAGTCAGCCTGAGTGTCCTGTTTCAGAAGCTGCTTACAGTCTCATGGTCATCTGCTCTTACTTTTTTTCTATCTCTTCTCACTGCCGCCCTTCTCTCTTTCTCTTCTGCATAGACAGCCTTTACCTAGAAATATGCCATTTTGCCAGGATTTACCTCCCCATCCATAGTAAGGAAGTACCAGCAACAAAACTCTTGAAAGTAGCTGAAGAGCATCTGCATCAGAACTGGCACTAAAAAAACCCTTGAGTATCTTAAAAATGTATAGTCTTGCGCACACAACTTTCCAAAGTGGAGTAACATTTGACCAAATGAAGAAGAAAACATGCTCCTAGTTATGGCCTTCGTGTCACAACATGGGATTTGCTGCCACTAACAAACTTTCTTCCAGCAAAGTTCAGTGATTACCTGAGCTTAGGATGAAGCTCTGCAAAGTGGACCCAGTTCTGTTGTCTTCAGGCATCGTTTACCAGTTCTCCTTCTACTGGTATGAACATAAAAGTTGGAGTTTGGGAGGATGGGGCACTGACAAGGTGCCAGCTAATTCCAACTATATCAGGGAAATCTAACACTGAGCACCAATCCTCTCTTAAACTTGTGCTACTTTAATTTTCAACATTCAGAACATCCATTTCCTTTATTTATCACCTGGGTACCCCAAACCTTTTTGGAATTCTGTTGCTAGCCAACTTTGAATGAATTTTTTGAGTCTTTCTGGAAATACCAGTGTACACAGGCTACTCATAAAATACTGAGTTGAAACCTTCTCATCATATAGCTAAAAGTCTTTCCAATGTTGTTTTAATAGAGGGAAGTACAATTTTTCATTCTTGCAATGGATAGTGGGGAACTTAAATAAAGTATGTATTAAAAACAAAAGGTTGAGAAAGCAGCATCACATCTCTCACAAAAAGCACAGACACTGGCTATTTCTTACAAACCCAGAAACTTTACACCACTTCCCAAATAGGTACTGAGAAGGAGTAAAAGTAAAAAGCAAAACAAGGACAAGATGACAGAAAGGAGACACTAAAGTCACCCTCCAAGGAATACTTAAACTCTAATTAAAAGTAATGTTAAAAATGCATTAGTCATTAGCAAACAAGGTCACAGGCACAGCTGCCCAAAGCATGTCCACAGAAAGTTAAAATCAGCAACAGAGATCTCTACAGAGCACTTCAGTGTGGTCGCTGTGGACGACTTGGATTTTGTTTTGTAACATGCATTTTCTCCAAATCCAGCTCCAGGTCCTCAGAGGGGTTCAAGAAATGGCTTTCGCAGTGCTATGCACTAATTTTGAACAGCATCTTTCACCAAAAAATGTATTCCATCAAACTCATTTGTATTTAGACACTGAAATGGAATTGTTCCCAAACCTTGGTTCTATAGCTCATGTGCACCAGTGACAACATTTTGCTGGGTGAGCCCTGAGTTTCAAATAGTATTACAAAAAAAAAAAAGTAGGTTAAGAGATGAGGCAAGAAAGGAAAAGTGCATTTTTAGCCAAGAGAAAATGTGCTACAGAACACACTCTGAAAGCAGAAGAAAGCCCTTCCAAATATGAGAAATTGCTGAGCATATCTTTTTAGGATTTTCAGTTCCCATTGAAGCAGAAAATAAAGAAATCTTGACGGCAACTCTTGATCTCAAAAAACCAAATGCCAGATTTCCTTAGACTTCACCGAGTTCAAAATTTTGAAACATTAATGGCATATAACATCCTTTCCCTTATTCAGTACTACATGTTCCTCCTAATAGGAAGCCTTTAATATGAATCACTGGCCACCACGCTGCCATTCAGGCTTAACAAATAGCTATAAAAAGCAAACATCCTTTAATCTTTAAAGTTTTAGTACTTAACCATTCTGGCCCATAGCGAACGCTTTGTCTTCTCTAGGAAAAAGAACAACTGTTATATATTATCCCCTTATCACCATTACACTGACTGTCACAGTTCCTTTGTCTGCTTCACACTAGAGACACTAATTTCTTTTAATAAATTAATAACCAAATCAGAGGGAAAAAAATGTGGTTAGTTTTGGAGTATGATGCAAAGGTTGGGTTTAGTACCTTTTATGAGCATAAAAATATGTTTGCTGTTTCAAGGTGCTGAGTTTGATTGAAGGTAAAGTGCTGAGCTTAACTGCAAAACTTTTAGTGCAGTTTCTTTAATAAGTCTGCCTGCAAACCTGTCATGTGAGAGTATTTACTTATTGCCAATTAAGCCTTTATTTAGAAATTTAGGGGAGAGGAATAAACACTGGGATCTGTAAAATGATTCAAATCCCAGCTGTTTGTGTGAAGTGACAAGTTAGATGTGCAAAGGCAGCTCAGCTGGGAAGAGGCTTTACAGCCAGCCAGGTCAGCAGAAGTTAGGACTTTACAAGCTATTTCTGGTAGCACCAGAAAGAAAAAGGACCTGGCTTTTGCAAAACTAACAACTTGAAGTGTGGCTTTTGTTGGGATCACTGAGGTTCTCCTAAGGCCTCAATTAAGGAGGCAGAGGAGCTTTAGGATCAATTTTTGAGATTTCAGATCACAATGACAAAACCCCAATTTTTAAATCAAGTTCGTATTTCTTTTGTCAACACCCCCCACCCCCCCCAACTCAAAACAAGGGCAGCTTTGACTAACAGGCCATTTATTGCAGTGCTGAAATTAAAAGGTGGAGCAGTGGCTGGGCTTAGGAACAGTTTAAGTGATTCCTCTCAGACACGCAGGCAGGGCACGCTAAGCTATTTTAAAGTGTCATTCAAAGTGAGGAATTAAAATGAATGGCCAGAACCTAAATCTGTCAATGTATTTCTCCCAGCCATTTATCTCCTATTTATTGCTACCAGTTCTGAATCTTGAGGGACCGCGATGCTACAGTGATGCTTGAAAATCGCAGCCCACATCCTCGTCTGTCCGCAGACGGTTGGAGCAGGCTGCTTTTCTACTTTGGCACATCCTTTCCTGTCTAACCTGTTCCAAAGGCAGCACAGGGACCATGACAGTGTGCAGAGCCTTTATTTTCTTTGTGGTGCTTTCTAATTTCATGAAAGGACCCAGAATCACTGATGGAAGTTTCCTGCCATTCACCCTTCCACAGTTTCCCTTCTGAGTAAAGCCAGGTTTCAAAATCTGACATTTAAAGGCTGGGGAACTTCAATCTGTTATGGAACCACTCTCTATTGCTAATCACAGTTTATTCTTAAAGAAAACCAAGAGAAGGAAACTGCCAGCCAACGGTCCTTTCCCATTTGTACAGGTCACACAATGCAAGCCCTTGAAGCTGCTGCTGAATTATCAAGGAAAAGCACATGGCTAAGATAACTCCACTATTTTCTTGGGCCCTGAAAATGTATCCCTACCTTTTTCTTTTGCAATATTTCCAGACATAATGCCTGCTGCCCTGCTTATCTTGATGTAGCAGCCTTCCAGGATCTGAAGGGAGCTCCAGGAGAGCTGGAGAGGGACCCTTTGTCAGGGAGTGGAGGACATTAAATTGGAAGAGGTGAGATTGAGATGGGATCTTAGGAAGAACTTCTTTGCTGCAAGGGTGGTGAAGCACTGGAACAGGTTACCCAGGGAAGTTGTGGCTGCCCCATCCCTGGAGGTGTTTAAGGCCAGGCTGGATGGGGTTTGGAGCAACCTGGTGTGGTGGGAGGTGTCCCTGCCCAGGGCTGGGTGGGTTGGAGCTGGATGATCTTGAAGGTCCCTTCCAACTCCAGCCATTCTATGATTCTATGTGCTTGCTGCAAGAATACTTCCATCTCCAGCCTCACAGCAATATCATGAGGAAGCCAAGGAGCCTGAATGCTGAATTTTTCAGTGAGTTGCTCTTCCCACGCATCCCAGGAAAGGCCAGGCCAACACAGCTTTGGACAACTATAAGCAGACTAATGTAATTAGTTCCTAATGGGTATAATGTTGCACCATCATTAAGAACTGAAAACTGGCTATAAAATGCAACCAAATAATAATTGTAAGAATTAGTGTTACACTGGCTTTCCAAAAGTTGTTTGGAAAGGCGTTCAGTGATGGCCATATGGTTTTAAAATGTCACTGAGACAGTCGTCCCTTTCTGGGTTTAGTTTTGCCCTCACTTCATGAATAATGTTTTGCTAGTTTATTAAAGGAGACAGCCAGTATTTCTGGGGCAGCAGCTCACAAGCAATGAAAACGCTGACTTTGCAAGCTTTTCTGCATCCGTGCGCTAGATCTCACTGATCTGAGTGGCTGCAAAGACATCAGGGGCCTTGCTTCTGGGAACAAATGCAAATCATTTGCTTAGGCCAGGTCAGGGGGGACAGCTCTGATAAAACCAACCATTTGAATATTTGCTCCTTCCCTCCTTGTCTTCCCAAATCAAATCTAATTGAAAGTTTGGAAGATCTGGACGAGCTAGTAATTTTTTAGCTATTTGACTGAAACACAGCTGTGGATGAGAGAAAGTGCTGTGAGCAAGCATCTCTAAGTCTGCAAGACACTGGGGAACACCAGCACCTACTATGGCAAAGCTCCATCACTTGAGGTTTCCAGGCATAAGTTCAGATATTCTTTAAAACACCAACAGGACACAAGAGAAAAGTGAGACGGGCTGGGACAGACTCAAACTGAACACGGTCAGTCTGGATAAAGGGGTAGGAGGTTGAAGTTCATTAAAAGAGGTGGAAAGCAGAGGGAAAGTGAACTGATGTTCAGAAGGAGAGATGGGCAAATACTTGGTTCAAATAGAGAAACTTTAGCTAAAGCATCAGGGAAAGTGGAAGAACAGGCCCAGGTTTGGGTCAGAAAAAAATCAAGATGAACGTTTCAGTGAGGCAGACAGGAAAAAAACCAATGTTTTTTCCTCAAATGACTTCTTCCTTCAAACAGCTGTTTTACAGCTAAGAATATTTAGGGCAACTTAGATGAGTATTATTGAAAAACACTACCCAAGGTCACGAGCACAGGAAGAACCTGAATAACTGACTGCAGACTCTGATGAGCAAGAAAGGAGAGAGAAGACCTCTGAAATTTGTAAGCTATTTTTTTTCTCCCTTTTTGTTTGAATTCAAAGTCACCTGGTCTCGACCCGGTCTCCTGAGCTCTTCTGCACCAGACTTTTAGCTCTCACCATCTTCTGCACAGACACCCGCCCTCAGACACAGCTCAGACCCCGCTGATCTCATGTCGGGTAATACTTGGATAACCTCTGTAGCCCTTATGAAGTTTTTATGCCCCAGCAGCTTGCCTCTGCGAGCAGCTGGGTGGCTCAGTGGCAGGGGTTTCTGCCCTCATGCTTGTTGGGAGGCATGAACTGGGAGATGATCTCCTGCTAAAGCTGGATTAGGAGAGGCTTTGGGGTCGGGTGGGAAATACAGAGCAAGAGTTTGGATTCCCCATACATGGCAGTGTTAATACTTCCCCGCCTCTTCCATGCTTTTCTGAAAATTACTGGCCCAAATACCAGAATTATATATCCTGCATTTTAGGGTGCTCTAGAGCCATTTCAATTTATTTCTAATATTGGGAGTAGTGTTATTTTAATGAAAAGAGCCAAAATCAAGCTCCTGAAGAGAGTTTCAAGCACAGGGTATCACAATAAATACTTCCAGGAAAGGGCTGACAACCACAGTTGCATAAAATGGGGATTTAACTATTCTGTAGCAGCTTCATAGCTGATCGGTAAAATGAGAGAAAAATCAGATTTCCTAAGGAGCTGTCACAGGATATTTAGCTACTCAGAGGGCTTCTTGCAGAAAATACATTTACCCAGAGAGAAAAGGAAGTCTGGAAGATAACCAGATCTGGGCTGAATGAATTTGAAAAGGCTCTTTAACTGCCTGTGCAAGTTTAGTGTATACATCAAAATTATTAGGGCTCGATTTTTAAATTTTACTTCTTAACTGGGAGGAGGACCTGCTGCTAAAATAGAAACCAACATCTTTCTAATGGGCTCATTTGCTGAAAGCATGCAATTACAGTGTGACCAAGATGCAGTTTGGGTCACTGCAGGCAGCACACAGACAATTTGACCAAGAACCCTCCTTCCCTCCGAGACACACAGACAGAGACGTACATACTGCATGGTGAGGCACCGAGCTTTACCTTTCTGGAGCTTGGATGCATTGTCCTGTATCCAGCTGAAAAGATTAGCAAAGTCACAGTCACAGACCCAAGGGTTGCCCTCTAAGCGTATAGTCCGCAGGGAGGGAAGCGCTTCTAGGGCTGCCACGTTTAGGCTTTGTAAGTTATTGTCATTCAGTTCTAACACTTGGAGCTGTTCCAGGTTCTCAAAAGCAGCCTCATCCACATCCACCAGGTTATTGTTTCCAAGGCTCAATTTTATCAGTTTTTCTGCTGATTTGAATATTCCAGCATCAAGCTGCGTTAAATTATTGTAGCTTAAGTCTAAATACACCAGTTTGGTAGAACTGCTAAAGGTGCCCTCTTCTAAAGAGGTTAGGGAGTTATTCCTGAAGTCCAAGTAGACTAGATCTCCATAAAATATAAAGAAATCAGCTGGTATTGCCTGAATGTTGTTATCAGCTATAAGAAGTTTCCGTACATCCAATGGAAATGGATTAGGAACACTTGGGAGTCCTTGATCCCGGCAATCTATGGTGTGGTAGTCCATACAGCTACAGACAGCAGGGCAAAAATGACCCACGGGTAAGAAAAGCAGGCAGACAAAGACAGAAAAAGGCAGAAGGCAGAAAGGAAAGCATGGCCACATCGTCAAGGATTTGAAAGCTGTGATGAGCACCACTTCTAAGAGAAAGACATTTTGCTCGGCTGAGCAGCAGTGCCTGGTACTTGTGTGTGTGTGTGTGGTTGTATCCAGGAGATCACATATCATCACAGATCCGATAGCAGCAGGCTTGGGAGGGGGCAGGGATAGTGGCTGAAGGAAAGAGGGAGGGAGGCAAATGTGAGGATTTACACTGTCAGAATATTATAATGCTGTACGGTGTAAGGGAAAGCGATGATTGGGTAAACGGAGGATCTTTCAAAGGACTCCCTTTTGTGAGCTAAAAAAAGCCGAGAGCCTGTTTGCATATTTGCTGTATCTTCCAGCAAACGGGAAATCACACCTGATCCTGTGACTCTGACAGCAACAGCTCATGCTTAAAAAGCCCTGCAGGTAATAAACCCTGATGAAATCACTTCTTTTGTTTCTTCCCGTGAGCCTACATCAAGGTCACCGATACCCTCCAGAAATGCAGGTGAGGGTCAGGGAAGTGTCCTGGTTGCTACGGACTCTTCTCCCTTCCATTTGTAAAACAGAGAGCAGAAGAGAAGCAAGAGGGGAGTCCAAAGACAAGGAACACTGACTTCAGGACGGCTTCTCACCTTTCAGAGCAAGCATGTTAACAGTATTTAAACGTGACTCATTAGCTTTTAACCAAGGAGTGTAACCTACTGCAGCAACAAGGAATATAGTCTCAAACATGAGGGTTTTTTCCTTCCTGTTTTAATGGCCAAAACAGCAACTTTCTAATGTCTGTTGAGCCATGAAAAAGTGCAAACTGTGAATCAAATCTTCAGCTTAAGACTTGAGGAGATTTTCTTCATTTTCAGGGGACTGAAATCTTTGCCAATCAATCTGCCTGTCTCCCATGGGACAGCAGAGATTTTGTAAGAAGGCATCTGTGTGTTTTTCTGACATCCCCAAATCCCCACCCAGAGAAGCAAGCCCTGTGCCAGCTGCAGGCTTAACTTTTAACTCTATCCCTCCTTCTCTGCACGTAGTGTAAGCATTCAGAAACAGGACTCTAATGCTTTGGCCACATCTCTATGCTACAAAGGAAGATTTTTCTAAAGACACGGGTTGTATTTGGGTGTCTGTGTCCTGAAGAACAGAGCAAAAATGCAGACACCTTTGGAAAGCTCATTCCTGTGTCAGAGAGACCAGTAATCTTGAATTAAGGTCATATTTCATAACTGAATTCAGAGTGTTTTTCATCCAAGACTGGGTACAAAAATTTCCTTCTATGATATCCTGTCATCCCAAAATGCCTGCACCTAGGCTCAAATACTGGAGACAGCATTATCATCCTCCTATGGATGATACGTAGAGACACTGAACCGATGGGAGGGAGGCAGATTGTTCTCATGAGCACCCACTGACAAAAGAAGATGGGCACAGATTAAAAACCATCTGAACACAAGGAAACAGTTCTTTTGTATTGTGCAGGTGGTCAGACACTGGCACAGTTGTCCAGAAAAGTTGTGGAGTCTCCATCTGTGGAGACATTGAAAACCCAACTGGACCCAGCACTGGGCAACCTGCTCTGCCTCTGCTGGAGCAGGGCGATTGGAACAGATGATTTCCAGAGGTCCCTTCCACCTCAGCAATTCTGTGAACTGCTGTCAAGAATGAACATGCCAGGGAGGGTTATACCTTTGAACACTTCTCTCTCACATTTTGCATCATACCTTGTTTCTAATTCATTGGTCTTTTCGCTAAATCACCTTGAGCCAGCATCTAGATCCCTCCCATAAACACACATCCTGCTCCCGGTGTCTTTCATGTGTAGAATTACTTTTAAAATGCCACCCAGATAGAAATGGGCACAGCTGCCCCTATAAATCACCAGGGCAAAGCCCAATTAAATTCCTGAGATGATTATTTAAAGTATTTACCTTTAAATTACAGAGGAAGTAGAATTTTGATAGGCTATCCCTGAATAAAAAACCATGCAAAATAACTCCTGTGGTCAGGATTCAATGAATCAGTATCAACAAGTAACTACAACAGATATTTCTCAAGGCAGAATTGATGCTTTGCTTACGGTTTTAAAGCCGTACCTTGCAAACACTTGCTCCTGCTGTAATTTACTATTTTTCTGCTCCTAATTCAATTAAGGCTTTAAGTCAGAGATAAAGCTGATCCTAACACCAGAAAGCAGAACTGATTTGATATCTCCTACTAATGATAACTTCATATAAAGAGGTGCACATCTCTAGTGAAGTTATCAATACACAGGACTGAAGGCTCCCTATGGCTCCTCCTGTGCAGACCCATCCTTTTTCTATCGAACGTACAGAATGAGACTCTGACATTTTCTTCTCGAAGATGCCTCAGCGTTATCTGTTTCACAGATGGAAGACTACAGACAATAATGCACAATTTGTGAAAGATCCAAGAACATGTTAGTGGCAGGAGTAGGAACAGGACTCAGCTTCCTTAAAAATGTCACCAGCCCTTGCTAAAACCACCACTCCTTTCTGTTAGAAACAGACCTTCCTTTCGTTCAGCTGCTCATGTGAATTCTTTATGTATTCCCCCTGTAGGGGAAGCACTATAAGCAACGCTGTCTTTACATCTTATTGTGTACACTCACATGCAGTTGCAGCACAGAACCTGGGAGCTTTTCTATGCAAGGTGTTTGTGAAGGGGTTGGCAGGAGACCAGGGATCACTCTCAGGTTCTGGATATTTTGAGGTTCATCAGACACCAGCCCTGTTCCCCCAACATCCAGGCAAAGAGAGTTTCACTGCCAACACCTAATAGCCCTGATTCTCAGCTACACCAGCCCAGCTCTAGCGCTTGCCATCACCTGCCATGGTCTGACACCTTCCTCTTGCTGTCTCTGATTTCGGAGAGCTTCCTCCTGACATATCTCTCTTTGTATAGCATTTCCTTTGTATAGCATTCTTCAGCTTTATTCATTCCTT
Organism: Pedionomus torquatus; assembly: GCA_013398155.1. NCBI lineage: Eukaryota > Metazoa > Chordata > Aves > Charadriiformes > Pedionomidae > Pedionomus > Pedionomus torquatus. The sequence goes on along the minus strand of VZRU01014677.1, from coordinate 65,914 downwards.
AGCTACTGCTTATTCTTCTACCTCATCTCTTTCCCTTACAGCACAGAAATTTTCTTGAATATTTTCAAAGCTTCATTCCCTTGCCAGACATTTCAGGCTATTTTGGATAGCAGGAAGGGAGATTCTGCAAAGCTTTCTATCTAATAAGATATTAAAGCTTTACTTCTTTAATCTTTTATTTGCATCAGTCAGTTACAGTAACCCTTACCACTAAATAAAGTGTTTAACCTGCTCTCTCTTAAGTGCACAGCACCCTCTTGTGCCCTACAGGACAGTGGTCACTCCACAACTGCTCCTCTCTCTTCCCATAAGCTGTTAAAGTTTTAGCACACTCCTATAGCTTACCAACCCTCGGAGCTTCAATTCTTCCTCTTCCAGTGGCCTAAAGAAACCTCAATCCCTCCATGTGAGAAAATAAAAGCTATAGTCCAGGTGGTGGTGTTCTGTGCTATTTCTAGAGGCACATAGTGAGACAGCAGAGGTGTCCCAGAGCAAGACTAATACATGGACTTGATCAGGGAAACAAAGCAAGGAGAAAAGCAAACTTCTAATTCCCTGGTTGCACTAAGTCAGAGGAGCCAAATTACACACCTATTCTATTCTGCCGCTCCTGACATTTGAATTTCCTTCCACCTGCACAGCCTGTCATACTTTTTGGTTATTTGTCACAGTAACAGGGACACTGGTTTGGAGATTAACCATCATCTACTGGATTTAGATTTTTTTTTTTTGAGGAAATTTTAAGGTACATCACAATAGATAATGAATATCAGAACTGTTTCGCTTCAGCTGAAACTGTGGTAAACCCCAAAATTGCTCCAGTGAGCAGTCTCAGAAATAGAGCTTTGTCTGTAATCTATCCTTCTACAGTGCTCCCAAGCTAAGCCCTCATCGCTTTCTCACCTCTTATCCAAAAGTACTTCCAGGGCTAAATTTTAGTTCATATAGTTTTGAAAAAGCAGAAGTTTCCCAATTAGAAATCGGTGCCAAAGAAAAACAAATATTCCCACATAGATCAAATCTCAATTACCAGCTCATTTATCTCTAATCCTGGCTTCCAGGCTGCCCGAAGGCAAGAGGGACAGGATGGGTTTGAAAAACACACTTGTATAACAAACAGGGCTACAATTTCATAATGAACTACGGAGGAGTTTGTGTCAAATCCTTTTGTGGAGAAAAAGGAAGCATAAACAACTTCTCTCCGTACCTCCCAGTTGCAGGAGTTGAATGAGCACAACAGTAGGGGCAGGCTTTGGACTAAAACAACAAAGATCTGGCTTTCCATTCCTTTAATTTTCTATTCAAGATACTAAGAGAAACCTCTGAAATAAAACAGGGAGTGACGAGCCTGGTCCTGGATCTTTAGTGTGCCTGCAGTACTATATCACAGCAAGCAGTAGGAAATTAAGAGAAAAACCATTTTCTTCCTTGCCTAGTGAAGTAAGAAATAGCTTTGCGGAAAAATGACAGATTTCATCTTTCCCTTAGAAACTTCCAGCCCTCCCCTTTAAAAGTGCTCAAAACTTCCCAAAATAATTTGAGTAATGGAAGAAAAAAGAAAGAGCAATCATAGTAGAGACACACATGAAAGATGCAGGTCTCAGCCCATAAATCCTTACTTACAAGAGAGTGAAACTGAAAACTGTCCTTCCTCATTCACATTTGTGAACAGCTAATTGAGCATATTTTTCCATGAAGGAAGTTATTATTCCAGGCTCATGCTCCACTGAATTAAGGTACATGTCATGTCCGAGGCTGCTGTGCCAGGTGCACATTGTGATGGCAAAGGCTTTTCTTCTTCATTAGCATACATTAGCAACATGTCACGGGAACCAATGTTCAAATCAGAATGACTAACAGTACGTTAATCAATTAAATGCTGAAATCAAGTGCTAAGCAACATTTCTTAACAAAAGTCCCATTTTTATTCAGATATTTTACCATTTTTGCTTTAATGCTTTTTTTCTTTTGAGAAAAATCTTCCTTTTCTATGACCAGGCGTGTTTTTATGAGTGCAGTTAAGGGGCAGCTTTGAACAGTTTTCCCTCCCATCTTACATCTAAGAAGGTCTGAAAAAGCAAAAGAGAAAAAAGGTATATTCCTTTGTCTTACAATTTGTGAGATGATGGAAACTGTGAAGTGAACTGAAGCTTGTATTACACCTGCCCAGTCCTTCACTGCTGCTGTCACTGCTGCTGACATGCTACTGGGAGGGAAATTACATCAAAATTAATCAACCTGGCAGCAGCAGTGATTGAATTTGAAAACTTTAGACATTGCAGTTCAGCAGCCAAATGAGACCAGCCAAAACCCATCAAAAGACTTCCACCATCCGCTCCAGACAACGTGGCTTATGCAGACATGTGGTCACGATCTTCTTGTAAACCATTTACAATTACTAGAAGCATTCGTGGGAGATGGAACGGTGTAAATCCAATTCTCTTTTTCCCTCAGGAAAGAGGTGCATCCAGCCACTACGGTGTAGTCAGCCTTTCTCCCCTCTACACAGTTTATATGCTGGTCCAGAATTACCACAGCTTTAAAGCAAATTAAAGGTGACTAAAAGGGAAAGTTCTCCTAAGCTGTTGAACGAAGATATGCTCATGTGCATCCACTGCCACTCGTACAGGTAATAACATCAAAAATAAAGGTGGTCCTGGGTTTCTTCTCAAACACTGTCCGGTCAGAGTCACCAAAGCGTCTGGCAGGATTTGAAAAAACTCAGGGAGATCAGAGATTTCCGAGCTTCTAAGAGTTTTTAAATAAAAATGTATAAAAGAAAATCAACATAGAATTTGTAGAGGAAAATTTATGAAAGTCAGTGACTTTCAAGTAGCAGTTGGAGTTGACTGTAACTTTCATATCTGAAACTTGTCTCAACCTGCAGCTTCCAGCAGTGAAGCTAAAAGGAAAAGGAAGTTTGAACAAATTCCCAAACCCCAAGATTCCACAAAATTATTCCAGCTGTGATGCAAAGCTAAAAAGAATATTATTTTTAACCCATGACTATCAATGTAAACACGGCATATTTCTTCAAAAGACAAGAAACTAGTACCTCTTGGGCACTGAATTCCTCCAAATCACCCACTCCACACTCATTCTTTCTAGCCCTTCTATAGAGAACAACTGGTGAAAGCTTTATCTCAGCATTCAGAGGCTGAAGGTGCTACTGGGTAAACTGGCTGAGCAGAGGGTAAGGTATGACAAATGGTATGAGCTGTTGAAAAGAAGGTGGGTTTTCCTTCCCTGTAAGGAAGGAAAATCAGGAATTATGCTGAAATATCCAGGAAGAAAACCTGTATTCTCTCAGTAGGAAGCATATTGTTTTAGTTTGTACTCTGAGCCACCTAGAAAACCTTTTGCCAAGTTCTCTTTGTTCTAATGAGCAGTCAATAGATTTACTGCAATTAAAACAGTTGACAGCTAATGTTTATAAAAAATACCACATATACATTCTTTAAGTATAAAATCCCTCCAAATCATTAGGTCTGTGTGGTACAGCAGAGAGTGAAAAAAACAACCAAACACAGAACGCCTCAACCACCAAAAAAATTCAAAGAAAACCAGGACTCACATTCATTTTGCTCTTAACATTGTACCATTAATGGGCTGAATGTCCTTTCCAGACAAAAGACAGTGCACTTACGAGGATTTTATGCAAATTCATACCAAATATACACCCAGCAAGAAAACAGTTCCATTTACGATGGCACGGCTAATTTAATTGGAGGTGGAGGTCTTTTAATGACTCCTCAGTTTGCTTTGATACGGGGGTTTCACAAAGCCATTACAAGCTACTTTCCTTGGCTGTATTAATTTAACTTATTTGATGCGCTACAAACCAGTCACAACAGGGGGAAAAAAACAGGCTAGATCTTCTAGATCTTTTTTCTAATGCAGAATAAAAAACCCCGAGACAATAATTTGTGCTTCCTTCCCTTTCCCCATCTCCCATATGGAGTGTTGCTGCACACACTTCATGGATTTAAATATGCAGAAAGCACATTAGTGTCAGTGAGAATCCCAAGCATCAGACGAGTGGTAGAAATAATGGAAATAATTATTACACCCTTCTCTGTTGCCCTTTACTGTAAAAATACGTCATGAAAAATATAACTAAGTGCTTAAAAGATCTGACTGTTACTTCAAAATAGGACTTTGAAACTGCCTTTGAAGTGCATCACACACTCATTAAATTACACATTGCATTCCTGCACATATGCAACTCCATATTTTACAGGTTAATTCTGAACAACTGGCTTTCTGCAAAATAATTACTCCCCAGAAACATCCCCATCCCTGCATCAGAACCACACAGCACTAAGGGGACATCAAGCAATAGATTAGGGCTTGAGGCAGGACAAGGAATACAAGAATCTCGCACTGTGTTCAAATGGAATTAAATTAACTGGCAGAGTAAGGGTGTGCAAATGTATGTTTGTGTGTATGTGCCCCCATCTGAACGAATGCATGTGCAGTTCTTTTTCATTTTTTTCTTTTTTTTTTTTTTTTAAATTAAACGCAGAAAATCCAGACAGGTCAATGTACTGGAAACAATGGAAAGTTTGGCCCTTATGCTTTATCTGTAGAGTTCTTTTTGTCATCCCTTCTAATCCTATGTCAAATAAATAAAATTTCCTTTCTAAATTCAAGAAACAGTTTGTCCTTTTACACCCACATGAAGAACAAAACAAAACGAAACATTGACCAAAGATTCTTGAACCAATGGGATGAAATCAATGACTCAAAGGATTTGTTTTTAACCTTTGAAGTAGAAATGCTGAAAAGGCCCATACACTTTAGGATAAGCAAAAAATATTTCCAGGATGACAAAAATTCTTTATAGGTACCAGCCTCTTGGAATAACTGAGGTACCTACAGAAATGTTCATGGTGAACGATCCTGGTGGTTCACTTGGCTTCACTCTAAAGGGATCTCTCTATCCGTGTACAAGTTTCTCTGGCTATGCACAAGTATAGTGTCCCTTAGGGAATGCAGCCTATTTTGACTTAATGCCTTCTGACATTTCACTCGCCTTGTTAATAAGATGGGTGAAATGTCAGGTGAAATTATATCAACCAGTGCAGCAATCCCCAAAAGGGAAACGTTTGGAGCCCTGCAATACTGCCTCTAGATTTGCTTTTCAAAACCATGTTGATAACCAATGCTAATTATTACAATAACTAGCTTTCATAATTGCTTCAGGAATTACTTACCTCACTGCCAACGAATTGGGGATACTTCTCTGGTACCCAGTGACATCAGACATAACCTCCAGGACTTTATTACAGTCACACTTTGAATGGTGCATTAATAATCACCAGCATAGCCACTTTCTTTAACACAACTTCTCTCAGCCTACGTGTTGATACCACAGTGGTATGTAGTAGTTTTAATTACCAGAACTTCAGTAGGACCCTTAGAATTGGGAGGTAGAGGTGACTCAGGACGTGGTTGCACAGCGCCGGCACCCAGGAGTGGTCCCACACTACAAAATAATGTGATTGTGCAAGGGGAGCTCACCGCCCTTTGTCAGGAGGAATATATGGTTCATATATATAATTAATGCTTGCCTGAACTCCTTCATACATCTGAACTCCTTCATACATCTTCTTGTCTTCTACAGTTTTGGGAGCTGCCTCATTTCAGTGATACTAAAGCTAAGAAAAGGTAAAACACAGAATTTCCTTCCTGGGGGAACGTTAGTGAAGTTAATGAGCATTAGTGCTGGCATTATTCAGACCGGAGTTCTCAGTCATCACAATCTCTGGCTCTACATTTTTCTTTTTCTTTAGTAACATAAAAATAAATCCATCTCACAAAAAGGGAGTAAGTGAAGTCTCTTGAATCTCAACTTTGAAGAGAACCCTGCAGAAAAAGTATGTTTCCTTCAGGCTCTTGTAAATTTTTCAGGGAGTTAATGGCACAGAAGATGAATATGGTAAAAATATTGTTCGTTCACTTGGTAACACGTGGAATGTACTATACTCTCCGTTTTCTCAGGCTGTGCTATAAGAAAAAAGATATTTTTAGGGATTGTGGAACGGCTGCAGACTAAATATAGAGAAGCCAAAAAAATCCAAAACCCCACTTTCAACAAAAAGCTAAAAATGAAAAATTCATCTTAACTGCTAATTTCTGTTTTCTTTTTAGAAAGTGTTTCCAGGTGTAAACCAGGGGCTTCATTTTGTAATTGTTACATTTTCTCTATGGTATTCCTCAGCAGGATAGCATATTTGAATTTTTCAAAAAGTCATCTCTAATAAGGTTGTAAGTGTCTTACCTAAGCATATAACGAAAAGCTTCAATTTATTTCTTGACACAGACAGTGTCACAAACTACTTAAATTACTTAGTTCCTTCTGCTGAAGCCAGGCAAACACTTGCTAAAGTCATACCTGTGGCTTCTGCTGATACAGATTTTACATTATAAACATTTTATTTGCTTTTCCTGCAAATACAAATCTAGCTTCCTGCTTTTCCTTTATCAAAGTTTTATTTGTTTTAAGGAAGATGATTTGAAATTAACTTCTTAGTCAGTGTATAAGCAGCCCCAACGCTCACAGCTTCCACCGACAGTACTATATCAGTGTCAGAGACTGATGTGACTCGTGCGGATGCAGGCGTGGAATGGCTGTCAGGGCACCAACACGGCATCTCTGCAGTCCTTCTTAAAAGCTACCCCCTCAGAAACAAGTTTGGAGTGTTTGGAGTTACTAATAATGAAAGATTTTGATGGTGGTGGGAGGGGAACTTAGTTTATAATTACTTTGTATTATATTGCTATTTTTGGATCCCTAAAAGTGGGACCTTTCTTTTCACCTAAATGATACGTCACATGTTATTCAGGAAAGCATCTCCTCCGGCTGCTGTTCCAACCAGGTGTCACACGCGATGCAGTGGGATGGCCAAAGCAATATAGTTTCAAGTCGTACCATTGGGAAGAGGTTTAATGACTAGTTTTGGAATATGATGAATCTTTCTAGATGCACTTTTGACACTTAAAAAATAACCAAACAATAAAGGACTAATTAATGCAAGTTCAAGAAAGCCCTAATGATTTTTAGTTTGCTTTTACATTTGTCACTTTTCAGAAAATACAATATACTGAAATATTGTCACTGATAGAATGGCTACTGGGCATAGACACCTTATTTTTACTTTAAGAAAAGTACTGTCCGGTAGTAGCTCATCATTATTACCTTCAGTGACAGAGGGCAAAAGCAGAAGGATGCAGGGTCACAACTGTTAAGCCAAGAATAGAGCTCCATAATTCCTGATGAGGTTTCTCAAAGATTTATGTGCACCCTATTTTGCGCAGCATAAATATCCTACACATTTAAATCAAGCTCCCTAGATACTTGTTCTAAAGCAAAAAATCCATCTAAACCCAGCATTTTACCTGTATTATCTCAGGGCCTCAGCTTCCCTTTTCTAAACAGGAAAAGGGATAAAACTACTTACGGGCTATGCAGAATATGGGGTATATGGATCTAAATCCCTTCTTTTAGAAGCAATCTTCTTTGCTAGGGAAGATGCTGTATTATCACTACTGCTTGCAGATTGTTAAGATTCTTTGTATTGTACTCAGTGTACAGCTGCCCACGCCTACAAATACATGAATCACGGTTCTCTAATTCAGTTTCCTGCAGTGAAACCGAGAAGATACTAACATTCCAATAAAGAAAAAATTCTCCTCTTACTCCACTACTTATATTTAATAAAATAATTTATAAGATAGACACATGTTGGCACTGGGGGGTTGGAGAACCTGCAATACTTATTTCTACTCCTGATCTACCGTGTAACCTTGGAAAAGTCCCTACAGCACTCAGTGGTGTGAAGCAGTTTCCCTACTGCTTCATATGGAAATAACTAGAAGCAGCAGCAGGATGGAACTTTACAGTGAGATGATATTCACCTCAGAAGCTTGCAGCATTTCCATTTTAAAAGGCATGGGCTTTTAAATATTTATATTTTAACAATACAATAGTGCCTTGATCTGAAGACACATGTAGATGGCTCGGGCTGTTAAAGTGGTGAGCAGGCCTCCAAGAGAGCAGCTATCCCATTCTCCTTTATTCTAGAATTAGTTTATGCAAGACAGGTCTTGCAAATAGAGAGCAAAGCATAAAACATTTATTTCCTAATTAAAAGCATGAATTAACTTACCCCTTAAATAGTAAAATCCTGCATTTGAACTGCCTTCCCTTCATCTCCCCTGAGTTATGAATGACAAGCTAATATCTCAAAAAGTGCACAGGTAAGGTCTTCCGTGGTGAATTCTAGTCTAATCACACTCCTCTAGGTCCACCTTCTACACTCTGACTAGGACTCCACCCTCCACATATTCTCAAGTCATCATTTCATTTTATCCATACATAAATGATTTATAGTGTGGTTAAGAGAATAAACAAATCCCATAATTAATCTTTAACTACGATCAGCATTCATTAGATTTTTGGGGTTTTGGTGTCTTTTTTTTTGTTCTGTCCCTTGCTATCATACTTATTCACTTTATTTTGCAGGAAAACAATCCGTTAGTATAAACATTTGGCAAAAAAAATATTTGTAAAGCCATACTATTAGTCTAGTATTTCTCCCAGACAAAGCATCAGCACTTGCAGCTGAGACCCTATATTGAATTCAGTGGTACAGTATTGCATTTCAAGAGATTCCTGTACATTACTCAGCTGTGTGTCAGTGGAATAATATGGGAATGGATCCAGATTTTGCAAAATAGCTGAAACATCCATGTTTCACCCATCCCCAATTTCAGTGCTTGGTTTCATTTTCATTTGAGGTATACTTTGCCTCTTACTAAAATTCTTCAAATTCATTTGAATTCGGTTGCCGGTCAGAGCTGGGGGCACCACAATGGTGGCATTTCAAGAAAACCCATGGTTTCTACCATTGGGAGATCACTATGTCTTATTCCTCTCACTGAAGCATGTGTTTTCATACTCATTTGGACACGTAGCCAGGGAGGAAAAATATGCTGCTGCTTGAAAACGTGGTGAAAAAAATTGCAGCCCAAACCGTCCCTTGTCTGGCGCATGTTTCTCTGCTCAGTGGCCTCACTGGGACGAGAGAAGTGGTGGAACCCAGCCCTGAAGTGAGGCATTTTAAATAGAACAGAAGGTGTGAACACAGCAGTTCCTCCGCTGGCTGCAGAATACTATGTAGATGGGCTCTTTCTGTTTATTCATTTATATGATTTGCAGATAAATCCCATTTATATGAAATGTGTCAGATTCAGGAAATGCCACTGGGGAACATCACTCTGCTCACTCCTTCCCACATCCTTCAGTACTTAGCCCCACGATCACCCTGCTCTTCTGCTTCTGCCTACTCTCCCCCTGTTTGAAACACAACTGTTCTTTCCACCAACTTTCATTCATCTTTGCACTTCCTTCATGAAGCTGCCTATTCTTGGGAAGATGTTTTGCACACAGAAAGGAAAAGAAGCCACATTCTTTAGGGAGGAAAAAACACACGTTATTGCTCCCTAAAAATCAGAGTTGAATGGAGAATTCGGTCATGGAACTTAATGGGGATAGTATTTCTCATTTATTCATCCACATGCATTTCTTTTATTTCCTAAAAGACACATGAGCTTATTCAAAAGGACAATTAGTCATTTACAGGAAAAACTGCTGGCGCTCATGCTGTGTGTGCTTTAGTCCGTCCATCTCCTTGTCAACCCAAGTTGGCAAGTCCTGCCACATGCTGAAGACACCCAGACAGACTATGGCCTGGCTGCAAGGACACAGTGGGGCTTCAGACAGGACAGGGACAGTGCCAGGTTCTGCTCAAATTCCAACCAGGTGTGATCTCAGACACATTGTCAGGGTTACAACATTTCTGGGTGCATTTTCAGCAGGCTAACACAATGCTTATTTGAAACAAGGGAGGACACATCAATTCCTAATGACAGACTTGCTCTGTCTGTATAAACTTACTATAAAAGCAGTGAAAGACTTTGAAAGTATTAAGAAAAACTCATAGAATTATTCTGTAATAAAAGAGAGACCGAATACTCAGTATATGTGTGTTTTCTCCCTGCTCTGGCTCCACTGCTGTGTTGCTTTCCTTATATAACTGTTCTAGTTAAAAGAACACTCCTGACCTAAGAAAACCTACGTCAACCTTATAATTTTTTGTTAAATACATGGTGGTCATCCACAGGTTTAAAAGTAGTAAAGAGTGGGCATTCCATATTTAACTCTGAGTCACTCCATTTTATGTCACGTAGAGACAACTGCTGGCAGACTCTGGAAAGACTTTTTCAGGCTAAAGGACTTACTGACAGAAACCCCAACTCCAGTGTGTTCTTGGGAGCATCCCCACTCCCTGCTACAACCAGCTCTTACACCAGATGGAACCTGGCGCGTTCTGTGAAATTGATGTTTTCAGGACTCTGCCCCCAGAGAACTTCACTCTCATGGGAGAAAACTTTATTGAGCAAGCAGCTGAGAAGCTCTGCTCCAGGGGTCTTTATAAACAACCAACATACTCATCCTCTTGTGAAAGGCATTGTAAGACTGTCCACCAGGTGTGTCCTACTCCCTTCACACCAGTACCTTTTGCTTCAGGTAGGCAATTAAAAAACGTTGCAGTATGTGGCTTTGTGTTTAACAGCCCAAATTCATCTGCTTCTAATGAAGAGCCTTACAGTATGAGAAAAAAAAAAGTTTTAATTTTGCAATTATAAAGGCAGGAATTAAAGTCACCTCAACATCAAACCACAGACTTTGAAACATCATAGAGAAATCTTGATGTTTTCCATAGATCAACTCACTCTTACATAAAACTACTGTGTAGCCCTCTCTCCCCTTTCCTTCTCCCAGCCCATTGTAACTGAGTCTTTTCAGGACTGACTGAAATGGCATCATGGAGAAAGGCAGCTTCTACCAAGAGCAATTGCCTATAAATCTCAAATGAAACCACTGCAAGTGTAGATGCCTACTTCTTTTCCCTTAAATACTAGTTTATTTTCAGAGTCAGTTCAACACATCTGCATTTCCTGGCTGGGTTGGGACCTTATTCAAGGCGAGGCTTGATGGTGCTCTTGGCAACCTGGTCTAGTTGGGGGTGTCCCTGTGACTGTGGAGAGGTTGGACTCGATGACCTTTGGATGTCCCTTCTGGCCCAGACCATTCTATGATTCTGTCTGCTTCAGAACTGCTCTCTTCATCAGGCTGCTGTTACAGCCCAGAGGCACTGACTCAGTGTGTGCCCATTTATCAGATCATCAAATATTGCCTCTATGCCCCATAGATTGGAGCACTGATTTATGAACACTGGTACACATAAATTTTGGTGGAACTCTGAGTTACATCAGCTGGAAATCTAGCCCCATCTCTAAAACCGACTGACAACTATCATTACTATTCTAGCTCAAGATTGCCAACTTCAAGCATTGTTGCTATTTTCTGATTCAATAATCTCTCTTCTCTACGTCTGACAGCTAGGGTGGCTCACACATCTGTGCATATAATTTACAGTCAGGAGCACAGATGGTCAGGGAACAGGATTTGATTTATAGCTTCTTAGCTTAAAAATAGCTACATAATACGAATATTTGAGTTAGTCAATACTAATACCAATTCCCTCCTATAGAACACATCTAACTTTTTAAACAGTGAATTCTGTCTTACATCAGCTGCAAGTTTGACTCCACATCAGAAGTGATGTCCCTACCAGTCAGGAAAGGCTGCCCAAAACACGAATGGATCTTCTGGTTCTCCCATTCCCTGACACCTGCCTGATGAAGAACTTCTGGATCATCATTTAAAAAGCCAGAGGCCAATATGTATTCTCATATCTTGCATTCCAAATGTATTTCCAGAAACTAGAAATGAAAAGCACAGTGACTCAAAACCAAAAGCTCCCACAAAGCCACAACTATTTAAGGCCTACGGAAATCAATGAAGAGATACAATGGACTTTAATGATTTGTGAATAAGGGAAGGTAAAAGCCACTTCTGAAGGCAAGGGTCTGTACTTCTGCAAAAGCCTTCTAAGAAGCTTTGACTTCCATGTAAATAACCCTATAAAATGGGAACATAATCATCCATACTCTCAGTTTAAAGTCCTCTATGTAGACCTTAGTACGTATGTATTCAGACAACTTCTCTCCACATACACGCATATAAAAAGGCCACACAAATGTCACATCTCTTGAAAGAGAAATACCCAAATTATCCCTCTACTGTCCCACAGAGTCCCACAAGCTGTCAGAGACTGCAGCCTGGTGACAGATTTGAATGTCCTGGTTTCTGTCTGACTTACTGCAGAATTTTCCCTGAATGTGCAGCTCATTGTGCTGCTACAGTTTCTCTTTCCACGGCACCATCTCCAGTACAAGGGAAATCTTAGCTTATAACATCTCCAGCACATAGAAAGTAAACTTGTGTTTTCCCTTCCTACTCTTCCACTAAAAATACACTCCAAAAGAGTAAATGAAGCTTTCTATTTGATGATATCCTTTGCAATTATGCTCCGTAACTAAAAAGATACTGTCTCTTTCTGTTGCTGGATTTCCTGTTTCTGTACCCTGGGGGCTGCTGTGGGCCCTGCAATGTTTGGTCAGAAACATAAAAACCCTTTTCTGCAAGCTTTATTAATTTTTGAGCCATTTCCTGTTTTCCCTTTGCAGCCAAACCCACCCCTTTTGGCAGGTACAGAGAGACAAACACACCCGATCCAGTTTGAGGAAATATTCTGTTACTTGAAAGAGGAGACCCTGAATGACAGCTACAGTTTTTCATTACCTGCTTTCTACCAAGCAACTTTACTGTGAGAGAATCTTTGAGCAAATCACACTGTATCGAATTGCCCATCTCAATTTTTCAATCTTTTACAGAATCGATATAGTCTTAGAAAACCTCATATAAGTCACAGGTAGAGAGCATCTACAAAACAAATTCTTCTGGGAGTGGAAATAGAAAGTCAATTCTATTCATAGGTTGCATTTTTCATACCTGCTGTTCAGGCAGCTTCTTTTGATATGTAACCCAAAACAGTAGAAACCTCCCATCCAGTTTGTGACATGAGCCTTGGTTTGCAGAAGGGACAAACAAGGACAGGCTCAGATAATTTACAAGAGCTCTGTGTGTTTGGCACCCCTGAACGTCAGTCCTAGAAGACACTGGTGTCCTCAAAGGGTTTCTACACAACATCAAACGTGAAAAAAAATTAAGTATCAATTCTGGCAATGTGGTCCTCAAAGGTTTAGACCTTGATATATAATTCCTTGTGGTTCAGAGATAGCTGTAGCGAAAAGGGGGATCATTCCCAAAGTATTTCAGGAAAAGGGTAGTAATTTTGTTGTCATCTGAGATTACAATTAACAGATTCATGCTACACCTGGAGCCCTATAACAACAGTTCCTTCTCTCCAGCCCACTGACCCCAGCAGCTGAATCAGCATCGTCCCCAGAGTTCATCGTCACTTTGCCCTACGCAGTATTCTTTACTTTCTGGTGCATAGTAACCTTCACTTGCAGGGAAAGGAAATCCGGAGCTCTTTTTGCAGTGTAAATGAATTAAATGTACACATACACATTATTTCATTCAGCAGAGAAATGCAACCAATTCCAGGACAAGCTGCCAAACAAATTGCCAATTATAAGGCCAAAGCAATACCAGAGAAGGAATGATGATAAAGCACTACACTTTCAGAGTGCACTTAGGCAGACGGATCAACCCTGATATTGTAACGAACCATACGTGCTCATGTGCAGTCACAGAAATCAAGCTGCCTGCATTTAGGGCCACGAAGATGATTAGAGGGTTGGAGCACCTCTCCTATGAGGACAGGCTGAGGGAGCTGGGGCTGTTCAGCCTGGAGAAGAGAAGGCTCCAGGGAGACCTTGGAGCAGCCTTCCAGGATCTGAAGGGAGCTCCAGGAGAGCTGGAGAGGGACTCTTGGTCAGCAAGCATAGTGATAGGAAAAGGGGTAATGGTTTTAAACTAGAAGAGGGGAGATTTAGGTTGGATATTAGGAAGAAATTCTTTACTGTGAGGGTGGTGAGGGAGGTGGAAGAGGTTTCCCAGAGAAGTTGTGGCTGCCCCATCCCTGGAGGGGTTCAAGGCCAGGCTGGATGGGGCTTGGAGCAACCTGGTGTGGTGGGAGGTGTCCCTGCCCATGGCAGGGGGGTTGGAACTGGATGATCTTTAAGGTCTCTTCCAACTCGAACCATTCTATGATTTACCCCCTGCCTGGGCACCTCCCCTTATCAGCAGAGCTGTAGGGAATCAAGTGGCAGAGCTGCCCTTGCTGGTACCGGAGCTGCTGTTTCAAGGCCTGGTTCAAAGCCTGTTTATGAAAAGGGAGAATCCTCCACTGACTTCAGTGCCCCTGGGTTCATATTGCAACATTGACCAGTTCAGGGGAAAACATCCCACACAACTTCGGCCACTGAGGCATAACACTTTGCAGGGTATTGTCACTACTCCTCCACTCCCTCAGCTCTGCTTCATTCTTGGCTTTTCCTGAACTAGAGACAGGCTAAGCCTCTCACAAGGCTGCGCAAATGACTGATATGGTCACGGAAAGGACAGATGATGAAATGAAAACACAAGGGTTGCTTGTGCTCCAGATCCTTTCCAACTCCTCCCTTAAACCACTGCGATTAAAAACATACAGAACTGCCGGGCCAAAAAAAAAAAGAAGGGGGAAGGCGACCCATGCACTCATATCCTGGCAATTTGTGGGAATTGTCATAACACGCCTAGAACAAAAAAGACCAAATGACAACATCTGTGCACAGACCTAAACCTCATTTCATGACAGCGTTCCAGCAGATGCACAACTTCACTACAAAGCATCAAAGACACACACTTACATTAGGTATGTGCTTACCTTCTATTATGAAAGAAATAGATCACACAATTAAGTGCTGCTTAAACATGGACGGATCGTTAAAACAGAACCTTTCACAAAACCCACAGGCTTAACAGGATTATAATACAGAGAGCTACGGTTTCATTAAAAACCCCTTAATTTGGTACAGTTCAGAGGAAAACTGCTCCCTCGTCTCTGGCTCCATACCCTCTCCCAAGGGTATATTGGCTCTTCTGAAAGAATTTTGTTGAGGCTTTAAATCAGAAGGTTCAGCAATGGCTCCCAGCCTTAATCTCCTTACTCAGCAACACACTGTCCTCACTAGAAGGCAAGCTCCTGTCATGGTGTTATGGTTGTCCTTAAGGAATAATTTCAGCCCAAGATGACAATCAGTAAGACATTCTTAGCTTTTTCACTAACTTGTTTTGTATCTGTAGGCAAATTTCCTTCCCTTTGATACCACGATAGAACCTGATTTTATTTAATTCTTTACAGTTCAATAAATTTATCTAAAGAGCTTTTCTTTGAGGAACAGGCTGGAGCAGAATAGGCTGGTACAGGGGAAACTTTCTTATTATTCTTCCCAATAAGGAGTAGTTAAAAAGTGTTGAATTGACCTCTGGAACTTGGGCACCTCCAATTCCTGAACACTCAAGAGTTCCGGTTCTATACCTGGAATACAGCACCGTTTAAAGGAAGAAATTATTGAATTCAGCCAATAGCTTATCCTTCTTTAGGAAGGCTTATGCCTAAATCTGAGACAAATTTGTTTATATGAATAATCATAAACATGAAAGGTCTTCAGAGTGCCTTTGAAGAAAATTGAATGAAATCCTGAAATGCCTTCTTTTTGTTCCTGATAAGAATGTATTAACATTGAAAAGTCACTGTTTGTTCTAGTTTGTCTTCCATAGTGCACTACATTAATTTTTTTTTGATTCTGAAAATACATACAGGACTTCAACCATTCCATTCTGATAAGGTAAAAAATCATTTGTTTTTTTTTTCAAAGTAAGTATTATTAAAAGTGACATACTCCCCTAGCAAATTTCAGTTTCATACAAGGGGCATTTCCCAATAAGCAAACATTTTTTTAAAATAAATTTGAAGCAGCACTATTGAGGGATAATTTATCCCAGATTTTAAGATTCAAGACATGCTGAATGTTAGTACAGGGGAATATTTATTTTACTGTTTTTCTAAAGACAATAAGCCAATACTGCCTATCGTTTCTTTGCATTCGCCGGGCCTGTTTTCATCCCTCTCTCCTAGTGAGAGATATTCTTCAATACAAAGAACACAACTACAGCACCGTAATTTATAGCCAACAAATTCCTTTGGCACCTATCAATTTCAAAAGCAAGAAAAGCTGCACGGAAGACGTCTTATTTCTCATCTGCAGCCCTCTTTACATCACTGCTTACGTGTAGACTTGCTTTGCTCCTTTATAGCACAAAGTGTTGTGGGGTCTTAATGACAGCTCTGACTCACGCTCACGGAAGAAAACAACCTAGCTGGTTTTTAGGTATTTTTCATTTGGTGGTTTGTTGGTTGTTT
>VZRU01014677.1:31691-49462 GCA_013398155.1 Pedionomus torquatus | reverse complement strand
AAAGATAAAACCTCCCCCACAAGTCTGCCCTGCTCTTCCAGTGGAGGTCACCTCCTCCACAGCTGCCAGCAGCAAGGAAACAAATCCTGTTGCTCTGCCCCGGAGTCTGGTGTCCTGGTGCTGCAGGACCTCCATGTACGGAGCTGGAGCAAACATACTTGAGCCTACAGNATCTTTAAGGTCCCTTCCAACTCTAACCATTCTATGATTCTATGATTCTATGATTCTACTTCCTCCACTCAGCTATGTGGCACGCTGGTATAGTTAGTTCACAAGTGAGAGCGTATCAAAACTCATCACCTTTGTAAACAGGCATAAATCAGCGTATTATTACTTGCCCAAGACAAGGGAAGATTAAGCAAAGGATTAATATAAATCATTGCCCTCCAAGTAATGCTTCAGCCCCAGTTCCTGTCCAACAACCATTATTTATGAGAAAAGTGATGTGTTACAGATGTTGGTAGAAGGTTAATCTAGTCTCCCGCACATACCATGCAGTTCTGATGCACAGAAACATATACAAGAAAAAAAGTACCTAGGCTTGTACAGACCGTTGTAAAGCTTTACTAGATCCAGAAAGGCACAACCCACTGTCTCTGCAGGGTGATATTAGCACAGTGAGGCCAGAAAGCCTGTGGCCAGAGACAAATGCTAGAGTACAGCCAGGATGTCACTTGAGGACACAAGCTGAAGGAGACTTAGACATGCAGAAAAATTCAGACAGTATTTACTGCAGAATTAAATATCCTGCCCTAAAACTATTTCAGTATCCCCAAATGCACATTCACTACAACACTTGCTTGGATAAACATGGGGGCTCACTTTGAAATGCAAAAAACATCAGTTCGCTGATGGAAATAACAGGGAAAACGCCTTGGTGTTGTTCCTCAAATATTTTTTAAGGACAGCTTGCAGAAGGGAAGGAACTCCCTGAACACCTCTCTCTGCCTAAATACCCTGTCCCCCTTTGCTAAATAAAAGTCTTCTGAAAGCCACAACAGCTCCTGTAACTTTAAACCTGGGCTGAGATCATGATTTCAGTACTGACCAAACAGAGCGCAGAGGGCGGGCCTGCCTGGTCTTTGAGGACCACCTTAGGCATGCTCCCACCCCTTGGCTAAAGAAAATAATGCCGACTCCAGGCAGTTTTCTTTAGCTGTACAGTTATCATCTGGGAAAACCTTCCCCCACTAGACTACAGCAGCTAAAGGAATATTTGGAATACCAAAGTATTTTTTTGCAGTGATTTCTTTTTGTGATCTCAATTCTCTCCTGCCTCTTGAAAAAATTAATCAGAACTTGAATCCATCTGATCTCAGCATTGGAAAGCTATTCTCTAAGCAGAGCAAAATTGTTCATTAAAGTTCAGTTCTTCTTCTTCTTCGTTCTAGGGAGCATGACTTTCATAGCACTTGCTGAAGAAGGTAAGAAGAAACTTTGGTTAAAATTATTTCCACTCATTTCCTGTAATTTAACAGTTTCTGTGCTTACTCATAGGCAATATATAGAGTTGCTCTGTCCTGCTTATAAAACTTTCTTTTGCATTCTTAACCTACTGCCAGGCATTTACTATGGCTGTAAGGCGGAAAGAAACATTTCAAAAGTTTTCAGAAAAGAATTTTCTGTGTGTGTCTATGTAAGGGAGGGACAGCGGTACAAGCAGTCGGGGAAGGCGTTACATCTACAGCCCTTGGAAATGTCTTCGGTTTCACTGTAATATATGCAAAGGAGGCTGCAAGCAACAATTCAGTTGTAACTGACTTTAAAGTGGTGAAACTTTCTGTGAAAGTAACGTAGAAATCTTTCAAGAGTTTAGCTTCTGAGCTTAGAGGCATTAAAACAGCTTAGAATTGGAGCCTTATGCAGGGTTTTGCTAATACTAACTAATACTAACTTTGCCATAAGCAATATATGCAAGTGAGGGAAACTAAACCAGGAAGAATTATTACCTGAGATGGATTTGAAAAGTATTACATAGCTACTCAGAAAAAGTTTATTTCTTTCCAATTTTTTATGAAAAAACCAACATGCACTTGAGCGTAAAATGGATGTTTAAGTCTTTTCACAGCTAAAGGACAAGAGTCTGATTTGTTAACAGTAAATCTGAATTACCCCGGATCAGTACTTGATTCCAGGAACAGAACATTCAAATTCAGTCTTTCTGTGTAGTATTTGACTCATTATGAATGAATTGGCCACCAGGCAACGTGCTTGCTGTATGACGAATGTGCAAACAGAAAGTATGTCTGTCATGGTGAATTACAGCTCCTGCTGCTATAGAACATAGTCCAAGTAAAAAAAATAACCCGAAACTTAACACTCTGATCTTCCAAAGGATAAATCCACTTTTCTGACTTGGATTTGGGGACCTTAACTGAAACATAGGACCTCAATCAATATAATTCTGCTGGAAATAGCGGAGCTGTGTCAATGGATACTACGCATGAATGTGGGCTTTAAACTTCTAATAGGAATTCCTAGAGTTGTATATGTCACAATATGTGACTGAAAGTGTAGAGCTATGCTTCAAAATTTCACAGAAAATCTAAAATCGACAGATATTAGGTGAGTCTTAAAAACTGCTTTCTAGGCTTTCCCTGAGATAAACACCTACAGATCATTCAACAAGGTTATCCTTAAAAACTGTTGGTAGGTATTAAAAGTACCACAGTTTGAAGTTATTAGAAATCAGGCAAAATCCACTACAAATTTATAGCATTACCCAAAGAAATTCTAGAACGACAGGAAAAAAAGTCTTTCAACTTAGTGCTTTGGGGAAATTTTAAAGTATACCTTATTCTCAATTCTGAGGAGCCCCACAACTGTGTCTGTTTAGGATTTATGACTTTTTCTTCACATGGAATTCAAAAAGTATTTTGTCTTTCTCACAACCAAGGACAGCCCTGAGCACTACATAAGCTGATGGATTTTTAGACTAAAGCATTTCCTACTAAATGATTAGCAGGTACCTTTCTGTCCATTGATCCTGTTCACCCTATAAAAACTCAAGCATTTGGATCAAATGAGCTGAAATGGAAGCTGGCCTGATTTTTTTTCTGGGTACAGCATTAATCAAACAATTAAAAGCACAAACATTAAATGAGTGTTTTACAGAAGCAACGTGTTTCCCAATTTGAAACCTTTCCCCGTGGTGCAAGTATCATTGCAGAGGAAAAGATTCCTCTATTGGCTGTCACATAACATGAGCAAAAATTAACATGATTGTTAAACAAGTTCCTGCGTGTCACTTGAGCTGTATCAACTGTCCATGTGCTTAATCTTACCTAGAGGCAAACATTAGATTATAACTCCTTATGCAAGTTTCAAAATTAAACAGGTTTAGGCTGGGTCATGTTACTTTACATTTGTTTTGAACTCCAAGTAAGCACATTGACAGGGTAATTTTGATGAAAAGCATTTATATAAGCAAAGAAATTGAAGTTGACAGTCAACCATGAAAGACTAAAGGTTATTTTTCTGTTTTACATAAATGTTAAAACCAGAATTGACAAAATTACAAGGGTTTTTTCCAAAAGTATCTTGATTTACCCAAACTCTGTTGCCAGTTCAGTGGCAAAACCGAACAATGAAGTCAGGCAACTCTAAACTCCTCTGAAAATAAAATTCTGTATTTGCTGGTAGTAAATAAAATGAATAACCAAAAGGAACAGTCCCATGTGACTCCAAAAGGAAGCCAGTTTTCTACTAAATAAACACAACAAAACCTTTCCCTGTGTGTCTAGCTGCATCATGAATGAGGGCACTTGCATGGTCCCCCTAAATGCCTTTTGTAGACTGCATTAGCAGAGTAAGAATCTAGCTCTACACGTCCAATATCTGAACCTTAATTATCACAGAAAGGAGACAAGCATCTTACTGGATCTCAGTTTGTGGGTCTGCAAATTAGTGAGTCTGTATTCTGCAGAGTCTTGGTAAAAGACCAGCAGAGAACAAACAAAATTTGCTTTCACTTCGTTGGGAAAACAGAGGCTTGCCCATATGTATCTCAAAAGTCAGTTTTTGAATCTGTTTAACTTTACAAGCAAAGGAAATAGTCCTATTTAAAAGCTCACAAGTGGACCTTTCATTAACACAGGCTGCACAGTGAGCACTGGAGAGGCCAGATTCTCAGCTCAACAGTTTCCACTGAACCCATGCATTTACCCAGATCTAGTACTTGTAAGTCATCTGCAAAAATAAGCAGCTGAGAAACTAGAGAGAAAAAAAAAAAGCACATTTTAATAGATAATAAAAAACCCAGTAAAAGAAGGGATAGTCCACAGCATGCAGGCTAACGGGCTCTTACACAAGCGTGCAGTGTGTCCTCCTTGTGTCATCTGAGGCAAGCTGTACGTACACGTGTACCACAGAAACGCCTTCGGTTTGCCCAGCTCTAACATGGTCTGTCTCAGTTGCACTTTTGTTTTGTTCGTTTGTTTGCTTTTTGTCTGGATGCGGTCAGAGACTACAGGATGGAACCCAAACGCTGCCAGGTCCTACTACTCACCGCAGCCCAGCCCCGTGCCGCAGCCAGGCAGCCTCTAAAATCTGATTTGTGCACACACACGACATTCCCTCGGTTTGAAATAATGCTGCAAAGCTTCCAGAGCTCTGTGCTGCACAACTTGCTACACGGCATTTCAGAAAAAAGATACAGATTTAGGAATATAAGGATGTTGGGATGTTGGAAAGAGAAACAAATGAGAACATTAAGACACAACTTTACTATTGCTTTCCAACTCTCTCAGAAGCCTGGCCAAAGGCTCTCAAAGGAAAAAGAAACTGTGATGCTCTGTGTATTCTCACGTTGCTTTATGACTTCCTTGTGTTTTTCCATCTTTGTATTTGTTGATTACAAACACTGCAACATCCATCATAAATTGCACCAGAGCAATTCTTTGCCAGGGAACAGTTCTACTGTGTACACTATTTCAGGCATTTCTCTTGAGAAGAGACATTTCTCTTGCTGCTAAATCTGTAAAGGGGACACACTTAGTTCCAAATGCATATTAAGATGGGTTTATGACTTTGAAACCCACCCAAATATTAGCTAGTATGTAATTACTATGAACATCAGACTAAACATATCTGAATGGATCTTGCTGGCTGTGTGGCAATGGAAAGCAGCTAGCCAAAAATCATTGCGTGAAAATTAAAGCCTAATCAGTTTCCAGTTATAGTGTTTCATATGCATATTTCAAACAAATGAGTTAAGAAATGATCATGCGAACAGTTCCACTGGCAAACACAAGGGATTAGTAACATTCATCAAAGTAGTTGTGAAAAGGGCATATGGCTACAGACTCAGCTTTGGGAAGGAAGTGATTCAGGGAAAAGATTAGTTTATTACTGAAATAGAGGTCATTTCTTAATGCCTTTCTTTTGCATTTATGTATCCCAATATTTGTACACAGGTTGTCTGCTTTCTGCTGCACACCCCACTAAATTTGGGGATCCATTCCACAAAATACTGTACTTTTCTCCTTGTCTTAGCTCCAGCACTCGCACCTTGTCAGCCATGAAGCAATTAACAAGTACCCTAACGCTGCAGTTCTAGGTGCCCCTTATAGAATGATGCAAAAGAGGCTCAGACCCTGATCACAAGTCCAGTCTTGTTGCCCCAATCAAACCTTTCCTGCTCAGAGAAAACAAAGAAATTGCTAGTCAGACTGCAAACGGCTGCCACAAAGTCATGGGGTAGCAAATACAAGTCAGAAAGTGGTCTTATCCCACATTCGTGGGGTAGCAACTGAGGTCAGTGTGCTTAGCAGACAAGAAATCAGAGATTGATACAGCAACGGTTTTAAAAGCATAAACCTCTCTGGTTTTGCAAGAAATATTTTAAAGGAGTATCCCATAACGGAGTTAAATAGTGTCATCGTTCTTCATGCCCACAGCTCTATGGCTGATTTTATCATGCATGTGAAAGAGCTTAGTAAGTTACCACCTTTTCCTCTTGTGGCTTTTTTTCATAGCTTTGGTTGTGGGTCATATACATCTAGCAAGCACTTGAAGAGCAGTTATTTTTCTGTATATCTGCCCAGCTAAAATACTTTGTGTTCTGCTTTTCTGTGGGTATCCTATATATGGGCAACGTAGACTACCATGACACTCGGAGACATGTGATTTGTTTCAGAAGCAGCCGAGTACTTCTTTGTCACTTGGCACCGTAGATTTAAACTCTGGCTTTCTTCCCTTTGCTAAGCCAGCCAGCAATAGAAACCAGCTGGAGCTGGGTGTGGTGGCCAGAGGAAATGCCTCTGACAATTCAGCAAAACACTGTCATTGTGAGCTACACGGCATACCTGAACCTGAAGTCAGTCGTACGCCAAATAAGGCTGAATTAAATCCTTCCTTCTGCATCATGACCATTTTTCAACTGGCAGATACTCTCCAAAGTTCATGATATTTTGTCATCCAGCTTCCTCCATTACATAAACCAAAGCTGCAGTCTTTGTATAAGGAAATTGCACTAAGCTCTTTAGGATTTAGACAGACAGTACACACTTCCTCCTAAACAACAAAGTCTAGACATTGAAACATATGCCAGGGCATTTCTTCATTATGGCATGATCTATTACTCCAACTTCCAGAAGGAATTAACAGAAGAAGAGAAAATGCCAATGCTGTGGCCTCATACAGGCTAAGGGTACTGCAAATCTCAGGAATTTTGCAGGAGCCACAGGTGCAAATGCAAATTTTAGTTCTCATCGAGAAACTTCCTTGCCTTTCTAAAGTCTGAAAATTTTAATTGCCCAAGGGCAAAAACCCAGAACACAAAACCCAGAATCCGCTATAGTATATTCTTTAAAACCTGAAATTTTCATAGCCCAATTTTGTAGCCTGGATTTGGCAGTGTTGAACCATTTCACAAAAAAACACCCAAACAAAGCAACCAACCAACCCAACAAGCAAAAAACCCCAAAACACCAAGAAATTCCTTCCAAAAAAACAACAAAAAAGAGACACCTATATGCTTTTTTAAAATCTGAAAATGCTTAATCAATTATAGCAAAATACTAGGAAACTATTTTCGGAGAAAAATAGGCTGATGAGGTAGGGTTTGGATCTGACCATGGAATATGTTTAAAATTGATGATGAAGCCAAATAACAGACAAAACTATTTGAAAACTACAGAGCTGCTGCTGAGACATTATCTATTTAAAAGGGAAGTACCTTATCAAATCATACATTTTTGTTAAACTTCCACCACCACGAATAAAATTTTCCACTGAACAAGATTCCAATAGCGAGATGCTGCCTTTAAGACTCTCTTTGCTCACAAACAAAATAAGGCCTGTGAGTGAAGAATGCTTCTTCCGAAGGGGAATTCCTGTATCAGGGCGCAAATGCCGAGTAAAATATGGCCAAAACAGGATGGTCAACACACTGAGTCCTTCAAACAACACCACTCAGGCTGTAGCAGTTCAGGAAGCAGACACTAAAAACCATCAGCCAACTCCAGAGAGTTCGCTCGGTAACATCTCAAACAGAAGAGTGCTGTCTCCCAAGTGACCCGTCCCACTAAATTCTTTCCCTTGCTTTTCTAGAGAAGCGTTCCACAAAGCACCTATCTAGCACAGCTGGACAGGATAAAATACAAGATTGATAAGATACAGATAAAAATAAACTTGAATTTTAAGGTCAAAGCTTTTGTTTGATAGTTAAGTTGCCAGTTAATGTTTTTAGCTGCTATGGAAAAAAAGCAGCTTCAGTTATTAAAGTGGCAGGGGGGCAATGAGCAATAAAGATTATTTCAATTCTTGCTAGAGGGAATCCTTTAGGGTAAGCCATTTTTACATAATGGTCTCCTGTCGCAGGGACAGAAACCCATTCTGTTTTGAGGCCGCCTTATTTCAAGGACTAAGCTAAAATACAGGCTTAGAACTGCCTTTGCCCACCAGTGTCTGGGTTGATTCAGACTGCTGGGAAAGAAACAAGATCCTACAACATTTTTCATCTTCAAAAGTATCTTTGTTGGTTTTGGAGATACCTGAAAGAAATGGTAATGAACAACAGTTTTACAACTCACTTTCCTTTCCAACACAACCACTGTGCTTTGAAAGCCACCCTAAGAGGTTTTTCTAGTAAACTGTCACTCCCTGCATAACAATGAGTAGTGAGCTCATCTTCTCCTAAGTAGGTCATGAGACACTTAGCCATGGGATGTTTTCAAAGCAGTATTAAACTTTTAAAGACATCACATTTTCTCCTGGTGTGAGAAGTTGCAGCCTGGTAGCAGCTGGGGACTTTGAACTGAAAGGCACCCAGCTGGAACTCTGGCAGAAAGATGCAGTGATTAATTCACATCCGCAGCAACGTATAGCCGCAAACAGAAGAGGCCACGGTGCCAGTAGGAGACAAGCAGAGCACTGTGAGGCACTGTTTTTATTTACAGCCTCCTCTAAGATAATATTAAGAACATATGCAGAAACACTGCTAGCCCTATGGCTCTCACTACTTTTGGCCCACATCAGATGAAACCAACAAATGACTAAAGCACATACACCCTTACACCCCATTTCCATCTCTTTGAAGCCAGTGGTGTATGTGCCTTGTATTGGGTACAGGGAAAGCAATTTCACATCCAACAGTTTCTCTCTTCATGTAAACTGTTTACTTTATTATGACTTTCTCTGACATAGAGCTGCCCAGTATCAAATACTCCTTCCTACAAATGCAATTGACACTGACAAGAAATTACCTCCTAGTCTTTCTTTCAGTAATAGTTTGGAAGTGCCTGTCTAACTACCACCCAGACCACTTCCAGTGTCTGTCCAGAAAAAGAAACCTGGAAATATAGTCCAGGGATTAATCTCCGGCAAATGGAGCACCTCAGCTTGAACACAGTATTAAGCAGATTGGATAATTGTGAAGGTCTTGTCCCCAAGATAAGACCTTCACATTGATAGGAACCAGTTCCACCCGTGGAATTCAATAGGGGAGCCGTATTATTCTAGTTTATTACAGTTAAGGAAAAGGCAGCACTACCAAGGATGACCCAAATCCCAGGCGAGCTGAACTACCTTCTGGAGGTATTTATCTTTCCCTACAGGCTATAGAAGATAAGGGCAGGCAGACACCTTATTTAGGCTCCTTTATTAAGAACCTAAAATTAGGCAAGATTAATCTGGGCCACCTCCTTTTGTCAATCACTATACACTGAGGGCAAATGCACTGAAATAGATTTTCTCCATGTCACTTCGTTGCCAAGAATCTGCAATAACTTTATCACACCAAGAATAATTACTTCATGTTTCTTTGTGACATTCACTAATTCCCTGCACCTTTGTTCTGTGACAGTTTCCTTTCCTGCCTTCACTCGCAGTTAATTCTTCAGGGCAAAAAGCTACCAGCATGCCAAGAGTATAAGCAGCTTCTCTGAATAAGCTGCTTGTTGTAAACATAAAAAACTTCTTTCACTTTCTACTTGAGGTTTTTCCTCTAGTAATTAGTTTTCTCCATCTGTGCTTATTTTGCAATTGGTGAATAAAGCACATTTTTTCAGATCCAACTGGGATTACAAATTAAACTGATCTATACACAATTAATGTGGTTGAGCTCTTTCTTCACACTTGACCTTTACATAGAAAAATCCCAATATTGTACTTTAAGAACATTACTTTAAAAGCAGAAACTAAGCATTATAAAGTGGTGTCATGCCTTAAAATCCCCTGATATTTAGAAGGTAAATAAATCAACACACCTAGACAACACAAATCAACTCAAACTCAACAGAAAATTTTCACGGCTGCTCACCTGAGGCATTTCACTCAAAAATGACCAAAGCATTATTTTTACCATCTATCTTTGAAATATGATTTACTCTGGCCCGTCTTTCCGTGGATTACAAGGTGATTTTTGGGAGACTGGCTGGCTTAATTAGTGACTATATTAAGCCTCATGTTGGCATAACATGAATATGCTTTCTTCATCTGTCAGTGCCTAAAGTACTACTTGCCCAGCCTTTTGGCTCTTACAGAGAAAGTCTATCTGTATTCAGGCTTATAAAGGTATAAAAATACAAAATTCTGTTTACCTGAGTAAACCTGGAATTAGAAATCTAAGTTTAGATCAGTGTTTAGCCTCTTGGCAATAGGACAAAGCTTTCAGTCTTACCTTGCTAGAAGTGGACAAAAAATTTTCATTTTGGTTCAAAAATGAGTTTGGGGAGCAAGGAAAAATATTTTCAGATTTCCATTAAAATTCAGGTGAGTGTTACAAGAAAAAGTGGATTTTTTTTTTCCAATGTCAGACCATTTATCTGTTTTATACAACAAAAGGAGGGTGGTGTATTTAGGAGTATTAGAGCCTTTCATAAGAAAGAGTCTTAATATTTGGAACTAGACTAACAAGACTGTTTTTCATGCTCTACCTTGTTCTTTTCTCAGGAAAAAAAAAAAAAAAGAAATATTTTCTTGGACAAAGTGTTTAGGAATCAATGTTTTGAGGTTGTGCCATGGTCAAATGGTGTGTACCTAAGCTCCTTGTCCTACAACTTTGTACAAGAGTGTACTAGAATTCAAAGTTAATCCAAATAATTTTGCTCAGGGACAGGGAGGTGGAACACTACAAAGATCCCATGCTTAACAAAAATTACAGGTCAAAGTAGCTAAAACATGTGACCACCATGTAAAATCCTAACTCATTTTCTAAAATTTTATTCAGCAAGCTCAGTTCTAGAAGGAGAAGAAAGCACCACAATTGATTTCAGAGACAGAAATGACACAGAATTTGAAGAATTACCAACCCTGGTGAGTATAATTCTAAACAGAAGTTCCTTTAGGTTACCCTGATTTCGTATTCCTGGAATTGTCTCATGGCTTAAATTTTGAAAAATCATTGTAAATTATAAAGAATAACCTTGAGTTCTAACATTAAAAAAAAATAATCTAATGCCAAAGCTTTTACTTTGGGAGCAATCAGGCTGAAGATGACAAAACTGGCAATGGTTCTGAGCTGCAAAAAGCATTAATCTGCTTATTCACTACCATTTGCCTCTTCTACTTCACTATCTCACCATTAGTTTCAGTGACACCAAATGGACAAACTAATGTAAAAAAACACAAAAACCAAACACCAAAAAAGGCAAGTCTGCAATATTTTGCAGTTCTCTCCTCTTTTAGAGGTCATCTGATCTAGAAAGCCTCTAGTGGAGAAGACGAATCAGCTTGCTTTGGTGGTTCTTTTTGGTCACTGCACACAAGTCAGAGATGACAACAGCTGCCAGAGCATCCACAGTCATCCACCTGACAGAAATTTAAATTGCTTATTTCATACACATAGACTGAATGTACTGAGGCTTTCTTTTCCCTCTTTTTCCCACCCAATTGTTGTAGTTGCCCACAAGACTACACAATGTAACAAATCTCTTGCAGTTTGGACAACTGATGACGACAGAAAGTGCATTTGCTCCAACCGAAGACAGTGAAAATTCTACTGGTTACAAAGCTGACACAGAAAATATGGATGGTAAAAAAATCTTTAATTTCTATTTCGTTGTTATAGAAGGGCTTGGGTTGGAAGGGACCTTAAATCCCCCCCGGTTCCAGCACCCAGGGACACCTCCCACCACACCAAGCCCCATCCAATCTGGCCTTGAATCCCTCCAGGGATGGGGCAGCCAAAGATTCTCTTGGGCAACTTCCTACTGCCATCAACTAAACAGTATGATAAAGTGCATTCTGATCTCTCAGCTGTCTTCCAAAGAGCTTGCTGAGTACCTGTGCTTTTGTCTGGTTGCTTACAGAAGAATGTATGAGCACAAATAAGTGGATATATGATGTATATGGCTTTTGGACCAGTATTATTCTTAGTGGTTCACTCTTATGCTTATCAGTAAAGAGTAAGAGTTCTCAAATCACAATAGAGTTGATAAAGGTTTTCCTTGGATATAGGTTTATAAATTGGGATGCAAAACTCCGTATAAAGCAGAGCAAATATTTAATTATTCTCTTTCTGGCCTTACAGATGGTTTGAGTGGAGAACCAGAGAAAACTGAAAAAGGTAATTAAAATAATTGGTTATTATATATTGGTTATATAAGAAAAGGGAGAAATTAACTGCCAGGTGATACCCTTCTAAAAGCCCCTAGCTATGCCTATGGTATTCTTAAAAGTTTCAGGAGGAGCTATGACCTGCTCCCTGATTTGTCTCCTCTGGTTCATCTGATGACCTTCTCCACAGCTACATCTACATAGAGCTTTCCAGCCCAAAGACATATTTGCAGGCCAGAAATAAGCCTGATGAATTTACTAAACCTGCTCCAGATTGCACAAAATAAAGGAATTTCCCCCAAGGAGTGGGATGCAGCAGAACAGTGTCAGTTCTATCAGTGGCCTCTTATCAATGGTCTCCATGAGAAACACGCTAACATTCCTGATTTCCTCTTTCAGGGGGTCTGGAAACAATAGCACTGGTTGGAATAATTATTGGAATCATAGTTGCAGTTGGAATCCTTGCAGGAATAATCATCGCTGTTGTAAGGAAGATGTCAGGCAGGTACTCGTAAGTAAATTGCTAATCAGGCTTTTCAGACAAGCATCAACCACTGAGCAAGGTTACAGAATTGCTTTGGAAGTTTCTATTGCTTCTATTTTGACAAAATGACCTATTTTCACGTTATTCAAGTGCCTATTGGTTCAGCAAGAGCTGCCAGTGTGAGGTGAGTGATCTAAACCCCTTCATGAGCTTCAGAAAAACATTCCAGATACTGCACGCATGCTATTCCAATATCCAGTGGGTGCATGAGGTTTGGATTACTCTACTGCACAAGGGTAAAATACTCTACAAAGCTTCTGGAAGCGCTGGATAACAAATGAACAGGGACAAGTGATCTTTATCTTATTATTCTAGACATTTGTGGAAGCCCTCTTGGTACCAACAAGATTAACTGGCTTCATGCAAATCTAAAGCACTTTACAAACTCCAAGGTAGTTAAAAAACCACACTACATTTAACAAACAATATTCACCCAGCATTACAAAAAAGCAAAATATAAACTGGGAAGAGAAATAAGGTGATGACAGAAAGGACAAGGAGAGGGAGGAAAAAAGATCATGTAACTAACACTTGGGTAACTCCGAACAACAATAAAACATCTATGTTTTCTGCTTTACAGGCCCTGAAAATAAGTGAAACAAGCAACCACGCCATTTTATGCCAGAAAATACAAGTGCTTCTTATTTTTTAAGAACTAAAGACTATTCCTGTATTGGTGTGAGAAGATGAACCATGGAAAATACGGTTGAAGAATTTCAGATCTATGGGGATCCCACACAACTCTAAGGGCTCTTCCCACCCTCGCCCCTCCCTGCCCCAGACTACAGAGTATGGAACATCTAATAGGATATTACTAACCAGGAGCTTACTAGAAGAAAGAAAAAAAGATTACTCAGTAAGGAAAAAAGGCAAAGCAGCAATGTGATTTACACCTGAAATGTGATTTGCAGGTAAAATATGCTGGCTTGATTTTTAAACGTTACCAAAGATTATTTCACATTACATTTTATGCATTTCTTTAGAAAACATATTCAGAATCTTCTAAGTCTTTTTGGCTGGTTAATGCTTGTGGCATATTTATCTACCAAATGATGCATCAAAAAGGAGGAATTAGCTTCACAGAGAATCAATTCTTTACAAATGTAGAAAATACTAGATATTGGAAGCTAAAGTCTTTCTACTATTGATATAGATTTTCTGCTTTTGATACTTATGTTATTATGTGCAAAATATGGTAGGCTCAGCTGGAACTGCCCTACCAACTGAAAGCTTGCTCATCTGACTGCTGCACCAGGAATTTCCTGTCTTCCTTTGTTGCAGAGACATGCAGGGATTGAAATACACATCCTGAATTAAAGGGTGCTTGGAAAATACCCAGTTTTGATGGGTCACTTTAGCCAGTTACTCAGCATGCTTTAAAGCTAACACACAGAAGATTTGGAATTAGCATAGACATTTTTTTTTCTTTATAATGGTCTCATTTTCTAACTGTATAGTTGGCTTGTTTGATAACGTGTGCAACACTCCACCAGAATATGTCCGTGAAATATAATGTATTTTTGGACTCTACAACTTTTCTATGCCATATTTAGTGCAGCAGTACCTGAATTCAGAGAGTTCGGATCAAAGGCTTTGTCCAAGTGGCCGCAATGCATCGTGTCTGTTGTAAAAATCATGATAATTCACATGGTCAATAATTGTTAAACATGTCAACCTATCTAGATTTGCTTTTATGTTTCTTTAATGTGCCATGAACTATCATATCAATCCAAGCTTTGGAAATAAAAATTGTAATGTAAATGGCCTTATTTCAGAATAATTGTTCTTTATTTTCTTTAACAAAAAACCTTATAAAATGTTTTAAACATTCCTAAATTACTTTGGTACCTGTCACTGCAGCGTTTGCAACCAACTCATTTCACACAGACAAATAAAACTTATCTCTTATGGATAAGCACATGAGGTCTTATCCCTGAAACACAATTCACATACACCTTAATTCACTTCCAAATCCTTTGACTCAGTTCAGTTGAAGACATTTGTCTCGGCTAGAAAGAGTTTACCTTTTCATGCTAGATTCCTTTGTCCCTGTACTTTTAGGTTTCTGTACTTATAGGGGTGCAAATCAGTTCAGGTATTTTGTTTCAAAGTGTCCACGCAATTTGAAAGAAAATTATGATGAAGTTTCATGCACAACTGTTCTTTTTGCCCACGTGACTCGTAAGAAGTAGCTAAAACTGCATGTAAACTCCTGAAAGCAGGAAGATTACAACTTCTTCCAATTGTGGCAATATAAAAGAATAGGAATCTCTGTTACTCTAGATGTAACAATTTCTTGTCTGTACTGCAAACTACCCTGTAAGATGCACTTGGCATCTGACCAAATGCACACCATATGGAATTATGAATTATTCAGCCATTGTAGGGAACAGCACAGATGTCACCAGTTTCTTCTGCACCAGCTCAGTTGCTGTTAACTTGCAAATACCATAGAAAGAGAAAACCATTCTTATGCCTGTTCTGAATACCTGTTAAGACAGAAGTTACAAGACTCCATTTGAAAAATACATAGCATTAGAGCAGACAACCTTTTTGGGAAGCTCTGATTTCCTCTATCATGTACAGAGCACCAGTTGCACAGCCTGCATTCTGCTCAAGTAAATTGTGCTTTGCTCCCACTCCAGAATCACTCACTGAGAGTCGTTTTAACTCCATATACCAACAAAGTTTTCTGGCGTTAACTGTGCCTTTATATTCTGCCCCTTAGTTTAAGGTAAATTTTACTAATCTTAGGTGAAACCAACTCCTATCTAAATGGCCCATGCTCCACTGAAACACTATTTGCAGGGCTTCCAGGACTGGAGACTCGGTATTAAATATTGTGCTGTATATCTGAACCTGCAAAAATGTGATGACATTAATTTCCTTCTGATTATCAGCTGGAGTACAGGACACAGCTAACAAAAGCATGGGCTCCAAAGAATCAGATCTCCACTATTCTAAGAGTATGAAAAAACAGCAAGTGAAGCTACACTGGTACATTTAATATTCTGATGATTTATGCTACCATGCTGTCTAGAAATCCCAAGTGTAGAACATTCCATTCAGCTTCAAGCAAACCTCAAGAAACAGTGGCTTCTTCATGAAAAGCTTTGTCACATTTCTTATGCATTTATATTCTACCAAATAATTCTGAATTTTATTCCCTTTTCTAACTTCACATTAGAAACATTCTAGAAGTATAGACTAAAAATTGGTGCAGGTCTATATTCCATATGCAAACTGCTGCAGCGTTCACTGACTTGTATTATCTAACTTCCCATTGGTAGTTCAAGACTTCAAAGGTAGCTTGAATACAAGCCACATGTTTTTTTGGTAGAATTTATGTGGAAGATCAGATCTTTTCTGCTTCACAAGAAGTCAAACAGCACATTGTCCTAGGGCAAATAGTTCTGTAAACTGAACTGAATGATCAGTATACATGCTTGCAGAATCAAGGCCCAAGGTCAGGAGACTTCCTATGAATGAGAACACATCAGGAAACAACAGCTTCATACTTTCACCAGCTGGCCAGGTTTGCTTTCTATTCACAGGGAACAGCATTCAATGTATCAACACTTGCTTTTAAGTTAAGGCCCTTACTCCTGATCACATTCATTCCTTTATAGTTAGTAACAGCAATGTTCCCTTTTGCAGCTTGGCTTTGAGTCATGAATGTGGCTCTCCCTGACAGACAAGCAGGCACCAGGCTTCCTGTGAGAATGCCAGATGTCACTAAAAAATATCATAAACATAGTTGTCCCCTTGTATTTGTGTCTGTGAGGACGATATACAGCAGTAGCATGCTATGAAAGAAATGACTTGATGCATCAATATTTATAATACTTCTAGGCATCAGTACTGCGACTCTTAAAAGAATTCATCTAGGGCATGTTTTTACTGAGAACAGAAAATTTCAGAAGAATGAATTAAATAAAACTAGAATAATTAAGCATGAAGCAGAAGAATTATGGAGACCTGAAGTTAGTCCTGTAAATTTAAAAAGTGTTCGTTTAAAGTCAAATGCAATTAAAACATGCAGTAATTACTGGCTAATGTAGTTACCCACTACCTTAAGAGCACCTGCAGTACGCTATTGCAAGAATCTTAACCACATATTATTTCATTAAAAAGTAAGTACTGCCTGCACATTAACATTTTTTTTGGTGAAGTTCCTAAACTCAAAAGTGCTGATGTATCATTCATGTGAAGATAGCAAGTACTTCTTTCAGTGCAGTTCAGGAGAGCACAATACACAGATTAAGTGTCTTGCCAAGGGTTCCAACTGCAGGTAAAAGAAAAGCCACAAAACCCCCCAGTGATCTTTAAACATTGGTCCTGTCACAGCTTCAGATTAGTTCAAATGAACTGATGTTCAATCATGTTTTGTGATAAGACAATCCTTAGTATTCTTTAATACAAATTGGCAACAAAAGACACGGGGGGGAAAAAAGCAGCTGAGTGAACCCACCAAGAACCCTCTGATCAGAAGATACTCTGATTGTTTTTGATGAAAAACCATTCCATCTATAAAGAATTACTCCTCCACCATCTGAAGTTTGTAGTGTAGAGGCTACTGAACCACTGCAATTTAAAGCTTAGGTCATAACTAGCCTACATCATGCCGGAAGACATTGTTATACATATTTATACTCAGCTACTTAACTAGATGAAGTATCAGATTAGCCATATCCATGCTTTTCCAGCCAGCTTTTCTAACCAAAGGTATTAATCACACTGAAGCTCTTGGCATCTAGGCTTTGTTAGACAACTCCTAATAGATACAGAAGGTAATAGTGGATATGTAACTTGACACTAGGTGCCATAATGAGAAGTCTGAATTAGTGCTTTGTGCATTTTTCACAGCTGCAGCACAGAGGCATTTATGTATAAATAAACCCAGCACCACACTGGCCATGTGTCTTTGTCCAGGCCTTGTGGATTTAGGCATTAGCCCAAACCCACAGCTCCCCCTACTCTGCAACAAACAGTTGCACTGCAACAAAGATCCCCATTCAATTATGTAGCTTGTTAGGCTCTTCCAGGCTGCAGAAGTCAGATTTTCAGACTCTGGTAAATGCTAAATTGGCAAGTGTCTTAGCAGGCAAGAAATGCTGCACATTCCATGCATTTTCAAGGTTGTGGTCTGTTTCCAGAAAGCAGTTGGCAAGAATGATGGATTTTGAGAGTTGAAAACCAGAACCAAACTATATCATCCACAAAAAAAAAA
>VZRU01014677.1:841-31642 GCA_013398155.1 Pedionomus torquatus | reverse complement strand
GACCAAAAAAAAAAAAAAAAAAAAAAAAAAAAAAAGAAGTAGAAAATGGAAGGAGTAAGGAAAGTGGAAAACTGCAAAACATTGTCTTTACTGAAATTTAATGTAATTCACATTTCCAGATTGAGCTAAAATGAAACAACAGACTTCAGGGGAGGCTATTTCATATGTTAAGCCACACCAGTATTCAGATAAACTTGCATCAGGGGAAAAAGATTCCTAAAAATGCTTTGGTTTGACACATTAGAATTTTGTCTCCAAAAAATCATTTATCCAGGGTCAGGAATACAGGGGCTCCAGGGCACCAATCTGATTTTTTCCCAGTCTACATTTCAGATTATTATAGAATCAAATCATAGTTCTAAAATGTTCTCTGAGATCTCACAGCACAAATGCAAGGATATGGAGCCACTCAATTCACCCTGGGTTGTTTTCTACTGCATAGAAATATGTTGTCTTTACTTCTATGTGCAATCAGGACCCCACAAACTACCAAACATTAAGCCATGAAGTTTACTTAAATGCACTTGGATATAGATGAGCTTTTTTCCACAACTCCCTTAAAACTTGCTGAAATAGGTTCTTCAAACGATAAAGGTGACGCTCCCTTACATTAAACTATTGCAAGTTTTGTCCAAGTTGAAATAAAGAAACAAGTTTTACTGCTAAAGGAATGCTCACTGGGACAGAAGGGTAGGAAAGCATTGCTCTTCAAAGCACTCAAAGTCAGACCCTCCCTCTACAGCAAGTCTGTTGACTCAGTAAATATACACATACAGATTCTCCCCAAAAGAATAACTTGACTTTAGGCTTACTTTTCCTTAACAGTCTAGAAAAATCAACAGACATACCTCAAATCAAGCTAATTTAGTTTAATAATAACATGCTTTTTAACTAATTTTTCCTGCAGTAAGACTCCCATCTGGTAACAACTTAAAGGCAATACTGACCAGTAACTGAGTTAAATCATTAACTAGAAGTGGATGAGCATAAATCCTTAGAAAAACATTTCTTCCTCCTCTCTCGAATGACTAAACATTTTCTAACAAGGCAATTTTAAATGTACTGATGTTTGTCTAAGGAAATTAATACTGTATGTCTCATTTGAGGTGGGAAACAACTCAATTTCCTGCTTTTACCAACCACGTTATCCTCAAATAACACATTCCTTTAGAGTCCTGTGGATACTTTGCCTCATTCATCCTATACAGGAAACAGGGAAGAAAACAGCAGGTTCAGCAGGTGTACTCAAGGGAAAAGAGATGGAAATATCACTTCTTCCTCATTTCCCATCTACCACGCTGCAAAAAACCACAGGAGTTGAATTAACAGTAATAACTGAGCCTAACACCACACATTCTCCTTTTTCAAAGGAATATCCTCTCCTATGCACTTAACACTGATGTAATTTGCTGAGAAATAAGGGACAGCCTTTTGGAACTGTCTGTGTTTTCCTGCCTACACCCACACAAACCCTTTATATGAAGAGAATTAAGAAAATCACAACTTCTCAAAGCTTTAGAAATTGGTGGTACAAGAGATTTTGACCCAACACCCAGCCCTTAAGGGTAAGTTGTACAACAGAACACAGCTTGCATTACTAATAAAGCAAAGGCTGCCCATTAAAAGTGAAAGAATTTACAGACTATAAGTTGCTGCGTAAAGTTACTTCTGTGATTCAGAGCCGGACTTAGCCTGAGGAAACTACTCCTGACACTAAGATCTAAGGATACATAAGAGACAAAACATTAACAAGATTATAAAAACATTCACTGCTATTAACCACAACTCACAGGGAGGCAAACCCTGTTGTCTGTTCATTTAAACCTAGAAGTACTAAACTTGAGAAATGTTTAACTAAATTATGAAGTTACTCCTTAACTTAAAACTAAAAAAACCACAGTTTTCCTGATGGATTTTTCTAGTTTATTTTGTCATGATTAATTAGCTCACTTCCACAATAAACACACTTGATTGACTGAGTGGCAAGTAATAGAAATATCTGAGAAGGTAAAGCATGCTTGCATTTCATGCAGAACACTCAGCAAGAACCACAAGAATGACTTAAGATTTGATACACCTGACAAGAAGCAGTATATAAAGAGATACACAAGCAGTATACTAAAAAGAAAGATTCCTCACTGAAGGCTGGTGAGGCAGATGCACCATGACTGACTGCACACTCGGTAAACTGTACCCTAGCACCAGCTAGTGGTAAGACTGAAGGCATTTTTACAACAAAACCGAACATGTTCATAATATAAAAGCTTCCGATTACTATATATTGCCTCTGAACCATCAAGTCTATTTTTAAAATGCTTGCAACAAAACTACAATTACACATTGGTATCGCAGAATGCCTGCACCATCTATGCAGCACCTCAAATGGTTTTGATTATCCGGTTGCTAGAAGCAGACCAGTGCAGACAACAACCAGATGCTCTCTCCATTTCCAGTGCTATTTCATCCTCAGAGGTAGCTTGTCACTTTGCAAGTAACAGGTAGCCAAAACAAGAGTTAAACACTATTCTTACAATGCTTTCCCTTCCAACATATTGTCCCAATGGAAATACTTCTTGTGTTTAAGTAAGTTTAAGTGATTAATTCAGCTAAGAAACTGGTGATCATACATTTTCTAGACCCGGTCCTGTAGTGTTTGAATCAGTTTACAGAGGCAGTCCTAAAACATCTATTCTAGTTTGTAATAGTTACCATCCAATGTCAGTTGATAAATTTAAAATTATCTAAATTTAAATGCACCTTATCTTTACCCTTATATCACTGTTGGTGTAATTAATTCCGATGAATTTTAGCCAGTTCATATGCTCATTACTCGGGTATTGGCTAAGTCCTACATAACTTACCTGATGGACCTCAGCAGCTGTCAAGTTCTGGAGAGGGCACTGTTCAAGTGAACAATGTCTATTCAGTCTTGGACAGAAGTCATCTGTTCTGTAAAATGGAGAAAAGAAAGTCTTAGATTCCACAACCTGTGATCAAGAGGTGATTTCCCTGACTCGACACCATTACCCTGCCCCATCAGATATCCTGGTTACATTTTGCTCATCAGCCATATAGGAGTTGTAGGAAGGACTCTCAGATCATACACATGGAAGCCAAATGTCTAAGATTAAGTATGACCAGTTCCATGAAGTGGGACTGAAAAGGAACTCCATAGCTATAAGACTTGCTGTTCAGCGGATGAAGAACTTAGGTACAGTATAACAGGTAAGCAACAGACAATGACAAGCAAACTGAGACATGAGCAGTGTAAAACTCCACTGATAAGCTTGGAAACTGCAAGTTTAACATAGTTAAAGACTTAGGAGCTAAGAGACTGAAACAAGTCGGAGCAATATAATCAGTCTGACCATTCAAGGTCATTCTAGCATCTACAGCATAAACCTTCTAAGAAACTATAAACTTTAACAAGAACTGTTTCTAAGGTATTAACTTTTGTTATTGTAACATTATAACCTTATGTTACCAACAGCCTAAAATTACTACAGCCTTCCACCACAACTTTTCAAGGGACATCCTCCGGTCAGTAGCAGGGTGAGTCTTCAAATTAAACCTCTTGAAGAGCCAGTATAGCCTTGAGCAGGAAGGAACAGAGAAGTAGTACCAGTATTTGATCAAAAACCTTTACCACTTTCAGCCTTAAATGAGCGAGTAAGCATTAATCCTGTAGTAATTAAGTTAGAAAATTAAATTAATAAACTCATAGAAAGCCTTAGAAATATTGATGAGTTGTAGCGTGTGCTATAAGATTTTGGGTTAGCTTATTGATAAGTACCCTGCCTTGTTTTACAGCCTCAGTAATGATAACTCTACAGTATGAGGGGAAAAAAGTTAAAGAAGGTAATAGGCTAATTTATCTTTTAAAAGGTGTGTGTTTTAAGCTCTTTTAGAAACGTTTTCTACACCCATAAATTAAGTAGTTAAGTAGAGCAAAGTTATAATTTATGTTTTTTTGTGATAATTTTAGGAAATATTATACTTAACCTTGAAGACAGAAAAGTTTGTACTCTAGCTGATATGGAATGTATTTTGTTCTATGTTTTGATTGTTTCTAGGTTTAAGGCTTTAACATATCAAATCAGAGTCTTGGTTTTCCTCCAAATAACTACCATGCTTACACAGCTGTAATTAGATTACTTTTAAAATTAAATGTTAGTATAGTAGAATTAAATTAATCTAGCCTAATAGGTGAAAGCAGTTTAAACATATTTATGTGAGGATTTGTTACTACTAAAATTAGAAGTTTCAAAATTTGTTTTGGTGCATCTAAGCAACGTTTTTAAACACAAATGCATCCTGAGTATTCCAGGTGGGAGGATCACTGTGTCCTGTCCCATTTCAGTCTGCTGCTGCTTGGTGAAGTTAAGCATTCAGATTCTCTGGTTTCAGAGGGTGCTT
Source organism: Pedionomus torquatus (assembly GCA_013398155.1). NCBI lineage: Eukaryota > Metazoa > Chordata > Aves > Charadriiformes > Pedionomidae > Pedionomus > Pedionomus torquatus. The sequence goes on along the minus strand of VZRU01014677.1, from coordinate 27,226 downwards.
TTTCCTAACGCTAGAAAGTTGATCTTTCTTCGTTGGGAATACGGTGGATCATTTGAAAAAGCTTCAGGCTGTCAAGGGCGGGCAGCCAGGTGATTTGTTTGGCTTTGTGGAATGGTATTCCTGTGTGCTGGTGTTGTATGAGTGCTTTCTGTGTCCAGGCTTATGACAATTTTAATGTTACTCCTTGATGTACGCACACAATGAACGTGAAAACAAAATAAACCAGGAACCGTGAAACGCATCCATGCTTCAGACCTCTGTGCCTGTAGTACTGCCTCCCATCTCCTGTGGGTTTAAATCAGGGGGGTTTCCTCTGGAAAAATGGTAAATTTTTAGCATTGCCATGCAAAAAGATAGTCCTAGCCCAGGAGGATTACATCTCTTTGACAGTGTTATGAATACAAAAAACTCAAGTGAGAGAGAAAATGATTTTGCTTTTCAAATTAAAGGGAGATGCTGTTATGTTCTGCAACACCAACACCTCCCAGGAGGTGACTATGGGGGTTTTCCTCTAAGGTACTTGCTCAGAACTGGAAAACTGACGAAAAACCCCACCTATTGACTCAGGATATCACAATGTATGGACACAAAAAGGGGTCTGAGGAAAACTAAGGAAAACTGAGGAAAAAACCCACCTATTGACTCAGGATATCACAATGTATGGACACAAAAAGGGGTCTGAGGAAAACTAAGGAAAACCGATGAAAAAACCCACCTATTGACTGAGGATATCACAATGTATGGACACAAAAATGGGTCTGAGGAAACTAAGGAAAAAACCCACCTATTGACTCAGGATATCACAATGTATGTACAGCAAAAATAGGTCTCAGCTTGTCAGAGGTCGAAGTCCTTGGGGGTGAGGATCTCCCCGTATATCATCTGCAGTTAGTCAAGTAATTTCCCCTCAGCCGCTTGTGTTTTTTTATTTTTCCATTTTCAGTCAGAGGTGAGAAAACCACCNTCAGCAAATGAAAGATGATAGACCTTTTACAGAAAGAGGGAACTATTGCTAACAAGGTTAGCACCCAGGTTAAACAAGAAAAGGAAAAAACCCATCAGACTCATCTGAAAATTAGAGAAGATGACAAATAGCAAGATAGAGGTCTGAACAAGCTGTTGCCATTCCAAGTTATGAAAGAATGGAAAATGAGTCAGGTTCCAGTTTTAACATGTTCTGATGTTGGTGAATTTGTCTGGGTTTATGTTGATGTAACAGAGGTCAGTATTTGGGCCCTCAAAGGAGAAATACTATTTTCCCTCTTGTGTGATAAAAACAATAGCATCCCAGACAAACCAGAAAATATGTGCGTTTACAAGGCCACAATTTAAGACATTTGGGAAGTTACCTAAAATATGTCTCCCATTAATTAATTATTAATTAATTAATTGATTCCATGTCAATTAACCTTCCCATCTTTTAGCACTATATAACACTATATAGCTTTTTGGTCTGTGTTGAGGAATTAATGGTTTGGACATAACACTCTGTCTCTTCTGTACTGGACTGATCATATGTGCTAATAACCAGGTAAAAAAACAGAGCTACCCCGGGGAGGTGGAGCCGTGGCCCGGAGGAAGGTGGTGACCGTGGCCGCGGGTGCGAGGTGGGAGCCGAGGCCCTGAGGGAGAGCCTTAGGGAGAGGGGGGTACGGGAGGTGGAGGGAAGGGCGAGGGANAGAAGGGGCTCCATCCCTTTGGAAGAAGGGGCTCCATCCCTTTGGAAGAAGGGGCTCCATCCCTTTGGAAGAAGGGGCTCCATCCCTTTGGAAGAAGGGGCTCCATCCCTTAGGCTGTCTTTGAGGGTTTTTCCCTTGAAAATACTGGGTTGGAGGTGTCAGTGGCAAAGCAGAGGTCTGTAGCCACTGCTGTCCTGATGTGAGACAATTGTCTTCTGTAGAGTTTGTAATACACTATCTTCAAAACTTTTGGCAATTCCAACACCTTAAAGCTTGCCACAGATCAAGCATCTGCCAAGCTGGCAGAAATTAGTGTCAGAACTGGTTTCTTCACTGGAAGTGCCATTCCTAGGACTTGGCACGAAAATCAGAGAGCTCTTCGTGGTGGTGCAGTGGTACTGGGGGAAAGAATGTTTGGGGTGAGAGAGAAAATTTGCAGGTGGGGTGGTTGGGACAGATCAAAAGTTGTATTGATGTGCTTCAGAAGGGACAACAGTTTCATGGAGGTATGTTTTATATTTGAAGCCAGAGCAGCAAGTGGAGCGTTGCTGATAACTATCTCCGAGCAGGTAGTTGAAGTCTTCAGTCAAGTTACTAGTGGTTTCAAATTCACATGAGGCTGCAAAATTTCCATTTTGAGCTGGTAAAGAAAACTTTAAATTGTTTTCAACTGTTGCAAGAAGGAAGGGAAGGTGAAGTGGTTGGTCCTGCAATCTGATCATTCAATGGCAAGATAAATATTTTTCTTATTTTACATTTGAGCAATCAACAGTGAATAAGTCTTGAAATCAAAAGGACTGCTTACATTTCTGATGCCAGTTTGCTGTTCTCAACCATGCTCTTGACTTTGGGCATGGTATTTGGATGAAAAGTCATTTTTTCCACATATCCTTAGTGGATTAGGATAACTGGAGGTGTGCAGCAGTGTGGTTTATAACTGTTATGTTTTGTTTTATGACACTTGCCACATTTTAATAAAAATGATGTGCATCTTAAGAATTCAGGTATGCTTTCCGTGGTGTAGGTGGCTCTTCCAGCTGTTGAAATGTGTGATGGTGAATCAGTGATAGCGTTGGCACTCTTCAGATAGAGAGTGCATCATTGACAGCTGGGGGGAGTGACTTTTAAAAACCAAAAGAGCTGTTGAACTTGTAGAGACTGTGACAGGAACCAGCTGGTTTTCAAGCATATCAATGGTTGGAATTAAGGTCCCTTCCAACCTAGATGATTCTATGATTCTATAGCTTTCAGGATTTGGTAGGGCAGAAGTGTCTTAACAGCCTGCCCATGGCATAGTCCATAAAAATGAGGCCAGCTTTCACTTACAGTGAAACACTAGTTACATTAGGTAAAAAGGCAAATCATCACTTTGGATAATGTGTTTGAATAGAAATGCCACGATGAGGATGGTGTTTGGAGATTCCTGAGTTGTTGCCTGTTTAGCATGGGGATCTGGAGAGGAGCCTTCTTCCAGAGTAGCACAGAAGGTGGGAGAAGGATGTTAAAGTTCTTATGTACATTTATATCCTTATTTTTCTACAAGAATATTTGCTTGAAAATGGAAGAGAAGTAAAGCAGAAAGTAAAAGCAAACTACTATTTTTCTGCAAAAGCTAAGATGGCTCTTGAAGCTCCACCCAGCACAGCGATGCCTCTGTTTCACTGTTGTATATAAAAGCCTCAATCCTTAAGGGTCAATAGGTAATAATATATGAAAAGGAAATCTGAGTATTGTTGCTTGGCAGGTGGCTGTTGAAAACAGAAGTTTAGAAAGATTTAGAGATGGCTGTTGTGGTAATGTATTTCTGTGACATTGAAATCCAGTTTATTTGCAGTGTTTCTGCAAGACCTTTGAATGAGGGTCTCAACCAGGAAAAAAGTAAATGAACCTATGTGTTATAGCAGTAGCACAGTACTGTAGTCATCATGAGGCATTTGCTTACTGGTGGAGATTGGAGAGTGCTACTTTTGTATTTTTTATCAGGGACTTATAAACAGCTGGAGTTCAGGAACTTGTGTGTTGGCTTTCTGTACTGCCGTAACTTTTTGAAGTTCTGCAACGCATTTGCTGTTGAATTTGATATCCTGTGAAGGGGCACATATATGATACTTAATGCCTTCCCTCCACTCCCTTCCCTCCACTGAAGTAATTTCTTTTACCGCTATGTTTTTTTCTCTGATTGTATTCTTAGCTGAGAAATATTTCTTCTCTGCCTCTGTATAAAACATACCTGTTGATGAAAGCTGGAGGCTGAGTTTCTTGTTTTGTAAAAAGGAATGACTGAAATGGACTTTTTCATCCAGTAGTAAATCAGCAATGTACTTGTCTGAGAGAATTTTTCATTTGAATTTTCTGTCTTTGCAAGTACAATTAGAAGTGTGCTTTTATCTGAAAATTGGAATCATATTTCTGTATACTTGCAGTTGTTAGGAACTTGTTATTTTTTGTTGACTTCTCAGTATTAAATTGAAAAAAATGAAATGCCCTGATGTTAAAAAATAAAAATCATGTACTGCAACTAAAAACTAAACACAGAAAAAGACCTCTGCAGTATCCCAATCTGAACTGCTGGTCACTAAGAAAGCAGAATGTTGAGGCTTTCAGGTTTTGTTCCTGATTCTATAATGAACATGTTTTTCCTGAGCAGTGACGTAATGCACGTCCCATTTTCAACTTCCAAAATAGGATTGATACTCTTATGCTTGGGTTTTCCTTTCTCTGAATTGGAAGCAACATTCTCTCTTTCAGAGTGCTTTTTGATGCTGGGATTTTTTAAAAAAACCCTCCCTGCCTACAGAAATTATAAATATGGCTTATAAAATCAGAAGGCAGACTATTTAGTAGAACCTAGGAATACTTCCTAGAACTAACATCTGATTTAGTTGAAAAGAGAATCTGTAATGTTGGGTTTATATAAAATTACTTGCTTTTGTTTGCAAACTGTTCACAGCAAATTGTATTTTTTGTAAGGGAATATTTAAAATTGCGAAGTGTAGAATTCAGAAATAAGGTGAAGATATCTTTTGTTTCAAATGTTTTCTTTTAGACTGACCACAATGTTTCCTTAAGTAGAAATGCCTTGTATATTCTTACCTAAATAAATATAATTTGTTGTCTAACAAATACACTTTTCTGACACTTTAAGATGATATGATGCAGTTGATCTTTTTTTGCTTGTGTTTGTTTCCCAAATGGTTTAATCTTTTGAAAAAGTGCATAGTGTTTTTATACTCATGAGATACAGTAGTAGGTAGTGGTTTGAAAGAAATGTGGCTTAACAATGTTTTCAGGAAATTAGTTTTAAAAAAACTAGGTTGTCCTAGTGTATCTAGACAGATACTTTGCTTTCTGTTCTTATGTCATGTTTCATTTAGGTAGAAATCAAACTAGTGATAATGTATAAGCCTGGGTGTAGTCTTAATTTTTTTTCCCAGTGTAATTAATTTTGTTTTCCATATAGAGTTCCCTGTTACCAAATAGGTAAATGGAGGAAGGAAAAATTCCAGCNACATTCTTTCCAGCTTTTTTTTTTTTTTTTTTTTTTTTTTTTTTTCAATCAGAGCACTCATAGGTGTGACTTAGCAGGTATAACATCTCAACATGAGGTGTGTGTTTTAAATTAATAAGTGTTAAAGCTTTTGGCTTACCTTAATTTGTCATCTAATTGTATTTTATGGTCAGCTGGTTCCTCTGGTAACTTGTAGCTGCCAAAATACAGAGTAGCAGAGTCTGGTCAGAATCTACCTAAACTGTGCGATGTACTGGCTTAAATACATCAGTGTGTTAAGATTTGTCACCTCCTTAGAAATACCGTTAAGAGGTTTGGATATAACCAGTTCTCTAAAGATGAATAAAGCCTTTATAACATTTGTAAAAATACCAGGCTTACTTTTTTGTTTGTTTTGAAAATTCTTTGAAAATTATATTAATTCTAAGTCAAATATTTTTGAGTTAGCATATGAAATAGAAGCAAAGTGTATTTTTACTTCTCAAGTAAAACAACAAAAAAAGTTTCTCACTGCTTTTCAAGTTTTTGACTAATTTATTGAACAACTTGAGGAAAGCTCAGCTTAGAGGAAATTTTCAGCATGACAGGACTTTCCTTTAGCATTGACCCCTTCAGCCCATAACTTAATTGATATTTACTTGTTGTCTCTCAGATGCTTTACATTCAGTGGCTGAATAGTGTTGGTGGTGGATGTTTGCTTCTGTGAGGTAGCCCTTTACATCTTTGTTGTCCTTACAGGTGCTTAGAGTTCTAGGTTAAATGCCTTGTTTATTCAGTGTTGAAAATCATGTCTGTACTTTGGGTGACTGTATTTTCCGCGGTAACGTGCACTTCTACAGTGGGTTTTGCAAATCAGTTTGCAGAACCACGGCGGAAAATGGTTAAATGAACAGCCCTTGTTGTGGAGGGACCATTAATCTTCAGTGAGGGGGGGGTAGAAAAGGTAGGAACAGGCAGCTGGAGTCAGCAACTACTTATACTCGTTTGCTACAGACAGACTAGCTCACCAGGCTCTAAAATCGTGGCAGTAAAAGGTTCTTGCTTTTCTTGCCTTCACATAGGCGATGTTGGGTTTTTGGTTTTGCTTTGTAGCTAAGTATAGCAAAGCAAGACATTTGTTGCTAAAAATAGTCTTTCACACCAGGAAATGTTTTGGTGCCTCTCTTGCTATCCAAAATACTTCATTTATAAATTGACATTGTGTGGGTATTCTCTCAATGAACAATGAGCAAGAGTGCTGGATTTTTCTCTGTTATTCAGTTGTCGGCTCAGGTGCAGAAATTTATACTGATTCCCAGTTTTGCTTTGTCTTGAATGAGCGTTTCCATGTGCTAAGGCGACTTTCAGCAGATGACAGGCAGAGTGTGGATCACATTTCAGAAACCATTTGCCTAAAGCATTCATGCAAAAATGTCTGAAGAGGGAATCGGGTTTGTCAGGAGGGAAAGTAAGTTATCAAGGCTGAGGGAAGTAAAGGGTATGCAGAAGGTGTGTGAGAAACAACTGCATGTTAATATGTGAGAAACTTAGAGGCAAAGGGATGTTATTGTCATGGCAAGATTTGGCAATCTCACGTTTGTAACTAGTAATGAAACACGGGGGGATTATTCTCTACTTTTCTGCAGTTTCTTGGTGTCGGCTACATTCTCTTGACAGTGCTAGAGTAAATTTTAGAAAATCAAGTTCATTGGGATGTACCATTCCTAGGAACTGATTTCTATTTGATGGATGTACTGAAATAAGTTAGAAAGTTGTGATAGTACATTTGAAAAGGAATGCTTTTCTTCAACGCTTAAAGGCTGTGCAAATGGAGCTCCTTATCCTGTAACTGGGCTTTGTCGACAAACTGTAAATCCCAGGGCAGTGGTTGCAAAACTGGAACTGAAATACAGATGCTTCAACTGTTGTCTAAATGGTAATGTAGTACAGAAACATCAGGATAAAAGGAGTCAATCCTGGAAGAACTGTACACAACAGAAATATCCTTTTCAAGGAAGTTTTTCCTTAATGAACTTCTCAAGCGATGCAACATTTGTACAACACTTGGCAGGATTTTCACTGTTCAGCAACATTAAGAATTCTTACATTGCAAAGATATGTAGGACTATATAAAACTTATTGGGAGTGTATTTGGTTTGAATGCACTTTAAATTGAATGTTAGTTTTTATACCAAGTGCTTAGTAAAAATTGGTTAGTCACTGTTACAATAAGAAAACTAAAGAGAAGGAATAAATAGCAGTACTTGAGAAGTGATGGGAGTGATTAGGTGCAAGTTAATCTCAAAAAACCGCTACTGTTGATTTACTGAAAATTCTGTATGAGGAAGGATAGTGTTTCTAGCTATAATGCTTTTTTGTATGTTTGAAAAAAAGAGTGAGCTGATATACTGGACTCTTAGATATGGCATCATTCCGCTTAATTTTGTCTGAAGCCACGAGTTTCCAAATTTGGTGAACATGAACTAGGAAACCTTTTGAAATCTCAGCTTTTTGTTAAACAAGAACCCCAAATGTGTTAGTGTAATGTAATACCTTAATAGAAGGCTGAATTTTAAGGAAGAATTTCCCGTTTCTAATACGGGGGAGTGGAGACTCAAATGCATGCGTTCTGATAATTTGAAAGCCACTTAAGGTCTTTCGTGATGCTTTGATCTTGAATGTTAAGGATATCTGATTCCTAAAATTCTTGAAGTACTCAATCTTGAACAAGCTAACTTGGTTAAAAATGAGTGAAACTTATTTCTGGTGCATCCTCAGTTAAAACTCAGAGACAAGATTGATGACAGATACTCTTCCTGAGTTTTTTCATATACATTTAAGCTGTAATAACAAACTGTTGGTTGGAACCGACTTTTTTTTTGTTTTAATAAGCAGTGTGCAATTTTGTGACAAATGCTTTAGGAATAGAAATTACAGTTCTGTGTGTACTTTCAGTTTGGTATAAATTTGTAGGTAAGTACATGTTACAATTGTCTGTTTTTCTTTTTAGGGCTCATGTAATCAAAGAAGTTTCTTTGTTGTGTGTATCTTTTCAGAACACAACAGGAATTCAAAATGAATCAGGTGAGTATAAATGTAAGACTATCAAAATACTTAGATGTTAAAACAGTTAATTATTAATAAGAAAAGTAAATCATCCACTAAAAAAGAAATGGTCTTTAAAATTTTCAGTGTCATTAAGTTTCATAATCCTCCTTTCCCCAATGTGTATGCTTGTGAGATATATTTTATTTCAGGGATTTCAGGGTTTTTTTTTTTGTGTTTGTTGTGAATTTCCTTTAGCAGCATATGAATTATTACTGCTGGCACCTCTTACAAGAATGCCTCTCTAGAAAAATCTATTTCTTCCTGAGGCTTTTGGTAATAATTCAGCTCCTTATAAAAGTGGCTTGAAAAATTGAAGGTTTCCATTTTTTTCTTTACCTTTTTAAACCACTTTACTATTTCAAATGTGCAATGGACAATCTGTCACAGAAATTGATTGATTGGGAAGTTGGACACTTTTCTGGAACCTTAAGCATTTCCCTTAGAACAAAGTCAAAAGACTGGGAAAGTGCATTTCTTTTATGATGCAGTCATCTACTCTATGGATGCAAGAATATCCCGATTGGAGAGTGGTGTTTTAAGCAGTGCCAAGTGTACAGGATTTTATTGTGTGTTTGTCTGTCCAAGTAGGAATTAGACATCTGTTTGTCTGTCATGGACAATTGTGTTATTTATATGTGCTTTTCCTGTAAATACCTTTTTGTCTTAATTTTTTCTCCTAAGTACTTCTCCCTTTGAATGATCTTACAAAGGCCCTTTGGCATGGGAATGTGAAAATAGGATATTACGCTGAAGAAGTGCCATTTTTAATTTACTAAAAGAGTCAGCTATGAACAGAAGCTTTCTTAGCCAGAAACAACCACAGTACACAGTCAAGTAAAATGCATTGTATGCTCTTTTATTGATGCCTGTATCTAATAAGTGCTTTTATGCCCTTATTTGATCATCAGTCAGCAGCATTGAATACTCATTGTACTTTGCTGAAGTATGTTCTCACTGAAGTTATGGAAGTATATACATAATATAAGTAATTCCAGTGTGAAATGGGTTGGTGGGATGTTTTCTTTTGCTTTTTTCCTCTGATTTAAAGTAAAAAATCCAATATATATATATGTGTGTGTTTTTAAAAAGTAAACAGCAAAATAGAATTTCTATCAGAGCCCTGAAATATGTATTGTAAAAAATACATATTTATATTCTATCTGTACACAAATATAAATACTTGTATATATAATAAAAGTGATATTTACGTTAGTACACTTTGAAGCATTAGAAGTTCAGTTTGGGATAGCCAAGTTAATTGTTGCTTCACAATATATTTCTGTTGAGACTTGAAATTTTTCCACCTGTAAGGTTTATTTTGAATATACTCTGGCATGAAGCAAGCAGCCTATTACTCTTTCTGCTTGAGTAATGATCCTACTTCTTTAGTCGTTCTGATAAGCTTTGGATTCTGCTAAAATTCTGGAAAATGTAGATCCTAATCTTGAATTGTTATATTTGGCTATTTCCTTCCCATTTATATGTTCATGTCCACTCATGTCTGTTGTCATGTTCCCNTTTTCCCCCCCCCCCCAGTGTGTTTCTAGAACTAAGTAAGATTTCTGTGCTGTATCAAAAGAAAGTCAACATCTTTCTTATTGGGACTGCTACTAATGTTGATGCAGTGCTGTGATGTTTGACATCTTACAATTAAATAAGGAGCTGACCCTGTCTCTGGGATCAGTTACAACGGCTTAGAGTCTGTCTTGATTGTTCTGGCTTTCACATTTAGTGTCTGAAGTGTGCAGAGCTCATATGGCTTTATATTGTTCAAATATCATTCATATTAAGTGTGTTTTTTAGCATCAACCCTGTGGTGTTTTTTTCTTGCAGTGCCTTTGTCATTTCAGTCACTGTTGACAAGTTGTAGTGCCAGGTCTGTATAAGAAAAGTTTTTGCCTGATGCCAAACATGTCTCAAGTATTCTGCTCTCGTGTCTGTCATTCTGCTTATCTCTGCTTTTGGTGTGACTTCAGTGACCCTGAAACTAATTGAGCTATTGTTAATTGGGTTTATATGAAAAGCCTGCTGGGTTTGGTGCTTGTAGAAATCTTGAAGTAGTGAAGGAAAACCTTTTCATAAATATTTTGATGTGGCTTCCTTCTAGTAAGGAGGATTGAAAAAAAAAAAAGGCAGCAGCTAGAAGATTACTGTCTCAGAATAGACAGTATCCCCAGTCACTACCTGTTTTAAAAATAAATCTTTTAATATGTAACTGCTTCATGAAAATATGCTGAATAATTTATTTTAAAAAACCCAAGCATACGGGGGAATTGGGTAGCATTTACTGCATCTCAGCCCACGTTAAGACAGAGCAGGAAGAAGGTTGTTGCTGCCTGGAAAACTGCATTTAACAAATGGTGAGGCTTGAGTTAACAAATGACACCTGCCACTTGTATTAAAACTCCCACCCCTCATTCCTTCTGAATTTTTAAATAATAATTTCAAGTGTTTCTGATACATCTTTAATTTTCAAGCACAAATGAGGCTCTTGGACAAGCAGAGACCTTTCTGCTTCCAATTTACCTTGTGTGAGCTGGCTGTTAGTGTCAGCAACCTTCCTTAGTCAGTTTGTCTCCTCCTCACAACTACCTCTTTAAACTTCTCTGCCCTGACCCTCTCTCTTCAGAAGCATCCTTTCCTTTATCTGTTCATTTATCCTAATCCTGTTTCCACCAAAACATGACACTAACTGAATGTTTGTCCTTCATTACGTTGATCAGGATGAGTTTTTTCCCTTTTTGCTCTAATCTGATAATCTATAAACATCTTGTTGCAAGGTACTGTTTTAACTCTCCTTAAATGCTGCTTGTAACATTGTAGTCTAATTTTTGCTTGGTCCATAGGTACAATTACATTGAAAATGGTGTGAAAAATTGCTTTATCGGTATGCTGAAAGGTACAATCAAAGTGATTGGACTCTGAATTTGATAGAGACAGGAAAAGATATTTTTGGTTAAGGCACCCCTTCAGCTCTCCAGTGATTTTTTGGCATTGTTAAATTACTTCACCATGGCTAATTTAGTGCTGGCAATGTCATATTTCTGATGAACTTCAGAGTAAGAAGCTTCAAAGTGAAATAAGTTTCAAGTGCTTTTGTATTCAAAATTGCAGTCTTGGAGTGAAAAATACTGTATTAGGACTCAAGTTAAATGCAAAAGTTGGCTGTAGGATGTGCACCGGTAGGACTATATGCACCAGTACACTATCCGTATCAAGAGATGAATTTTTTTAAGCAGAAAAGTAAATTGAAGTGCAGTTATTAAATGTTGGTGGAAAAAGTGATTGAAATCAAATATTTCTTCTTTTGGTAGACAGACATTCCTTGGCGACAAGTTGTGATCTGGAAAATGTTTTCAGTAGCTACATTTAAATTGCAAATAAAATGAGATTGCACTGATTTGACTGAACTAAATTGTTGTTTATTTTACTGTTTAGTATTTAGTTGCTTATTACCATTCGTTTGAGGTGTGAAATATATTGTGATATACTAGGCCATATGCAATTTTCTGGTATTTGTGAAATGCTTTAATACGGCAGGTGTTGAAGGAGTCTGAGTGCTGTGTTCTCTGAATTTAGCTGCTGGTCTTTGATTTATGTAGGTAGATGCAAAACAAAGTTCTGATTATTTGTTTGGAGCAATACACAAACTTCTTAAATGATAGACCAGTTTGAGGATATTTATGGCTCACAGGAGGTGTGACTGTTAGGGAGTATGCCAGGCACATCAGAAACGTGATACAGTGCTGTGCAATTCTAAATTGGTTGAGTCTAATTTTTAAAGTTTTGGTGGCTTAAAATGTATTTGCAGGCTTGAGATTTTTAACTGCCCATCTTGTATGGCTTAAAAAAAACCCATCTTGTATGGCTTAAAAAAACAACAACCCCAATAGCAAAAACCTCTAAATAAACCAAACCCCGAACTGAAACCCAACCGAAAACCCACTTCACTTCTGTTAGCTTGAAACGCTGGTAACTGCCTTGCTGATTCTTTGTAGCCCTGCTCATCTGTGCCTGTGTATAATTTAGTGATTAAAAACCTAAGGGAAACACGGGCTTGGTTCTCCCCTAATGAAGTCGCAGGGTAATGTACTGGAAAGATACTTAGGTTTCTTTGTTTGATGTGCTGGGAAGAGTGTGGGGTTTTTTTGGCTGAGACATGGCTTCTTGTGTATCAGTTCAAGGCCAACAGATGTCTGAAAATCAAACGTCTTTCACCACTATTTTTCCTATTGGATTATTGGAAGAGCAAAAGAAAACTGTGCTGTGCTTTGAAGAGACTTCAGCTATTATAACTAAAGAATAAGTATTATTTTTTCCCCCTCACTGGTCTCTTCACTCTTTTGGATGGGAAGGGATTTCTGGCATTCTATTCCTTCTATGGTTTCCAATTTGGGGGTCTTTCTCCCCTACAAATAGCTCTCTAGGATGTGTCTGTGCAGCTGCTAGGGCTTACCAAGGCAGCAATAGAATAACCTTGCTATGACTCCAGTTCTAGCATTTTTCTCGTTGCTGTTAAAGCCGGCAGAGGAAATGTTCTTGTCACTTAAGTCGGCAAAGTCACATTCACCAATGTAGAGAATAATTGCCTTATATGCAGCACCCTCACAAAAGCGGATGCTAAGTAGAAAAGGTTGAGAAGCTTTGTCTGGTTTCCTTTAGAGATAAAAACCTTAAATATGATAGCAGGCGTTTTAAAGTCTATTTCCTGTAAACTTTCAGCATATTGTGTTTTATAAGTGCTCTGAGTATCACTCAGTATATGAAGACTATAGTCGCATCTCCTCTTTATGCTTACATGTACAAGCAAGAATCATTTCCAGAAAGTCGGGATTTATGTGGACAGCTGTAGCACTGCCCAAGTTATTGTTATTTCTCTGCTTAACATTTCCTAAAGCTTGTTCAGAGCTTAAGTATAACGTCTTTCATATTAGACTAATTATTGCCAGCACTAGTGGTATTTGTTTCTGCCCAGAGTGATCAAAGTTCAATATCAGAGGGCAGGTACTAAAAATGTACATGCAAGTGATTCAACATATGCCTAATTCTCACCAAGCATGATTCTGTCAGGATGGGGACAGATTTTATTGGAGACTGCATGCTTCTATCTTTGAAATTCTGCTCATTTTTTATCAGGAATCATGTTTTATTGATTGTCATAAAGAGGTAGCTGTTTAATGGCAAGTGTGAGCAGCGTTTACTGTTTTGTTATAGAATTAATAGCATGAACAATATTATAAGCAACCTATTGAACGTTGTAGCTCCTTAAAATTGAGGTAATCAATTACTAGACGTTCATAGATCACTTAGCTTTCTATTTCCTTTTGAACTTTAATATAAAATGACCTTAAAATCTTTTGTATACTGACCTGCTGGCTAAGGATTCTGACTGTTGATTGATTTAGGAATTATTATTTAATATTTAGGATACTGAAATAATAACTTTTATGGCATTATTTAAAACCCTTTAATCTCTCTAAAAGCTGCTTTTAGCTTACGCTGTTTGTCGCAGAACGGTAAACATGATGCACAGATACTTTGATGTCAATCTTTGGAGTGAAATGGCATGTTTGTAGGTTGTAAACAGAGCAGTAGGAAGATGGCAATAGACCCAGTAGTAGCTCTACAAAATATGTTAAAATATACATGCTCCACTGTGTCAGCTGCTCTCATATGTTTTTTCCTTAAGTTAGTGCTTACTCTTTCTCACAAGTGGTGTGTTTTCATGTAAGTCAATAACAGAAACTATTTTAGATTATTTTGGGGGGACTGATCAGCTTGAGTATGCCTGGAAGTCATCCTTTGAAAAGGGGAACTAAAGAATTGCTCAATAGATGTCAAATTATCTTCAGTGTGGTGCGTTCTGGCTTTGCGCTGCGTTTCCAAAGTCACCACTTGCATGTTCCTGGGCAAGTTATTCCTCTTCTTGAAGCTTTACATCACGCTTGCCTTTGTGCATGGAGGCAAACACAGCTGCTTCATTTGGGTCTTTTATGTAGGTGTGTAGGAAATGATTGACAAAATGAAAATAGAGGGTACGAGACTATAAATGCTCTGGAGCTGGAATTGCCCTTTGTTTTGAAGCTTTTAGATGTTCTAATACTTTAAGCTGAAATACCAGTTAGCTCTCGTTATGAACACAAATAGTACAAAACTAGGGCATGCTCAGAAAAATTGCAGTATATCTCAGGTTTCACTTTGAAAAGTTGAAGGATTCTTTAAAAAAATATGGAAAATGCTTAGAATTCTGTGTTGAGTACAAATATTTTTAGAACTTAACAACTTTTGGCATTTAATTTCCCACTTTTCTATTAATAGACATGCCTTTAATAGTTCAATATCGGTTTCCATGTTAGTGGTCACCATTACTTTTTATGGACAGATATTCATGTTAAGGCAAACAGAAAACAAAACGGACGGTTGATAAAAAATACATGGTTTTCCAGTCACCTTTTTTCCTAGTGCTGTCAGTTCTGGTAAAGATGAGCCACTTGCCACCCATCTCAAGCTGATTCAATCAACCTCTATGATTTTATAATTTTTTTATTTACTGAAATTTACTCACTGAGGGTCATAATGTAGCCACTGCTCTGCTGGTTTATTTGATCCACAATTATTCTACGTTTTGGACCAGAATTTGCAGAAGACGAGTGTCTAGGTGTTGAGAAAAGGTAACGGAAGGCAGTTGCTGATGCTTTGGTGTAGAATCAATTTGCATTATGCCTCTGTTGCAGGGGCTTTTTACCATTCTATTCTGTGTAGGTAGCCCAGGGTTTAAAAAAATCCAATGGGATGGTTATAAAATAAAATGAAAAAAACTCCTATTCTTCTTGTGTTGTGGCTGTTGTGCTGCATACTGTTTTAATCAGTGTATTTTAGTGTGGCAGTTCCCTTGCTTCTTGTTACTTTAATTGCTAATAACATGTTTCAACAGTATAATGTGAGCTAACAATGTGTATATCCTGAAACACTTCTAAATTCTAACATTTCTTTCATTTTCTGGCTGTTTGGTATTGAAAAAGTACACAACTAACAAAGATTTCTATGAAAAGATCTAAAAGATTTCCACTAAAAGCATCATGTGTTTCTCTTCAGCACACGAGTCTTTCAGAAGCAGCCAGAAACGCTTTCTAGCAGAAGAGATTGTGTTTTAAGATTGAGTGTGCAGCTGAAACATAAAATAATGAAAACTTTTTGTGGCTTATTTTTAGAAAAGATTTGGGCTGAATGTTACGTTAGGTCTGTTGTAGCTGTCTGTAATTTAAAGGGAAAATTTAATCTACCTCTTTTTAAATTGAGCTGGACTTGCAAGGCAGGTTACTTAAGAGCTAATGTGTTTTCATGCTACACCTTGTTTTGAAAAATTTGATTTGTCTAGTTTAAAAATAAAGTTAACCATATTGTTTAGGCTTGTTTGGAGAAAGTCTCAGCATAGTAGACTAGGCAGGTAAATCAACTTTGCCATATTTGTATGACCTGAAATTTGGAAGAACTTTAATCACAAATGGCACAGAGGAATGTTGTCTTAACATAGTGCAGCACATAACAACGCTGTTGCTGACCTAATTACTTGTTAAATGTAATTTCATGGCATAACTGATCAGTACAAATAATGCAACTGAAAACTGTTCCATGGATGAGTTCTTAGATTGTGATATTAATGAGCCGTTTCAAAGACTTAATGTTAAGCCTGGACTCATACAATATATTTTGAAAAATATAGGTTTATCCCACAGTAGAAAATCACAGCACTTTTCTGTTGATACATCTTTAAGTGTAATAGAGTAGTTGTCAGGTAAGTCATATTCAGACAGGAAAAAGAAAATAACTTTAGCTCTATTCTCTCAAGTAACTGAAGGGAGAATTTTGAATTTGTTTTTAAGGAAAGGCTGCTGAATATGAATGAAATGGCAAATGGCCCGAGAGATATGTGCAAACCTTTTCAGTTAGATTTACTCACTGAATACTGCTTGTCATCTAAACCCATCCATTAACTAAAGCAAATGAATAATTACAGCAAGTTTAGTTATCAGTGTTTTGTGTACATCTCTTATGTTGGTTTTAGAACTCTACATTCAAGCAAAAACAAGTGTAATGAAAATAATAGTGAAAACTTGAATGTTCTGATAAAATGTTCCTTCTCCATTAACGTGTTGAAGGAGAGGACCTGAGCTGAAATGGCAATTTGGAAATTTTACTTTAATTTCAGGTCAGGATTTTGTGTAGCTTATAAGGGTTGATCATTTGTGCTGTTGTTTTTACCTGTTAATGGTCATGGCCCTTATGGCTTTTTGACTTTTAGAACACAACTGAATCTGCTGTCACTGTGGAGACCTTGGATGATGTACCCGAGCATGTGCTTAGGGGACTTCCTGAGGACGTGAGGCTCTTCCCATCTGCCGTTGACAAGACACGGCTTGGTGAGTGCTACAAATGTGAAAAGGGAACAAAGATTTTTATACCAGTAATAAAATACCTCACACAAATTACAGTTGCTGTGAAAGTTTGGTGCTCTCCTACTATGCTGGCTGGAGATGATGTCCTGTGCATTTATTTGAAATAATTTCAGTTTGAAAGAGTGGACAGCTTTTAAGTTTTGCCAACATCCCAAGATGATGATCCTAGACCATCAGAATTGGGGTTAAAGGTGGACCAAGATGCAAATGGATTAGGTTATGAAAATACTGATATGTCACTTCACTGGTTTCTTTTCACTTACAGCATTTTACCAGTTTTGAGTTCTGCAACTATTTTACTCTTGCCTCTTTTAGAGTGTTGCATCTCCAATCAATGTAAGAAGTTCAATTTAGAAGGACAGATGCAGTGCAGATGTGAAAGCTGCTATATGGAACATTGCTTTGTGATATATGCAAAATGCTTGGCTTCTTTTTTAACTGAGTTTAATGTGAGAGAACTTTGCTGGAAGTCAGAACTGCAGACTGGATAATTGATGTTGGAAGCTGGTAGTTTGACGAATAAGCCTGACAATAGAACCATTACTGTTAATAACAAGTTATAAGCTCCTCGGATCAAGGTTAATCTTTTCAAGTATGAACCCAACCTAGCGTGGTCTGAATGAGAATGTTATGTTTAATTACCAATTACTTGTCAATCTGTTCTAAGTTTTTCCACTATAAAATGTGAAATGCAGCTCTCTGTTTTCAGTTTGGTTAAATCTTGTCAATAAATTTGTGGGCAGATGCACACATTTTAATGGATCTTAAATGTTTTACAACTTCTGTGAGGTCTTTGCCTGCCTGGCATTGTTTCAGAGGAAGCAAATAGGATTTTTCTTTTGTTTTAATAACATGTTTACTCAGCAAAACAGCTGAAATCTGGGACTTTACAATATAAAACCTGTAATGCGCTTATAGTATTTTGAATATCACCTGAAGAATAAGAAAAATCAAGGTCGCTTTTTGTCTTCAGAGCTATCATAGCCCATGAGCAAAGAATGAAACCAGGTAACTGCTTAAGCCTTTGATGATTGGAGTTAGTTTTGGGGACAGGATTGTTTGATTTCATTTTAGTGAACTTCAGTTTCCTTATTGTGATCTTAATATTGTGGAATGCTCCCCACTCTGACACAGACACGTGCAATAATCTTAAGATTTGCTTGAGATGAGTTGGGTTAGTTTTAACTAGTGATTTATATCTCTTCAGGTGTCTGGGCAACAAAATCAATTTTAAAAGGCAAGAAGTTTGGACCGTTTGTTGGTGACAAGAAAAAGAGATCTCAAGTTAAGAGCAATGTATACATGTGGGAGGTAAGAAACACCTTGTAAATGGAAAAAGGTATCTGTTACTAGGCCAGTATTTTGTACTTAGCCTTTAATTTTTCCAGAGAGTTAAGAAATAGACGTGATGTGAAATAATTGCTGTCTGTGTCTGCCATGACAAACAGTTATTTATAGATGCTTGGATTGAGCAACTGTTCTGAATTACAAAGCTTTAAACTATTGGTACTGTTTGAAATTGCTGTATTAATTTTCTTCTATACAGTCTCTAGGTCACACCTTCCCTTCAGAGTCTGTTGCCGATAAAACGGCTTTGTTGACTTGACCACCAAGTGCTATCCCTTCTGCAACTGAGTGCTGCCAACTGCTTGTGAAATTAGGGAATTAGAAGGATATGAAGTCTCGTAAGGAAGCCACAGCACTCCTCCTCATTTAGCTCTTTGAAAACAACCTTTGTTATGGGAATTGATTTAGCTTTTGGAGCTTTACATAAAAGTTCTCAACTGTTACAGTATTTCTTGTGCTGCTTGTGTTTGGGCTTGCCTTAAAGCAAATACTGTCTGGGCAGCTGAACAGCTCTTTAAGCTCCACTGAGAAGTCATAAGACCTTGTATATTATGTAGATTTCAAAATGTAGGTGTCTTAATTGAGCTGAATCCTATCTACGGTGTATTTAGGGCAGTTCATAGCTACTTACAAAGACTGCTTCAACTTTTCTGAAGACACATTCAGCAAATGGCTTTAGTAAAGGGAATAGTTAAGAGGGGAGGGGTTAGAGGAGCTGTAGCATAGCGTATTCTGGAACAGAATTGGTAGTTTACGGATTTGTAGGCTAAAGATATTGATAGGCATCCTTCTGGCCCCAGCGTGCAAAAGTTAAACTGCATGAAACACTGGATACATGTAAAAAAACCTTAATGTTAACTCCTATCTGAGGAACTGATCTAAACCAATTTCCCATAAATGCAAATTCACATTCAGGAAAGTAATAAAGTGTTCAAATGTAATGTTTCTTGCATTGGGCTAGTATTATCACAAACTGCACTGCATAAGGTATCTCAGATTCTGATCTGGTACAAGAACACTTAGTGAGATGGAATCAGTCAAGTAAATTATTGACCTTGCAACTGTTTTTCTCAGTGCTGGATTTTGAATCTTTTCACTTAATATCTTTAAAATTTGTGTTGAGAAATGATAATTGCAAACAAGCTGTTACAGAGTTTTGTAGTTTGCGAGGCGAGTGATAATAGGAACCCTTGCTAGATTTCAGGGTAATTGTGTGTTGCTTTAATACTGCTTTGGGAATTAGAAAAAAGCAGCTAAAATAAGACCACGACAGTTGGCCCCCTGTGCTGATATCTGAAACCCCGGTGCTGCAGAATCTTAGCTGTTAGAAAATCTTATTTGTAAGAGGATGGTGGCTTGTGGGAGTGGGTTGGTATAGGGACCTTCACTAGGAGAGCAACCTTTCCCTCAAAAATGCCATTTGTTTTTTTAATGAAGTTAATCTGAGGAAAGAGTAAGGCTTCTAAAAGCTGGCATCTCCAGTCAATTTTAATATATTTGAGCTGTTGTTCTGGAGAGTATGATTATAAAAAAAGATGCTTTGTGTGTCAGCGTGTGCTTGCCATGCCTGAGGAGAGAAATAGAATCATGAGTGCTTTTCCATTTTCTGTCAGAGAAAAGCCACAGAAAGGAAAAGGATGGCAAGTGACTGAAAACTGAGGGAAAAGCTGTCTGCTGATTCAGAATGACTGGCAGAACTGTGCTGGATGAGCTTGATCGTGGTTTACAGGAATCGTTTAAGGTCACAGTGCTATATAGAGGAGTTGGAGATATTTCCTTTCTCACAGTGCACGAGGCCTTAAAGCTTCTAAATTACTGATTTTTTTCTTTTTTTTTTTTAACTGGAAAGTAGCATACGGTTTTGTGTAAAACCCGTAATAATATAAAGCCATAAGAAATTAATATATTTAAAAAATAGTAAAGTCTTATGTGTTGTTGTATATTCCACATCTGCTAACTCTTTCACAGCAGTGTTCAGCTCTTCCCTTCCATTTTAACCAAAAGGATTGCTTTCACAGCCTTGCTCTCTGAAGCCCTTTGTGCTTTCTTATTGCAAGGGCTGGGTGTGCTGATGAACATTATTTCAAAAGTCAGCTGATGAAATCCCTGCTGGAATAGTTGAAGTACTAACAGTATATCAACACAAAAGAAATCAAATTTATTAAACGGTTCGTGTTTTAAGCTGTTGTAGAAGTGTACTTGAAATTGAAAATGTAAAACAGATTGAAAAGGCTTAGAATTACTTGCAAAGTATCAGAAATAATAAAAAGCTACATCTGTGTGGAACAGAGAGGGAAAGTTACCTTGAAATCAGAGTTTAGTTGGTGCTAAGTGAATGTTGCAGGAGCTGGGGAGGCTGGGTTTTGAAAAGAGCTTTTCTGGGCTGAGGCTGACATTTATAGACTTGACCAAAAGGATTAAAAAAAAAAAAAAAAAAAACAAACAAGCAAACAGATAATAAGATATAACTAAATTGCACATATTTTTCCCTTTTTTGGTTTTCTAAAAGATCTTCCCAGTGAGCTTCCCAGTGCTTCTGAGAGATTGTGTTAGTGTCCCTGTCTTGTGAGACAAAGGAATGGAAGAACGGTAGTTCCAGTTGCCAAACAGTAGTGTGTTCTTTGGTTTGGTGAAAATAATGTATAGCCTACGCTGATAGCTCTTCTTGCAGGCATCTAACTTGGATTATAGTAAGAAGAGTGGGAGGTGTGTAACATGTCTCGAAAGAGAAGCAGAGTTGCCTGTCATCAGAAAATACTGAAGATGTCAGTAACCTCATGTTATCGCAAGCTCCCTTGAAATGCAAAACAGGAGTAGGTGTTAAATATTTTTCTCCAAGAATGGAAGCTAAAGAATTTACATGGTGCCTGAAGTTTATTGACATGGCCAGGTTTTTTAAGGTGACCACAAGGTTTCTGAAAGGTTAAGACTTTAATACCCTCAAAAAGTATAAATATAAGTTATGCTTTCCCTTATCTTTCCAAATAAAGCAAATGCTTCTAACTTCTTTAGAGTTACTTTTCTCAGTTCATCAGGTAGTAGAATTAAAGCCCTGTTGCCTTCATAACTTAAAATCAGCCCTTTTACTAAATGCAAAATCTAGAGAATCATTTTAGGCTTGCCAAGCTGAAAAGAAACAAAATTTTGAGCATTTTGGCTTTTGAGCCCAAAACCTTCAGAGAAGGCCTTGCAGGCCAAAAGGTGGTTTTTTTTTCCAATTGTACCAGTTCCACTAAAAGGATTGCAGAAGGCCAGTAACATGCCTTCCAGTACAACCCCTACCTCTGCTCGTACCCTCTGTGTTCTCTCTGTCCTTAGGTGATAGCTATTACTTTGTATAGCTTTAAAATGTGCAAGATTTAGTGCACGTACATTTCAGCGTTGGCAGTTGTCTGTGTGCTTAATGCCACTTTTCTCTCCCAGGTGTATTACCCCAACTTGGGATGGATGTGTGTTGACGCAACGGATCCAAAGAAAGGGAACTGGCTGCGGTATATAAACTGGGCACGTTCAGGAAAGGAGCAAAATCTGTTTCCTCTGGAGATCAACAGGACCATATACTACAAAAGTTTAAAGGTATCAATGTCTGAAGAGTCAGTTACTCCTCTGTTACCTTTTATTACTAATACTTTTTACTCCCCTTTATTCAAATCCCATTCTTTTTTTACTATTTGTATTAAACAGATTTTTGATCCGTTTTATGAAATGTTATTAAAATATTGCAAATGCGACATTTCATTGGTCTAAATTCTTCTGTGCTGATCCAGAACACTGAGTCTATCTTGTTGGTTAATGATTTCCTCTAGCATGAGATTTGATACAAACTGGAATGAAAAGCTATAGCAGATTACATGAATGTTTTCCTATTTCTGTAGATACTGAGGCACTTCCTACTGAGGATTTTTTGCAGAAATCAGTTATTTTTATGTCTTTGCATCGTATGACCAAGATTAGTTGTTAAAACACTTCTGTAGAAGTTAAGACACTTCTTCATGAAACAAACTTTCCTGGTTTTATAGCATTCCAGTTTCATTCAGGGAGTGGGGGGCAGGAAAAAAGGTGTAATTCCCATGGCATTTTATTTCCCAAACCAAGGAAAGAGAACAGTTTACTCTAAGTAATAGAGTATACTAGTGTTAGAATATTGTGGCTGTAAAGTATTATCTGAATCTCTGATCAGGGGCCTTCCAGTAGTGAGCATATATGGCTTGACTTTGTTTTTATTTAAAAAGCTTTGTGGTTCTTGGGTATATGCAGCCTTGCTGTGACAGGCTACTGCTGGTTCTTGCATGTCCTTGTAAGGCCAACAACTTCTATAACCAATCTTCACTTAATGAAAGAATGAGTTGATACCGTGCAGTTTTGAAGGGCAGTATAGCAATGTGTAAAGATGTTTTATTTCAGGTTACTCAAACTAGATTGGAAAAAATAAAAACACAACCTTCTAAACATTTTCTGAACTTTCTAACAGCTTTGAGATTCAAGTAAGGATTTGCTGTTGCCAGGCAGACTTCTGACTTCTCTTCCATGTCTTTTCCTTGAGGGCAGGCTCCCAATGCAAATCTAGCTTAGTTTTCTCTGGACACTCTATCTTGGGTTGCTGCTGCCTTTGCCCATTGTACACGCAAGTTTGTTAACACAAGTGTGCTTTTGGAGTCACTCTTGACATTTTAAATTTCTCTCATTAAATCATTTTTGCAAAGGTTTTAGTCCTCATAAATACAAGCATTCACCTATTTCAAATTTATTTTCTGATGAGTCATATTGCACTTTGGAAAATAATTGTACTGCTAAAAGAGGCTGAGCGCTGCTGACAGACTAACAAATTCTTTGCCTCAACACCTGAAATATCCTCTTGTTCCTCTGACTGTCTTCTCTTGCCACCTGATGAGTCTTACCCGAGTAGGTCTTGCCAACGAGATTGTACTGCCAAGCAGCTGCTTATGAACTCTGTTAGAGCAGCCTCTAAGGATCAGTTTTATTGCTCTCAAAATCTGTCAGGGTTTTGTTGGAGTATGTGATTTTTGAGTTTGAGATGTGCAAGGGGTTTTATTTGTCCTTGCAGCAACCACTTTGATAAGTGTGCGCTGCGGAATTATTAGCTTTATTCAGTGTTGGCAATACCAGTCCCAGGCAAACTGCTGGACGTTCACATTGGTTCTGTGTCTTTGACAGAGGGGGTGTTAGATCCAAAATAGCATTGCCCCTGCACAAAGGCTTGTGCTGAACCTTTTAGAGGCCAGACTAGAAGCAGCAACTCTGAGTGATTTTGGGCTTGGGCCTTGCACAAAGCAGGGTGCTGGAACCTGAGCTGGTGTAGAACCAGCAAGCTCTTTGTGCCCTGTAGAGTAAGTTGCAGGAGCACAGTGTGGACACGCTGGAACTAGATCTCCACAAGCCATGTTGGGTTGGTTCAGTTTAGTAATCCCACCTCTGTGCTGCTTGGAAGTAAGCGGTGGTTCAGCAGTGCGCTCCTGCTCTTCCTCGCTTGTCACTACATCTGTGACATGGGGACACCCCCCCCCAAATCTGTAATAATTAATCTTTGTTAAAAGTGCGTACTGATACTCCAAATGTGTTTTGAAGCATCTGTTCCAATGTATTTTATTCTCTTCTCACACCTTTTAGAAAAGCAATATATGAGGAAGGTTCTGTTCATGTTAATCCGTGATGATTTGTGGAGTGAAAACTTGACATGAGATTGGACAGTTTTCACGACCATTCAACATTCAGTGTTGAGTCAACATATTGATAAATCAGGCCAAGAATTAGAAAGTCATGTTTTGTGGTTTTTTAATTGTGCAAGTAGACTATTTTTCTAATTTAATAAGAATATTCAAAATTCAATATTCTGATTAATTTCTTTTCCATTCCAAGAATATGAGAACCAAAGAAAGGCATGAAGAAAGCACATTTGTCTACTTATTTTCATTATTTAAAATGACAAATTTATAGTAACCAGTCTGTTAAAATAAAGTTAGTATGAAGAAACTGGAAGTTAAGCTGCAAGTGACTGACAGTGTGGTAGAAGTATAACATAGAGGAAGAGATTTTGAATGTGTGGTCTCAAGGGTAAGTTACCACGTTAAAGTATTTAAATATTGTCTATTAGTTTTTACTATCCTATATTTAGGAGCTGCAGAGAAAATTCATACCTTGGAAAACAATTGTGGTGTTTTCTGCTTTCTTTACAAAATACAGTTGCTTACATGTCTGCTTTTTATTTAAAGGTTTGGGTTTGTCATCATCTCTGATTCAGAAGGTGAGGTGTTCTTATAGGGTCCTTATCACCCTTAGATTCACGTCACACCTTACAGCTGAGACAAAAGAAAGCATGCAATAAATAACGTCTTAAATGTCCTTCTCTTCATTTAATGTTATGGTGTATATACTGCCATTTCAAAACTGTTGTAAATTTACCAGCCCAGGTATGTACAGGTAGTTCCTTCTTGACCTTTATCATGATTCATAAATTTAAGGGAATTTAATTTGCTGCTAAATAACCGGCACGGTCTCTATTTATCCCCGAAAGAGAATGAGAGTGGCTTGAATGTCATTTTGTTCTGCTTTACCTTGAAGTGTTTAAAATGTTGTCACAGGTTTTTTTTCTTCTTTTTTTTTCCCAAGGTTTTCTTCAGCTTTTTGTGGGTTTCTAATTTGTAAGTTAAACAGGCTGATTTCCAAGCTTCGCTGCTAAGATAAGCAAAGCCCAAATTTGCTTGTTGTAAACGAACCTCAAAACTGTGCAGAGCTTTAACTTCCCTGTTCTCGGCTGTGAATGAATAGTAATAGGATAGATTTTTTTAAGCGAGCACAAGCAAATATTTTTGTCTTCCATCTTCTCTTCATCTTTATTGAAGGACTGGGGATATTTGCAGGCTGCTTTGCATATGCTTTCCCCAGGATGCATATACTAGAGTTGTGATATTTCGTTTAAACACCTTAAACTCATTATGGGGTTTCAGAAGTGCTTCTTCCTGCCTCTCTTAATGAACTGAGTAAGCTGAATAGTGTTAATTCTGCACATGGTACAAGGATGCTGTGATTCTCGAAGAAGCTAAATTGCAGTGAAAACTCAGTTTCAAAAAGTCTTCTAAATAAGCTTGGCTGTGCAACTCTCCCTTGATTAAGGTGAAATTAATTTATGGAAGAACATTTGATTAAACAGGCTTATCATAACTCAGGAGAAGCTCCCTGTTACATAGGACATGTCATAGGATGTGACATAGGGGTATGCGGTGTGAAAAATGCCCCCAAGTACCAATGCCACAAACTGTCTGCTGAGGTTCCCTTGGGGGAGATAAGGCCACATCCAGATGCAAAAGCCCAATAGCACAGCAAAACGCTCTGGTGAAAAAGAAATATTCTCATAAGGTCAGGCAGGCAAATGCTTATCTCAGCCTGTACAAGACACATTGCTGTGCTTGCCTGTGTACAGTGATCTGAATTTTAGATAATCTGTGCTAGAACTTCTTAGGATATAACGTGTTGGGATATTACTCTTGAAAATAGCAAATTTTGAAATGAATTTAAACCTTTTGAGCAGAAAACACTCAGATTAAGGAATGCTAGGTGTTTTGGTTAAAACATAAAGCACCCAAAAGCATGTGGGCATTATTAAATTAATAAGCCTTTCCAAAATTCGTACCTTTTTTTTAACCAAGTTGTGCCAACCTGACAGCGTGACGTGTGCCACGGTCTGTGGGCGATGGTTCCGAGGAGGTTGGTTTTAGAGCTGTTCTTCAAGGATGTTGTCAGTGAGAGGTTACTGTGTGTTCTCTAGTGTGGAAGGGACGCTTGGGCAGCGCTGTCCTCTTCTCGCTTGTATTGCTAACGAGGGAGCTGGGTTAATTGGGTTTGATGCCGGTTATGAGGTTAGAGGGCTTTATTTACATTCTAGAGCAGTCACACCAAAACTTTAATTCATCAAGTTGAATGTTAATTCCAGCCGTGCAGCTCACAAATTATGCCCTCGTTATCACCCTGTGTTTCATTGCCTGCAGTTTTTGCTGGCTTTTTTCTTTGAGTGTGTCTATTTTTCTTTTTTTAGATGATAAACTATTTGCATCAGACAACTCATTGTCATTCCTTGCTACTGAACAGCAGCAAAATGGGACCACACAAACAGGGTTACCACTGCTGATCCTGTCAGGGACTGTTAAGGGAGTCAAACTGTAGGCTTCGCTTACATTATTATAATTTAAACACTTAACATAGTTACTGGGATCTTGCACCTCTTGTTATTCCAGTGTCTGGGGGTGTAGAGATAACCATCACCTTCCTCAAGTGCTGGGAGACCCACCAAAAA
>VZRU01014675.1:253595-272784 GCA_013398155.1 Pedionomus torquatus | reverse complement strand
CATCAGCAAACTTGCTGAAGGTGCATTCAATACCACTGTCCTGTTAATGCACTTGTTGTGACCATACCTCAAAAGGACAAGAGGCAGGTAAAGGCAAATGAGGGCAGAAGTGAATAAGGAGTGAGCTCAGTTAACAGTTATCTATAGGTGAGCATAACAGAGTATGCTTTCTTCTTTCTCAAGGGTTGTAGTATATTCTGTAAAATTTGGAGAAAAAAAAAACATTGCTGGAATATTCTTTAATAAGACAAGCAATGTCTCAAATTCTACTGCACTTCTGCTCTTCCATTGGGATCTGACTGTAGTCAAATGAAGCTACTACATTTCCTTTTGCCTTCTCATCTACTAGCAATTAGACAATGGTGCCACAATTTTGGGGTTTAGTGTCTAAAACAGTTAGCCAGTCTTACACAGGCTGTTTTTCACTGACTTCTCAAGCTGTTCTAAGAGACATACTTCTCTCTGCCAAATTATTTTCTGAGCTAAGCAGGCTAGCTCCATAAAATGAGAGGAAAATGAGTATAGAATAGATTTGCTATCTTGAAACCAGGGAAAGGTATTAATTTAATGAAGTCTGGAGCCCATTTCAGGATGTAAAATACTTTTCTGATTTTTGAAATAGCAAAATCTCTTCCAGACAAAAAAAAAATAATAAAAAAGCCATACAGGGAAACTCCTGCAACTGTTTGTTCCTAAAATCAGAACCCTGAAAGAGGAAAAAATAAAAAAATACATAAAAGAGTAAATAGTGCAAATATGGTGAAGATCTAAAAAGGACCCCATGGTAAAATGGCATGTTTTTTTTAAATATTTATATCACTTGCACAGAAAAGGTCAGGGTGTTAAATTTATAAACCAATGCCTAATGCCTCACCTTGTGGTCCACTGCATGCCCTTTAGAAGCATTGAGCACCAGGTGGAACAGCTTTTCTTACATCCTAGATTTCATCTGTTAGCCCTGGAAATGTTTAATTTTCCTTTGGAACTAAGCTTTTTTGTAAAAACTCATCCAATTAACCCTTGTCCCAGTACACTGCACTGGTGCCTGTCGCTGATGCCGTGGTGGGGATGCTCTGTGTGCTACAGTTCGCATTTGTCGTACTTGACCTGTTTCTCCTGGCCTGATTTTTTTTTCGTATTTCGTTCATATTGCCTAGATGCATGGTGGCTTTATGGCCACACACTTACAGTCCTGGCTTTCTGTGTAAGAAAATCATTGCTTCAAACTTGTTTAGGGAAATCCACAACCAAAAGGATCATGGGCAACACTGGTAATGGTCTGTTAGAACATTCTCATACTGCTGTACTAAAAAGGCAAAAGGCCTTTCTCTTCCTGCCATTCTTTCCCTTGCCTTCATGACAGTATTGTATCACACGTGAGATTAGTGAGCTTGGAAAACAACAAACAGAAATAAATCCCCAGGAATGAGTAAGATTTAGTTAGTTCTGAATTTCCCCAGGCAAGCTGTGGGATTCCACGTGCAGTTTGAGATACCAGTTTACTCTAAAAAGCTAGGATTTCCCCCTTAGTAGGCATCTGCCCATGCTGCATCCTCCTTTCCTGGGAGGTGTCCGTTGCAGCCTTCCACACACCTGCTGCTTCGGAGAAGGTTGCTGGGTTGATATTCCCGTGCAACAGTAGTTGGTAACGACTGTTTATCAAAGGCTCTGTAAAAACAATCTAGAGCAATGTCCTTCCAAGGCTTCCTTCTCCTCCCCAGTACCACCACATTTGTATTTCTCATATAAACCAAATGGAAAGAAAATCAGCAAGCCATTATTAGTCTGTTGAGTTTTGTTCTGGGCTATTGCCTTCCCTGATGTCTAGACAAGTGTCTTCTATATACCAAAAGATCCACAGAATGCATTTCTGTGATGAAGGCATCCTGTTTTTACTCCTATCAACCACTATGCCAGAAGCTTTGCCAAGACCTTCTCCATCAATGACATAATGTCTCCATTTCAGGTTACAAACTGTACAAGTCTCAGAGTAATAACTGCACCAGCAGGCCATCTGTTTTTATAAGCGTTTTGCCTGCTTCTAGGACTGCTGCTGGACTTGTACCTCGATTTGTAACTGGTTCCTGCACTATTTACCTTGAGCTGATGAAATACAATTAAATAAGAGGCTGCAAGAATTTTCATGTTATAACTGATTGAGGTCCTCTCAGAGCAATTAACCCAGGTTGACACTGTAGAGTGTTCACACATAATATTTAGGAGCACAGGAACAGAATACAGTCTTCAGAAAATGAGTTCAGCTCGTTTGCCTTAACTATACACACTTTCCAATCCAGGTAAGCCAAGGGATGCACCTGAGCCCTTTCCCTGGTAGGCATTTGACAAACAGATCTTTGCTCCTTAAATAACTTTCCCAAACCCCAACATTCAAACTGCTCTGCCTCTTTTTCATGTCTAAAACAGGCCAAAGAAGACCGAATGTCTTCAATTTCTAGTCATCAGACAACACAAATGATGAAAACGTGCACACACCATCATTTTATGATATATATTCACCTGTCCCATCACATTTTTTCTGTATACCCACAGTAACTTGCATTTAGAGGGACTGATGTACTTTGGGAGAACAGGATGTTTTGGCAATTCACAGATGTCTCGGGGCAGATCAGGCGCATTTTTACCCTTTATTCTACTTCGAGTTTGGCCTGAATTCCAGTACTGAATAGGCTCCAAATTCAGATCAAGTAACCAAGTCAGCCCAAGGAGGTCTCCAAGGAGCACTGGTCAGGGATTCCCATGGGCTTTGCTGTCTTCTCAGCCCAGCTGCAGTCTGCTGTCACTGTTACTTAGTTGTTGTATTCAGGAAATTGTCGGAATTGAAAACATTGTCTTCTATTTGGCTTCTCCTGCCTGCCGCTTCTCTGGGGGAAACAGGCTAGTGAGGCTGAAAACCTCCAAATTTGTCAGAAGTCTTGGAAGGGACCTCAAAGATCATCCAGTTCCAACCCCCCTGCCCTGGGCAGGGACACCTCCCACCACACCAGGTTGCTCCAAGCCCCATCCAGCCTGGCCGTGAACCCCTCCAGGGATGCGGCAGCCACAGCTTCTCGGGGCAACCTCTTCCAGGGTCTCATCACCCTCACAGCAAAGAAGGTCTTCCTAAGATCCAATCTAAATCTCCCCTCTTCCAAGTTAAAAACATTCCCCTTGTCTATCACTCCACTCCCTGACCAAGAGTCCCTCTCCAGCTCTCCTGGAGCTCCCTTCAGATCCTGGAAGGCTGCTCCAAGGTCTCCCCGGAGCCTTCTCTTCTCCAGGCTGAACAGCCCCAGCTCCCTCAGCCTGTCCTCACAGCAGAGGGGCTCCAGCCCTCCAATAGTATTTGTGGCCCTCCACTGGACCCATTCCAACAGGTCCATGTCCTTTCTATGTCGAGGACTCTAGAGCTGGACACAGGACTTGAATTGCTGCAGGACAGATGAGTGTGACACGCAGCCAGTGCAGCCTTACTGATCCTAAGGTTGAAAATGTCCCATTTCATTTTCTGTTCCAACTGCAGAAGTCTATGATTAATTTATCTTACTTGATTCTGGGATTAGTCTTGGTCATGACAACATGAAGTTCCTCCGGAATTTGGATAGCAGAAGGCTGGAAATACAAGGTGCTGGAGGCAGAAGCCCAGAAGCCGTAGCTAGGTATTGGGAAGGGTTAGATCACTAACCAAAAAAGGTATTATAGCTCCTCTGTATGTCATCATCACTGGGCTCACAGGCATTTATGTGATGTTTTGGGGAGGCAAATATTCTGCAAGAGTCTAATCAAAGCGTATGGCTGTGGTCAGGCTCAGAGCTGCTCTAGGATCCAATTTTAAGGCCAGCGAACAGAAAATACAGTGCACACAATTAAATGTAGAAGAGGGCAGTATGCTGTCTTCAGCAGGCCTCAAGAAACATTCCCTTTATGTCAGGAGACATTATGATAAATATATTTTATAGCAGGTGTGAAAATACACAAATCTTTAGAAAAAGCAGGAAAACCTTTAATCGTGGTGCCAGCCCCTCATTAATATGTTTGCATCTCTTTTCCATAAAATTAATATGAACATAAATAGTTACTTTGGCTTCAGACTCCTGGAAATAACCAAGGGGGGGGCAGGATGTTTATGTACA
This sequence comes from Pedionomus torquatus, assembly GCA_013398155.1. Lineage (NCBI taxonomy): Eukaryota > Metazoa > Chordata > Aves > Charadriiformes > Pedionomidae > Pedionomus > Pedionomus torquatus. The sequence continues at coordinate 268,654 of VZRU01014675.1, read as the reverse complement.
TTAACTCTGGGGATCAGTCAGAGCAGACAGCGAGGGACGTGTTTACATACTCCAGTATGTATACCAGACCTAAACAGCAGATTATCTCTGCCAGCTCCGACACCTGTACTGTGCTGAGAAGTGTTTCTCTGCCTGGAGCAGAGTGCCCAGCACCACCCTTCCTGCAAGCTGTGCTATCCCCCTACCCAGGGATCAGAAGGATGCTAGAAGAACAGGTACACCTTGAGTAGAAACAGGAAAAAATAACCACCCACTCCAGTAAATGGATAGCCGTGATTCTAAGTATTTCCACTCAGCTCACTGAGAATCTGTGCTTTTAAAAACAGCTCCAGATTATATTTTTTTTTTAACCGTGAGGTGTGAAAAGGCATTGCATTACATTGATTTATGATGGAAATGAACTCTCGCTTTCCTTTTTGCTTGGTATATTTTTACTCTATACCTGAAGAGCCTACAGAACTTTGTTTTAGTAAATTACTCAATCTTTTAAATGAGATACCCCCTCAGAATCTCACATTATTTTTCTTAAATTTACTTAGAAATTCAAGATTAAAAAAAAAAAATTAAAAAAAAAAGAAACCACATTTTTCTGTCTTAGGAACTACTGAGTGGTGGCTATGTGGTGGCTAGAAGAAAACACTGATTCACTGATTTTTTTTATATTTATTTCTACAACTTTTTTCTAATTCAAGGGATGGACCTACTTAATTTTATAACTAGCATAAAACGTAGAACAAAAGTTTGAAAACTATTTCAGAGGTTTGCAGGCAGTTTCTGAGGTTAGTGTCACTAAGGTTTTCCTGGCTCATCTGAGGAATTGTGACAGGAGCCCTCCTGCGGGTGCTGCAGAGGGCACAGCCTGCCCCTCTGCACAGGAACATACAGAAAGCCTGAAACACGATGGGAGGTGCCCACGCAAGAAGCCTGCAGGAGCTGCAGGAAGGAGTCTGCGTGTAGCAGAAGAAATCCTTTCCTTGTGGCGCTTGCCCCACGAAGGCTTCGCTCTCAGACCCCAGTGTTTCCTCACATAACTTTTAATATATTTTTGTGGATGGCTTTTTGCCCTTTCCCTTTTTGTGCCTTAAGATCTCAGTTACCTACAGTCTTTCACGCCTGTTCGTGGTGGCTGGGTGTACAGTCTATCTTATCCTTTAGTACTGGAACCTGTTTGAGAGTAAAGTTTTCAGAGGATTAATGAGGAATGACTCAGAAGCGGTGGGAAGGTACATGCTGGTTGGCGTGGGCAGCTCAAACTGGCCTGGAAAAACCTGTTTGAAGGAGTAGGTAGTTATTGAAGCTAGGAATAGACTTTCGCCTACAAACCAAGAGAAATTAGAGATGAAAGCTAGGCACTTACTGACAAAATCAGATTTCTCCTAAAATTGTTGCTTAATGTCATGAAATCAGAAAGAGTATATCAGGTGGGTGATATGGGTAGTATATGGGTATATATATAAAAATATATATATAAAGAGTATATAGGTAGGTGGAGAAACCACGTGGAGAGAAGCCTGGCACCTCAGCACGCTGTGCAGCAACACCCAAATCCATGGATTAGCCGAAGGGGAACATGGAATGGAGAGGGTTACCCTAGTCAAGTGACATCCACTGCACATAGGATGCAGCCAGGTGGTTGTGAATCCAGTTGTCTTGATTTCAAAATAACAGAAATCTCTTTGCCCGCTGAGGGGGACACAGCTGCTAAGCAAAGGCAGCCTGGATTGAGTGATGTGAGGCTTCACGGGCATCGATGTCGAACAACATCTGCCACAACATTTACATCTGAGAAACTGTGGTGGTTGCTACTATGAAACTGGAAGTACGATACAGTATAAAATGGAGAAGTAACACAACTCTGATGCTTGTTCTTGCTCTTCGATAGTTAAAAGTGTAGTGAGGAGGTATACAAAGAGTTAAGGGTTTCCCTGTGTATAGTCACTGCTTCCTCTGCAATTTTGAAACTGTTTTAGAAAATCCAGGTCAAGTTAAACGATCCCATGTTTCTCTCTCCCTTTAATTTTAATAACCCTGCTTGAAAAGAAACATCTTCTATATTTTTAGGACCAGTGGAAAAAAGTAAAATAGAAACCGATTGCATATAAATGTGAAATTGATTAGATTATTTTCAGAGATTACAGTAAAAAACGCACACCGGAATTCAGTGGGAGGAGGCTTTGTGTAAGATTGTGAATTATTATGCCGACCAAAGGAAAGGCCCAGGGTCCCTGGGTCCTCTGTTTCAATCTGTGCTGAACAGACCGGTCTGTGTAAGGACACAGATTAAATGTCCAGATGTATATTTAAAGCTGCCTTTGTTTTAAAAGTATAGTGTTTACATTCTGATTGTTTCAATGGTTACCAAGAAAATATTTATAGGTATCCTTTGGCATGCATAGAACTTACAGTATGCTTTAGCTTTCAGGTCTGTTGAGTGTATTTAGGTCAGCCCTACTCCCACTGTTAGGAAGTTTTATAAGTAAAACCTTGTAACATTTGCAAATCTGGACCAATTTCTGCACTCCTGTTATGCGCGATAAATTGAGCAATGCATTGGTTTGAAGGTAGTTTCCCTGGGTGCAAACTTAACTGCTGCTTCTCTTAATTATGAAGTTCAGTCATCTCATATCAATATACACAAGAAATGCCCAAAAGTTACTGCTCAGAATGACTCTAACTGGGCTTCAACCCGAATGCGTTCCCTGCTGAGGTCGCATTCTGTTGAGCGTGATTTTCTCTTCTAAGTGTGCTTTTCTTGTTTTCTTAAAAGATTCCTGGACTATTTCCCACTACCATCTGATTTAAAACAAACCAAAATTCAGTGTCATAAACCAGTAACCTGCAAGCAAACTTCAGAAGAAACAAATAAACCCTCAACCAACAAGAAGGGACAAGGTTATCTCCATCAAGAATCTGGCTATGACATGGCAGTAAAAACTGTCACGTCCAAACCCATTTCAGATTGGAGATCTGGGTTATACTTGTAATCCAAAGATTCTGAGACATTGTAGTTTTACTTGGAAGTAATGTGGTCACTAATTGTGAAGTCAGTCCCAATTAACCTATTCATTCATGTATCATATGATACATGATAACCTTACATATGATAACCTTACCATTCATGTATCATAATCTCAGCAAATGTAACTCTTACAAAATAACTCGGATGAAATACGGGAACACAAATGAAAAAAGTTTAAAAAGCTTGTAAAAGGTAAAATATTAGATATAAAGAAATACAGAAAATGAGGAGGCACGAGGATGTTCCTCTCACAGTATTACTGGGCTGCTGCTTTTTGCATTCGGGTACTAAAGACTGAGCAAGCCTCAAAAACACGAAAGAAACCAGGATAGCTGTCAGGCTGTAGCAATGCTTATGTTGTACATAAGACTGGCTTGATTACACGCTGAAACACGTGCCACTTCAACAGCTGGTTCTCTCGGTCTTGCTGTTGTCCAGCCTGTAACACCCACGGCCTCGGTGAAGGGAGAGCACCGCGGGAGCGCAGTTTTCTGTCGGCTCTCAAGAACGCTGCGGCACAAAACTTTAATCATATCCTGGAAGGGAAAGTTTCCGGACGGGCAGCTGCCCGAGCCAATCCCTCACCGTGCTCTGAGGAACACACCGCTTAGCATTTGTTGTTTTTTTGCTTCCTGCCTTTGGAGGTCATCCAGAGATGACGTGGAGTAGTGCAAGGCTGTCTGGTGATCCTTCCCACCAATCCCTCCATGTGCAGCACAGTACCTAAAGCATTTTATCCAATGCGTGGCCAGAATGAGTAATCAAAAGCTGTTTGTACAAAGCTCCTGCAGTGCCTTGGAGGTGGTTCCCCCGAGGACATTTTTCTTTGTATGTCTTAAATGACAGCGCTAAAGAAAAAAAAAAAAAAGTAGGAAAAAAAATTTACGAGCACACAATGAACTGAAACCACAGCCATTTACATGCAGCCGACCAGGGCTTCAAGATGGATGTAAAGTTTCACGTTTCAGTTCATGGGCAAGTTTAAACATTATTTTTCTTTAGTGAATGGAAGAGAGGTTTGCTCGGTAGCATTAATTGATTGCTGTGGGTGTTAGACTCTTCCTACCTTCACGAGCAGGATCCTAGAGCACATGGTGAAGTTGTGTGGCAGAGTTACTGCACATTGGGGTGACACAAAAGGTTATAAAGGTTGGACATAAAACTGAGTGACAGATAAAAGCTCCCTTTTCATGACTAACGAAGTACTGTAGTCTGAAGAAAGAGAAACATTTCCTACTTAGACCTCAGAGCTTGCCCCTTTTGCACAGCCCACAAATTCACACAACGTCAACGTTCAAGCTCTACAAACTGAGTTGGTTCTAGATACAAGACTGCTAGCGGGTCACAGGAGGTGGTTCTGCCCCTCTACTCTGCACTCGTGAGACCCCACCTGGAGTCCTGTGTCCAGCTCTGGAGCCCTCAACAGAGAAAGGACATGGACCTGGTGGAACGGGTCCAGCGGAGGGACAGCAAGATGCTCCGAGGGCTGGAGCCCCTCTGCTGTGAGGACAGGCTGAGGGAGCTGGGGCTGTTCAGCCTGGAGAAGAGAAGGCTCCAGGGAGACCTTGGAGCAGCCTTCCAGGATCTGAAGGGAGCTCCAGGAGAGCAGGAGAGGGACTCTTGGTCAGGGAGTGGAGTGACAGGACAAGGGTGAATGGTTTTAAACTGGAAGAGGGGAAATTTAGATTGGATATTAGGAAGAACTTCTTTCATTTCTAACCCAGTGCTCTGGGCTGCTCTGATTACACCAGTTCATTGGTAGACTTCCTCCACAAAGGTGAATCACCATTTCTCCCTGCTGCCCAAGAAAACGTTACTATCAATAAAGCTCAAAGTCTGAGCCACACAGGTCCTACCCACAACCTGAACGGAGAGTTCAAGCCCTCTGTTCTACCTCTAGCAGACAACAAATAACTCCCTTGATCCTTTCTGAGACTGAGACATAACTTTACCCATAACTTCTTACAGGGTTGAGATATGTGCTGCTTTGATTCACTGTTTTTACTTTGAATCATGCTTCTTATTATAAAAACAAATAAATTAAGGCGAGGAGCCAACATCCTCGCCCACTACAGGTAACAGAACTACCCCCCAGTGCATTTGGCTGCCTCGCACACAGCAAGGCGTAGCATGGGAAACACCGCTGTGGTGACAGAAGCTGTAACATAAACACAGGAAAGGAGGACCCTGCTAAGCAGCCGCTGACCTCTAAAAGAACCGTGTATTCTTTGCCTCGCAGCCTTGGTACATCCCCGAGCAAGCAAGGGAGGTGAAGAGTGGGAGCAAAGGAGAGGACTGACAGGCAATGGATTTAAGTTAGAGAAGAGTAGATTTAGATTGTATATTAGGAAAAAATTCTTTCCTGTGAGGGTGGTGGAACACTGGAGCAGGTTGCCCAGGGAGGTGGTTGAGGCCCCTTCCCTGGAGATATTCCAGGTGAGGCTGGATGAGGCCCTGGGCAACCTGGGCTAGTTGGGGGTGTCCCTGCGACTGCGGGGAGGTGGGACTGGATGGCCTTGGGAGGTCCCTTCTGGCCTGGAGGATTCTATGATTCTATGAAAACTCCCCCTGACGTACATCTGCTTAAACCCCAGCAGCCTCCCTCGGAGCTGATCCTCCCCTTGCTCATGTACACAGGAACACACCCTGGGTTCTCTTAGGGAGGGTATAAATAGCAAAGTCCTGACAAACTACTCAAATTCTATGTCCGATCAGTAGAAGACCCAAATATTTAGTGAGTTCAGGGAAAAAGAAGGATGTGGGCTTGCTGCATAATGGAGACAATTTCATTAAGTCTCTTGCCCCTGCTTTTCATCTATAGAAATAAGTACATGTAAGCAGTAAAATTGTAGATGGGATGCAAAATAATGTAACTAAAAACTTGTCTTAAATAGTCCTGCTGCAAAAGAAATAGCAAAATGGATCACCTGCATAAATATTCCCCATCAAACAGAGCTGGCTCACCGCGATTCTGCTTAAGAAGGAATCGCTTGCAGAATAAAATTACAGGGAGAAATTTACTTCCATCAGCTTCACTTTCTTCCGTCCCGTATTTCCTACGTAACAAACCAGGTTTCCTTCCCTGCAGTTTAGAAGCTGTGAAAGCTTCTTTTAGGGTGAAGAAGCTCTCAAGCTAGCTCTGGAAGAACCAACCGTGGGCACATAAGGCCGAGTACAGTGAGGAGACCTGGCTTCAGATCGAGTACAGTCATGTTCGTACTCTGCAATTCAGGGTCTAAGATGACTCATCTATTGGAAAATTTCATTACTGTAAGGGTTGAACTGGTTTGGACACCAAGAGCTTTTTCACTTTGCTCTACTATAAAATGTCAACGCACCCTTTAGGATTTGGACTGGGGTGCAGGTTCCTGGCCTCCCTAACTCCAGGTTTTGTCTATAAATAAACTTTCAGCAGCAGGAACTAACTGATTTTTCAAGCCATACACATCATTAACAAGCCTAGTACAACTTAGTGTGCAAGCAAGATCTAAATAGCAACATTAATTTAAATCACATTATGCCATTTTCAGTGGCTGTTGAAATTCAAGTTGCATTGATTTTAGCAGGCTGGCTGCAAAAACTGTGTTAGTTCAATTTGTTCTCTTCCATTTTAAAGCTTCCATAGAAAAAGCTGGAACAGGGTCAGCAGGTTGGCTGTAATGAATTCTGATAAATGCAAGTAACATAATAATCAATTGACTGGTGTGATCTGAATATAAACCTTTCCTCCCATCTTTCTTTAAGACTTAGCAAAACTTTTCCTTTGCAATTTTCTCCTGTCTTTTCCACACAGATTAAAACATAGAAGCAGCTCTTACAGGATTCTCAGGGATAGCACGACGTGTGCACTGCAACTAAAAACTATGCTGTGTTAATTCAATGGGCCTCTCCTTTTTGGTGATGTTTCACCCCGTTTCTTCTCCATTTACAGAAAATAAGCCTTTAAAGGAATTTAGTCTTCCCGCTACAGCTCCCAGGGGAGTTTTGAAAACTTTGGGAATGTGGTTTCAGTATGAAAATATGATTTGTGTTCTTACGTTCTTGCAGCAAACATCCCAGGAATACTTGGAGCAATTTCAGAGGGGACATAGTTGATTGCTTTTGAATTTTCATGAGGCAAAAGGAAATAAGAATTAAATGAAGGTTTAAAAGAAAACGGCAATTTATTGGAATTTTAAGTTCGTAAAATGTTCATAGATCAAGCAACAGATTTTTCTTTAGGAGAAAAATTAGATAATGAAGCAGAATGGAGACAAGTCTCTGTGGAGCTATAAACACACAGCCTCTATGAAAATGGCTTTGTCACAAAAACACACTTGGAATTTCCCACATCACAATAATTTAGCTTCACTTCTGCTTGCAATAAATTTATATTGCAATGTGTCTGCAAACTTCTTAATTTTACAATAGGAAACTTCTTAGTGGAAGTTGTTTGCCTCTTTTTCGGGAACAGCTCCATTGAATGCTTTTACATCTCCTATGTCCCCTTCTTCTGTCTCTCCTGCAAAATTTGATTATCATATGTCCTTTTAAAGAACTGGCAAGATCAAGCCAACATTATACAAATCCACCTGATTGATGTGAGTTTATAGTGATCTCCTCCCCCGAATAAAGCCAAATGATTTGCCAGAATGGGAGCAGTTCCAACAGGAGCGTTTAAAGGAGCAGTGAGTTGGGATGCTCCCTGCACAGGAGGCTTACAAAAACGCTCTGCTTTGTTCAGGTACTTCAGGAAATCTTCCAGACAGAAGATACAATCATGTTACTGGAGAGATCCATAAAGGCGAAGGAGTACCCACTGAAAGTGGCTCAGACCCGCCTGGAGGGAAGAACTAGACGACCCAATATAGAACTCTGCTGTGACGCACCTCAGCTTCAGTAAGTAAAGGCCAGGCTACTCCATTCCTTCCTTCATCAGCCCTTGTAGAACAGGAAATTTAATGACAGTGTGAATCAGTTCAATAAGCTGGGAATTGTGTTCGTTACCTTGCAATACAAATCCCGGGAGAAAGAAGTAAAATCCAATTAACCATGTTGAAATAATGGGCCAAAACGTCGAATGTTCCATGTGTGCAGTTGGCCTTCAGAGCTCAATTGCTTGTTGGTGGCTGATATATTTTGGAATTCAGTCTCATGTCCAAGCCAGGAATTAGGAATTAATTTTAACTCCATTCTTTATGAAACATGAGATTTCACTTTAGGAAATACCTAATTTTAGAAACGTGTTACCCCAGACAAAGTTCTTTCTTTTGATGCAAAACCACTATCTAATGGTCAAACCTCTAATCAAGTTAATTGCAAATAAGAATGAGGCAGCACCTCTTACTGCCTTAGCTAATTTTCAGCTACATAGTGACTCCAGTGTCATCTCTGTACAGGTTAGCTCATTTGGCTTAAGTTTTGGTTACGTAGCTGTGGGGGCTTCCCAGCATGTGTTGGCATCATCCTGGCCATCCTTGTGCTACGATCTGTTGTATAGTGTGTATCGTGACCTTCTGGACATGCACAAAGATGTCCAAGATACTCGCCACCCTCCCCAAAGGACTGAAGAAGGCTCTTCTGAATTTTAGTCCCATTTAACTTCCTCCAATCCAGCTGGAACACATCAGTATTCCAAAAGAACCCTATCTAGTATATATTATTTAAAATACTGTCTTCAAAATATTTGAGTGTTCCTCAAGAAAAGCTGCACCAGGGTTCCTCCCATAGCTGAATTCCAGTAAGAAAATGTTACCAATTTTTATGAAAAATAGAAGACAACCCCCTTCTATTTCTGTCTCTAGGAAAATCCCACTGTATAGAAGAGATTAACATACAATGAGGTTAATGAAGTACATAATGCTTTAAACTGAGTATTTATATTGTTTTTCCCGAATAACTTTTTTATCAGCTCAAAAGCTTCTGTTCAAACAAGGAAGGGACAATAAATCATAGTTTATTGTACTGACATCACTTTTTCTAACTCCTGAAAGCATAAATTGTACGCTGCAGTATACCTTTCTTCCTCAGCCTTATACCTCCTGAATCAGATTTGACATTTCCTTTGGCATACCCATAGATTTCTTCAGCTTCACACTCTGCTCTCCACATCCATTCTGTCATAAAATACTGTTTTGGATCTGAACTCATTTCTGTCCTTCTGGATAGTTTTATTCACACAGCTTTTCCTGTCACCTACCACATCAATCAGTTCTAGATGCAGGAATTAAGCTGTGAGAAACCAGAAAAAACCTCTGGTTGCGCTGTAGCATTCACCTGGCAGTTACATTCACTATGGGAGCAGATCGTTTGCCACTTCAGCTACCACCACACTGTCAATTAGGTATGCAAATAAGCTGGTATCAGCATTACATTAAAAAACCCAAACCGAAACAAGATGGCCTTAAATATTAATACACAGCCCCAGTCTTGTACTCACTGAGTCTTGTTCTCTCCCGAGTTCCTCCCTGAAGATCTCTTCCATGTGATTGTGATTGATATCAGTCCAGTCAGCAGGACTGCACGTATCCAAGATATAAGTTGTTTGATTTAAGATCAGAAAATGTGCTGAAGCATATCACTTTATCACTTCTTCCCACAATTGCCAGTGACGCTGTTAGTGTTCCAGAGGGTCCTGTGTAAAAATGTTTGGAAGCTTCATTTAAAAATTATGGCAGCAATCAAAGTATCTTTGAATATTTTCTTCAATTAAAGCAAAAAAGACGTTACTGTGACATTTGATAGCTAAACCCAAAAAGTACCTCAGAGTTCTGAATCAATTGAACTCCTACTGGCTTCTAGGTTAAATGAGAACGTCACGAGCTGTTGCGCAGCCAGTTGGAAGTATTTTGAGTTTTACATACATGCACGTTTCCGTCAGTCTAATATGATTTCCAATATTTTAACCAAAATGTCTATAACAAGTACACTGCTTACTAGATGTAGTGTTATTGACAGTAATTAGCATATCCTGTTCTCTTTGCTCAAACACATACAAATTTTGCTCTACCACAGCTTCCTGTGAACCCAGACCAGGTTATTCTGGATGCTTTAGCTGATCCAGATCATTAAACGTTATGTTCATCATAACTACAATTAGAAACAGAAATTCTGGCAGAGTATTTGAAATGTGGACTTTTCTTTTTCTATCAGTTTTTGGCTGAGCTCATATCTCAAAATATTTTCTTAGAGAGAAAATCCTATTTGAGAACATAAAACCATTTGCTAATTCACTTTTTAAGGATTTTTTTTGCTTTTAAATAACTTGTTTTGTGTATTTCTCTGAGAAGGAATTCAGCCCAATAGCTCAACTCTAATAGGGAATGAAAATATCAAATGAACTACTTCTTTGTAACACGTAAATGTTATCTGACTGTGCTGTTTATTTAAAAGGAAGTGCTGATGTTGGCACTTGTTCCCTGTGTGTGCTGCCAACTTTGCAGTTGGAGGGATTAGACAGAAAACAAATTAATAAAGTCTAGTTTTTCTGTGCTGAAACAACTGAGACTATCCCAAAACAAGTTAAAGTTGATTCTGAAAACAAAAATAAAAAATCAATCTTTCTTACATTCTATAGTGCACTGAGCAATTAATAGCACATTAGACAAAACACAAGGTTGACAGTGCTAGAGTTTGCTGGGTCAAATCTTCTACAAGATTTGTTGTATCTCCATTGATAAGGCACTGGAAGTGATTCTTGTTCTGACTAATGTGCTTCTGGGCCAAGTCTAGACCATTTAGCACATCCTGCTGCACGAGTTTAAGCCACCATGAACTACACCAACACTCTGCAGTAACATCCACCCCAAACACATTCTACAGGACCGTGTGCTCAGCACAGCCCTGGAGGGGCGATGCAAATGGGCACCTGCAAATGATTCTGCAGGTAAAGGTAACAATTGGGAAGGTGTATCATAGCAGAGAAGCTTAATCTGCTGCTGAAGGCCAACCTGAGCAAGAAGTCGCCACTTCTCATAGGTGCTACACAAGGTAGTCTGCCAAATGGGTTTCAGGTTGGTTCAGTTCAAGACAGCTGTTCAAATCCTGCCTGAAGGCATGACCTCTCCACTGTCAAAGAAAAGTTTCGTGGTGAGGGACTGCTAAAATTACACGAGCAAGCTCTTCCCTTCTCTTTCTTTCAGGCTTATCACTGAAGTTTACACCATAGATGACACCGTTCAGATCTTAAAGCAACGTCTGCAAGAAGCCCAGGATGCTCTGCAGATGCTGATCCTCGACAAATCAAACCTGGAACATGAGATCTCTGTGAAGACACACTCCTTCTTCATTGACAAGAAGTGCATGGACAGCCGCAAGGTCTTCCCCAGCACCCCGCGGCTCGCTGGCTTCATTTGACAAGTACCCATTGATCTCTGAGCACCTGACACAAAGCTTGCAACGGCCGCAAATATTTCTCTGAAGGGAGTCATTATTATTTTCTTTTCTCAAATAATGAAGTCCCTTAGAAATAAGCTAATGAAAATGGCTAACATGCCTCTTTTCTTTGAACCTCTTCATATTCTCAGCTCTAGGTGCTACTAATTCAAATAGAATTAATAGACTTATTCTAACAGAATCAGAGCACACTTAAGCAACCAGACAAACACTGCAAGACATATGCGAGCTACTCGCTAGAGAAAACGTGAGATTGAAAAGCAGCACTTCAACAGCATTAGTGCAATACAGGATTTAATGGTTCGGGATAGCATGCCATCTGTGTTTCAGCCCTTGCCTGGAAAAGTCCAGTTTAGAAGTTCCCCTCATCCTCACCTCTCTGCTCCGGTCTAGCAATGCTAGATTTGGTGTTTGGAATGAGAGGCAGCAGAATATAAACTCGATTCACAGAAGCTGAAGGGCAATTTCAGTGCAACTACTTCAGGTGTAGCCTGTAATAACTGAGAGGGAATCTTTCCCTTTCTACCTCAATTTGATTCGTGACTGATGTGGTATTTACCTAAGTCTGAAAAGTCTTAGCTATTTAAAAGCATGTGCTATCTACCATTAGATCTCAAAGGATTTCATAAACGAAGAAAGTATCGTTGCTCTATTGCGACTGATGAGAAAGGCAAAGACAAAGTGGGAACAGAATCTGTGTACTCAAAAGTGCACTAAAACTGTCCTTCAGCCTGTAAGTCAAGATCTAGTTCTCAGAGGAGCCCTGTTCTGTGTGGTGGAAAGGAGAGGATGAGGGCTTGAGATCGGGCTTTTCTGGATGACAGTTGAAAGACAATAACAATACAGTAATACCAGTAAAGGGTTGAGGAAGAACTAGCTTTAATTGATGGTAAGGCAGCCTATGTTGGACAAAATGAAGTAATAGTGTGGTTCTTTCCTGGATTTACTCACGCTCATTTTCAGAGAAACTGGCAAACTACAGTCCTAGTAACCGAGCTGCTTCCTGCTGCCTCGGGGTCCTCTCTACGGGTCAGCTCCAGGAACACACAAAACGCGTTTTATGCTGGACCAAAACCAAATCTGAAACAATGCTGTATTTGAAAGCCTCCTGACCAAACTGGCCCCGTTCCTTCGCCTTTGTTGTGAGGGCAGTGGCTTGATCTAGTGACCAACAGAGGTAACAGCGCTGAGATGAGCGGTGCCGAGACCTCCCCGCCACCTCTCCTCGGTGTTTGGTGGCCGTGGCTGAGCCACCTTGCACTCCGTTTCTCTCCTTCAGGATCTCCTGGTTATGTGTCAAACCATTTACACCGTGACACGTCATTTACATAATGATACATGTAGTGACAAGGTTTAAAAAAAGGGAAATAATTTTGGAACACAGGGTTGGGAAGTGACCTCCAGGCCTACTTCTGAGACTCACCAAACCCACCTCACGGGCTGCGTCTTGATTTTTCTAAGTGAGGATAACGCCACAGTCACGTTGCACGTGCCTCTGGACGGGGCAGGCTGCTCTGTTCAGCAAGCTGATGCCAACTGGTGGCTTTTGGGGGAGAATTTCTCCAAATATAGGGAAAGTTGCAGAAATAATTTGTGTTTGTATTGCAATATACGGCAGCAGAGCAGTTCAAGGGGTCCCGGTGATGCGCTGCTGGAGACACGAGTTTGGTCACCGGTAATCTGGTTTGAATGAACAGTCACACCTTGCCTTTTCTTGTTCAGAAGGGCTTCACAACAAACTTCTATCACAGAACTCTCCTTGGGACATGATTTAGGTGGGAGGAGTGAGGAATCTCGCCCTTTTGTTTGCCAGCAGGGAAGGCTGTTACCACTGGTAACATTTTCCTCCCTCTTTATGCCTTTGTATGGAGGGCAAGGGAGATTTTTATCACTTGTTACTACCAACCCATAGAATAAAGCACTGGATTTGCATTTCATATACTATTTTTACAGTGTATGAAGAATAATATTTGTGTTGAGCTGTTAAATATTGACAAGAGTCCCACCCTATTTATCAAATACTGACAGCTGACCAAGCAAAGAAGTACAAGTTATTTGGAAATTTGGATCTTCTTGAAGCCTTTAAATATATTTCTAGAAGTTGGAGGCTTTCCCAGCTCACACAGCTACTCTAATAGCTAGAAATAGTTTCTCCCCTCCTTCTGCCAAGAACTCAATTAGTAGATATATAGTAGAAGGGAGGTATTTTTAAGAGAGCTGAGTTCTTCTACAGTTCTTAAGAAGAGGAAAGTAAAAATACATCTTTGTTTGAAAACAATTCACATCAGTGAAAAGTCAGCCTGAATCAAAGCCCTGAATTTGAAAATTTGGGGCCTTTGGGATGGAGATGGTGGGGCTGAATAATAGTTCTGAACATGACAAGTTCCAGCACCTTCTTAACTGTGCCTTTGTTCAGCAGCGCTGCTTCCAAGACCTCAGCTCTGCTTCTGGGTGGAGTACTCACTTGGTACATTGTCAGTGCAAACAGCACTCAGCTTGTTTGAACACAGCGTGTCTACAAGGAGCGACTGCCTAAACCCAGGGGTCTCTGACAGTACCGAGGCCATCATTGTGCATGGCAACAGCAATTCTCCAAGATACAGCTACCATCTGCAAGGATAAATTTTTACCACCAAAAAAAAATACCCTACAAAATTAACCTTTTTTCCCTAACCATAACCAACTAGAAGGTATTAGGTATATCACCTGGGACGTGGCAATCCCAGGCACAAATACAGGGTGGGCAGAGAATGGCTGGAGAGCAGCCCTGAGGAGAAGCACTTGGGAGTGCTCCTGAAGTTGTTACCCAGCTCCTGGGTAATGGTTTTAATTTGGAAGAGGGGAGATTAGATGAGATCTTAGGAAGAACTTCTTTGCTGTGAGGGTGGTGAGGGACTGGAACAGGCTGCCCAGAGAAGCTGTGGCTGCCCCATCCCTGGAGGGGTTCAAGGCCAGGCTGGATGGGGCTTGGAGCAACCTGGTGTGGTGGGAGGTGTCCCTGCCCAGGGCAGGGGGGCTGGAACTCCATGATCTTTAACATTTCTTCCAACTGACCATTCTATGATTCTATATGATCCTAGTGGAAAAAGAAATCAGTGAAGAAAGCGCTGGTCTTTCACTCGCGGTATGCATGCACATTTCAGTTTGCAGGTAGTGCATCCCCTCGTAAAAGTAAACAGTTTTTTTTTTTAGGCTATCAGAAAGGAGACTTCTATGGACTTAGGGTATAAACATACATAAATCCAAAAAGACTGGAAATAAGTCACCATTTGCTTCTTAGAAATCAGGGTAGATGGACAATGCAGAAATCCTTGATTGCAGTCTTGTTCTGCCGCTGATTTACAGCGTAAATGAGTTACACCCAGCCTCTAGAATGCAGTTAATGGCAGTTGTGATGAGAATACGTCACAGGAAACACATTTCTAACAACCATAAAGATACTCGCCCAGATAAACATGAGAATCTCTTTCAAAAACCCCAACAGAACATAAACACTTTTTCAGCTTTTTTTCCCCAAAGATAACTCTTCTGTTGAATGAAATCATTACTTATTGTACTCCCATGCAGCCACAGACATCAATAAGCAAGATCGACTGTATTTCCATTTATAAAACCAGATATTTAACACAGTTCCATAATACTTGAAAGGTCTTTTTTTTTTTTTTTT
>VZRU01014675.1:237058-253573 GCA_013398155.1 Pedionomus torquatus | reverse complement strand
TTTTTTTTTTTTTTTTTTTTAAATAGCAAATAGACTAATGCAGAAGAGATTGAAACCTCTCCCTGCCTGCTTCAAACAATGAGATAATTTTAGTTCCAGACAACCTACTTCCTAGCATTATCTAAACTATAGCTCATAAAATTTTATGGACTGGACCACCAAATAGAGTAAGAAAACAATGGATCTAAGTATCTTCACTGACAATAATCCTAGTTCAGCGCCACAAGGTTACTGATTATCATGAAGGTACTTTATTTTACCCAAATATACTAGTAGATTATTCCTTTTTTTTCCCCCCAGGTAAAATCACAACAAAGAAGCAAAATTTGTCATGTACAGATTAAATGCCTCATGATGCTGAATTTACAGATGATGCCCTCAGTCAATATATGTGATGGTGTTCACATAACAAGTCTTTGCAATATAGTTATTCACCTGGGTAAGACATAGCAAGTTTGCTGATGACACCAAGCTGGGTGGCGCAGTCGACACGCTGGAGGGCAGGGATGCCATCCAGAGGGACCTGGACAGGCTGGAGAGCTGGGCTGGTGCAAATGGCATGAAGTTCAACCAAGCCAAGGGCAGGGTCCTGCACCTGGGAGGTGGCAATCCCAGGCACAAATACAGGTTGGGCAGAGAACGGCTGGAGAGCAGCCCTGAGGAGAAGGACTGGGGAGAGATGGTGGAGGAGAAGCTCCACAGGAGCCGGCAGTGTGCTCTAACCATTCTACGATTCTATGATTTTACTGTGCGATAAATAATTTAAATTTATAGAGGATGTAAACCATTGCTTTGAAATATTAGAGAATGATAGAAATTTCAGTATCACTGAATTATGATCCCTCATCATGTAAGAACATGCTTGCTCTCCTCAAGTCATAAAATAATCACTGGCTCCTTATTACATGCATTACCAGTTCAGATCTGTTCTCTGGCCTCAGGGCTGCTGAAAACCAGGCTGTAAAACAAACCTTCTATTAGAAATCAGTCAGGAGAATAAGATACAGGTCAGACTAGTCTAAGTATTATTTGGTGAAGAAAAGACCATCCCTAACTCTTTGGACTTTATGTCTCTAGTTATTTTTCAAATGGAATCCATAAATGTTTATCCAGTCTCTCTATGATGTCCTTTGATCTCTTACACTCTTATTTTCAAAAACACAGATAACATTCCTGTACCCACATTAGACAAATAAGTAGAAAAGAGAACACCATGGTTTGAATTTGTTTGGATTTTCTCTCAGGATTTATAAATGCCAAGGCAATCCTTCATTGGTTGCCAATGCAAAGAAATTCAAGCTTATATAAAATACCTGTGCTGATCTCCTGCATTTAATGCCAAGCAGAGCTGTTCTCTATATATGTGAAACTCCCCATCAGTTTTCTTTGTTGTCATTTCAGTTTTGTTCGTTTTCTAAAGGCATTTACTGTTGTATTATTATCACCAAAGCCTCCAATATCAAAAGGAATTTTTCAAGTGGGAGAAAATGAAGAAATATATCGAAATAAATAAGGCAGAGGTTGTCTTCTGGTGGAAATTTATTAATGTTGTGAAACAAATGTTCATAAGAAAATTCAGCAGAAGAAAACCAGGCTTTAATAAGAACAACAAATAGATAGTGGTGAAAATAATCTCCAGGACAGAGGGCAACAAGCAAAGCATGGTCAGGAAGGTGATGGACAACAAGTTGGTCCCTATTTCTCTGTGAAATGGGTATTTCACAGCCCAGTGGTGCTGGCACCAGCAGGAGCAGTGACACCGTGGGGCACCCAGCAGCGCTGATGCACTCAACCATAGAATCATAGAATCCTCCAGGCTGGAAGGGACCTCCAAAGGTCATCTAGTCCCACCTCCCCGCAGTCACAGGGACACCCCCAACTAGACCAAGCTGCCACGCTTCAGCTACGGCCACAAGAGCCATCCCCCGACACTGCCGAAATTGCAGATCACCCGCACCCCACGGAGCGCTCCTTGTGCCCTGTGCATCCTGGCTTGGTCCTTTGCTTTAGCACACAGGAAGGAAAAGTGATTATTGAACGGGCACCTGACACAGCAGGGCTCAGGCTAAACCCTCAGCACTTCGTATGCCCTGGTGCAGTGAAGGCACTGTGGGAGGAAGAGCAACAAAAAGAGTGTTTTAAAAGCTCAGCTTCAGAAACAGAGTCATGTTATTACAAACACGCAACAAAGAGAAGAGTGTACTCATCCCCCCATATCACATCTGTGCCCTGCAGGCAATGTTCTGGCAGAGGTCTGTGAAACTTGTACTCGCAGCTATCTCAGCCAGCTCCACCTCTAACTGTCTCAGCTCTGGCTCCGAGAGCCTGACCCCGTGCCAGATCCCTGTACGTGATCCCCCAGCGCTCCTGCACAGAACTAGCTTTGTTTAACCAGCAAGCATTGACAAACACGCCATACAGGAAAACAAGGTAAATATGAAAATGAACTCAGGAGTTTTATTTGCATCCACTGTACTCATCTGTGTACGGCGCAGAGAGGCAGTGATCTGACACACCGACACCCCTGAATCTCCCAGGGAGGGACAGAGCTGCTGCTCCGTCCTGAGGGAGCTCTAATCCAGCCCTGCGTCCAGGCAGTTCACGATACTTCCACACTGCAGATGCTGCCGCAACTTCAGCCCATGGACTGAGCTGATTAAATGTTAACCAGGGATTTTATACACATTTTATAGCCAAAATTGAGCTCCATGCTACTGCATTACCTTTATAGGACTGCAACAAAAGCATCCAGCAATACTGCAACGATCTGTCCTGTTGGCCACTCTCTCCTCCAGCAACAGCATCTCCTAGACCCTGAACATCCTACCATTTGCCATCCTAACATACTGCCATCCTATTGGCAGTAGCAGTCCCAGTATTTTTCACTGGCCCCAGGTTCCTTGTTCCAGGCTCCATTCCTAATCCCCCTCTTTGAGGAGCGGGCGGGCCAGCTGCAGAGCTCAGCCAGGCATCCTTTATTAAGGGAGCCTAAGAGGCAGCAACCACAAGGCTACTGCACCAATGGCCCAACAATAGCTGGTTGGCCAAACCCAACAGGTGGAATTCAAATCCAACTACCCACAACCCTCCTTATGTTTTACATACATTTTACTAGATTGCAGGATGTTGGCTGCTATGTTGGCTAACTGGCTAAAAAGCATATTTGCATGCACTAATCATCTCCTTGGCATGTTTTGGAGCTTGCTTGCCTTAGGAGCAATCCATACATATTAAGCTGGGCTACAGGCCCCTTGTTCTCAGGAGCCTGTCAATGTGAACGCTGAGTAGCATCACACAGCACTGTCTGGAGTCCTTTGGGGATCTGCACTGACTGACAGTTGTCCCATTGGTTATCAAAGTTTTTACAATTGCACTGTAACCACTGTTGCAGAATTACACAAAGGTACAGGAAAGTACCTTTCTTCTGTTGAAGGAACAGCAGGAAAAGCCTCATTTGGAAGAGCACAGCAGTTTTGGCTTCTCTACTGCTGATGGCTCCAAGCAGGAGCAGTGGTATCACCAGTGTCCAGAGATATATGCTGATGAGCTTTTGCATAATGCATCAGAGCTGCATAGACAAGAAATCTCTCTTCATCCTCCTGTAGCAGAGTGAACCATGACAGTACTGAGAGGGACAACTTTTATTACTAGGAAACCAGCTATCTTGGTGAGCTGCTTCAGATACCACGACAACTGCTTTAGCATTGCCAGATTAACAGTCCCAGCTGTGGTGGAGACCTGTTATGGATGTTGCTGATCTCTAAATTGTCAGCATCAGTTACACACCCCAGACAAACACCAGCCTCTCAGGGAATGGATTTTCAATCAAGAACGGAAAAAGTGCTGACTGCTCTACATCCTACCTCAGACCCCTCAAGGGAATGAAGCAGAAACTGCTTTCCCTGCAGGGTTTGGGGGCACAGCCTTGGTGGAGCATCGCAAAGCCTCACAGGGTGAGCAGCAAGGAGCCACATGAGAAAGCTCAGCGATGCACGTAGCCACTGCAGAACTGGGGTTTTGCACTCTTACTGGTTGGGTCTGGTTTGGTTGAACTGGCTGCTGAAAGTGCAGTTGCTTGTTCTAACCTGCCTCTAGCAAGCTCTCGTCTGTGGCACTGCAGCTCCCAACCCAGGCACCCTGCCCTACCCCCTCCCCTTGGGAGCCACAACACACACGCTTTGCTCTTCCCGCTGTTCCTGCTTTCTGCTTCCCTGGCTCCGTGTCCCCACTTCACCTCCTCATACATGGGAGAGCACAACCCTGGCCAGGCGCCTCCCTCCCACCACCCACCCACAGAGGAAGGGCACCACCACCACCACGCCTCTGCTTCACGTGGGATAGTACATTTCAAACAGACTCAGGAAAAAAAGCTGCTGGATGCCAGCATCACACGTGCCGTCCGCACAGCACAGCCTCCGCAGTCTCTGCAAAGACATACATCCCCCTGCGAAGGCAGCAGGCTGCAAAAAGCTGTTAGCTTTCCAGCCAGATTTGGTAATTAGCAAGTGCCACCCTGAGCTACGTGGGCTCAAGGGTGAGATGGAAATTAAGTGACATATAATTACTAACGTATAATGTTATACTGATATATAACTACTACTATGCCTTGTACCACACATCACAAAAACATTTCTCCCTCTTCCAGAACCTTAAAGCTGAAATTATTCCTTGAGTGTACTGGAAAAGCAAACAAAAAAAAAATAGATTTGACCTGTACAAGTTCCTTAGTGCGTTGTACTGAGTGAAAATGGATTCATTTGCCCAGTTCGCCCCAGTTCATAAATTTCTCCTTACGTCTGTTAGTCTGAGCAGAGAGGCTACAGGTACACAGCTCGATGGAGGGATGCCTTTTAAAACCGTACTCTGAACACTTCATTAAAGATTTTTGGGATAGCTGAGGTTTCCTGTGTCCCAGCTGCTGAAAGGACAGTAAGTGCCCAAGCAAAGAGTTGGGCTTTTCTGGAGTCACAGCTCCACACAAAGAAAAGCTGAGGAATCATACGGCCTAGCGGAGAAGTGAAGTGTCAGAGGAGACCACTGAGCAGGTTTGGCTCGTTTGTTAACCTGCAAGTGCTGTAGAAGGCTTTCCTGCTAAACAGGTCACCCACGGGTGGGTGAAAAAATGTTAGTTTTTCTTCATCTGCAGTTGGTGCAGGGAAGCTGACAGACTTGCCAAGCAGACAGCCCTAAATGGTACATTGGTTCCCGTACCCCAACTGAAAGCACTTAAGCAAAATAACTGCTACCTGGTTCTCCCCAGGTGCAGTTAAATTATTGCTATTGACTGGAGAGTTCCACAGGTTCTATACACAAACATTTAAGCGCTGTGACTTATCACCAGCAGACAGCTCCAGCATGTTAATTTATCTTTCATATTCTAAGAGCAGCAGCAGCATCCTCGGTATGACAACATTTACAACAGAGTTTATGCAGCCAGATTTACCTACTTCAGGCCATTGCTTTGTATTTAGCCTTGTCATAGGCTTGCAGAGTCCCCTGGCACACAGAATGATAGAATGGTTAGAGTTGGAAGGGACTTCAAAGATCACCCAGTTCCAACCCCCTGCCCTGGGCAGGGACACCTCCCACCACACCAGGTTGCTCCAAGCCCCCTCCAACCTGGCCTTGAACCCCTCCAGGGATGGGGCAGCCACAGCTTCTCTGGGCAACCTGTTCCCGTGCCTCACCACCCTCACAACTTGATTATCTTAAAGATCTTTTCAAGCCTAAATGATCCTGAGAGTGCAAGAAAAAGAGGACAAAATGATACAGATTTAACAGAAAGCACCAGCAGCGTGATCTCTCCCCTTGAGAGGGCAACTTTTTTGATTATTTTTTTTTTTCCTTTTAAACTAGGGAAATGTAGTGATCTAGTCTATCTGAATTTTTGGTATAACACTTCATAACATGACAAATTTACGCTGTTGAAGGCACTGCAGAGTAATACAAGAACTGTTAGGTAAGGAGCTTGTCAACATGAAGAGTTTTACAGTCAGATGCCACACTGTCCTCCCTGCTCTCTATTGGTTTCCTGCTCCTTCCAGTTCCTTGGTTGGATCAATCTGGCTTCTGCAACCAGAAGAAGTGGTGGATATGATCAATGAACTACAGCACAGGGGTAACAACCGGTGAAATAACTCAGTGCTGAGTTGCCTGAACGCATCCTCTGGAATGATCTCCTTCAGGTCTGGGTACCTGCCTGGAAGGCAGAATCAACGCCACGTATCCTCTTCCCCATCCCACCACCACGCTCCCTAGCACCCACCAGCACTTTCTTAGAGCTGCTCCACATTTTATTCTTACGGTTTCTTTGTTTCTGAGCCAAGACTGTTTTATTTAGAAGCAGCCCAGAAACAAACAAACAAACAAAAGCATCAACATGAAAGGACTGCAGCAAACAAGTCATTTTCCAACTTCCCATCAACTAAGAAGCATGAAGGCTGCAGTCGCCCAAGAAGGCTCCAAACCTGTCTTTGCATCTGCTTTTCTCAGTTTTGATGGATGAGGCTCTCTTTGCTTCTCTGCATTCCTTTAGGCATTAAAAAAGCCTGAAATGGAGCTTATGGTGTTCCTTAAAGTTTTTACACCAGGTAGTTCTTGGTTTGGCCCTTCTGCGTACCAGAGGAAGACTCTGCTAGATGTTCCTGTGAGGGAGAAGGCTTGATCCCCTAACGTGATTCTTGACCAAGCTGCAGATACTCTCAAGCCAAGGCAGACTGTCATTCTAGCAGGAGCTCACAAGCCTGCGGTGATCCGATCAGGCATCAGGAAGGGCACTTATTCTCACCACTCTCTCTTATTCTCTCTCACGTTTGGGAAAATTACTTTACAACACTCTCACCCGTGTAAGTAAGCACAAAAAGACCCTCCAAACCCATATGAAATGAAAAAATCCCACCCAACAAATAAAACATGCACTGAAATGAAACAAATTAAATCCTGCACCAGTAGCACTGTATTTATACAAAATAGTTTTCCAAGAATGATCCAGAAATCAGAGCTCCGCAACAAGGGGTTTCATTTTCTTTTCTCTTCATTTAAAGTTCAGACAACTTCCATTTTTCAACGCTTATCCTTTTCAAATAAAATCCTAAGGTATCATTTGACAAAGGAGAACACAGCGGGGTTTCTGCAGCCAGACTCAAAGGGGTTCACCACTGCTTCTGAAGGACAAGTGGCAGAAAAATAACAGATCTCACCAAGAGGGAAGAGTAATTCAGAACAAGTTGTAAAGGAGGAGGGGGGGCAGGAGAATACTGGGGACAAGGGAAGATGTTCAGAGAAGTTACAGGAATCAACATAATTTTATAATATACACAAGTCTATGATAAAACAGGGAATGTAATAGTTACCATCCAAATTCTGTCTTGCAGGAGGCACTTCCTTCCTGCCTGATGAATTCAGCTTAAGCAAGTCGTGACCTTTGCTTTTAAGCTTATCTCAGTAACGAAGTGAAAGAATTGCAATGAACAGGATTAGCTACAGCATAAATAGACTGATTTTTCAGACTTAGGCACTGACAATGAGATATTCCAGACCCAGAGTTCAGTCTGTGGTATATAGTTATGCCAAGCATTCTCACTGCAAAAACCTACATGTTTTATTCCGTCCACCCCGTGCCCTCACGTGTCTGCTGCTGTACAATAACCAGCAGGTTATTGTACAATATACAATAACCAATATACAATATACATATATACAATATACAATAACCAATAACCAGCCCACGATTCATTGTGTTGAGATGCTTTACAGTTCTTTCCAAGGCCACTATAGAAGAAGAAGACTGTCCTACGGAAAGACTTACGGAAATTGCATTGAAGAGGAATCAACAGTTCCTCCTTCCTCAAGCAAAGCAATCAGGCTGCACCAAACTTAGAAGGTTATATTTCCAGGTGAACCCTAGTTTTAAACCACTTCCATCGGTATGTTAAAGCTGAAGTATAGCTAGCTAATCACACAAAGTACAACTTTTAAATTCTTTAAACTTTCTTTAAAAAGAAACATGCATCTTTCCCTTGTGCACAGAAGGAAATGACACATGAGTGAGAATCACTGACAAACAAGTTTTGTTGATGTTGGTTATCAACCAGCCAGTTGCTGCTTATGAAGTCTGCCTGCCTGGCGGCTGAATATTGGTTCTGGATGCAGTAAGTTCCAGTACCATAGCCACGGGGGAGGGCATTTCTGTGATGGAAGGTCCTATTCTATTATTGTTAAAGACTTTCAGCACCAAATCTATGAACAAGCTTTATACAAGAATAAGATGGTTTAAGTCTGCTCCACTTTCAGCAATGACAGTAACGAACAGTCAAGTGCTTCTTTAATTGCTCCTTTACACATGGGACCCTTCAGCCTGCAGGATTTATGTGCTACAGTTTATCAGAAGTCCAAATGCTGAAGTAGTTTGCCACACAAGGAAATGGCAGTGACATTTCTTTCCACAGAAAGAAACAATCTTGGATTGATATTGGGTAGAGAGGTTTACAATGTACGACATTTCTAGGCATTTCGAATTGTTCTGAATGTTTCTCATAAACGATATCATTACCAAATCAAAATCGGTCAAACTTCTCCTTTGTTATTTCTTGCAAAACTAGGAGAACATAATCTCATCTACACTTGTTCTGCATTCTTCTCCTGTTTAGAAATGTCAGGGTGTAAACAGAAAACAAAGTAGTAGCTTGTTTCCAATTTTGCTTCCTGTAGTGTGTGGAACAAGTGGCCTCTTACATACTGGACATGGCATTGGGGGGGGTTATTTGGGTAATTAGAGTGCCAATTTTATTATTTTCAGACTTCTCACATTCAGAACATTCCTGAACGTTAGCAAAATTAATACCCCTTTATTTTAAAAAGAAAGTTCCTCTGAAAAACCCAGAAAAGCCTTAAGGAATGTCCTCCATCTCTCTAGGACTAACGATGCCCAACGTTTCCATGTAATACTACTCAAACTAATCTTCCCCCTAAAAAGCCTTCTACTTGCCAAGTTTTGGTTGTTGTTTTTTTTTCCCCTGTTCCTTAAAAAAACCCCAAAAGTTTGTTTTGAAATAAATATGAAAGGAAGTACAGAAGTTGTGTTGAGCCAGAGGTCCTCCTTTCTCCACCCTCACTGTACTCATCTGGAAAGCATCTGGCAAACAAATCCATTGATAGTTTAGAAAAGCCTTTTATCTGTCCTCAGAGGCTTAAGAGGGAGAGTGGATAGCACACACATTCCATGGACTAATTGTACATTCCCTTTATATTATTGCTGTTTTGAAAACATGAGAGTACAGCACAACAGCTACCACATTCACCAAAAAAAAAAAACCCACCCACCTTCCCTAGTAAAAGTGCATGAAACCCAGGTTAGTAACAATTGTAGGATAGAGCACGGTCCCCAGGACACTAGTTAAATTTCTTTCTTTAAAGATACTCTGGTCGAAGTAAAGTTTTCCACTGTTGCTGTCACTGAGAGCAAGTTCAGAGATGGACCCAAAATTTTAGCTGTTGAAATTCAACATTTACCATTCGACCCCTTACTGTACCACTAGCATAGCCATTGCCACAGAGCACAACCCCAAGTTTAACAGATTCCTGAAATGTCTTCCAAGTTGCAACCTAGATATTTCAAGTTTTCCATAAAGCCTCCGTCATTACATCCTCATGGAATAACTATATTGTTTATCCATTCTTTATAACCCAATTGCCATCCTAATGCCAGAAAGTACAATTCTGCCCAACTGTAAATTATGACAAGTTTCAGTCTCTCAGATGACCCCTCTCCATTCCAGATTTTGGCTTTTTTTAAAAAATGTGTTATCATAGAATCATATGCACTGGAAGAGGTTGCCCCGAGAAGCTGTGGCTGCCCCATCCCTGGAGGGGTTCAAGGCCAGGCTGGAGGGGGCTTGGAGCAACCTGGTGTGGTGGGAGGTGTCCCTGCCCAGGGCAGGGGGGTTGGAACTGGATGATCTTTGAAGTCCCTTCCAACTCTAACCATTCTAGGATTCTATGATTCTGGGCTGCCAGCACACACTGCCGGCTCATGTGGAGCTTCTCATCCACCATCTCTCCCAAGTCCTTCTCCTCAGGGCTGCTCTCCAGCCATTCTCTGCCCACCCTGTGTTTGTGCCTGGGATTGCCACCTCCCAGGTGCAGGACCCTGCCCTTGGCTTGGTTGAACTTCATGCCATTTGCACCAGCCCACCGCTCAGTTTTGATGAGATCATAATACTGACACACCAAAATCATAGATTTCTACACAGAGAGCTGATTAACAAGAAATATTCCAAATAAACGCAGAAGAGCAGTCTGTAAATTCTGCCTCCGTACTGTTAGTCATGTAAGAACATACTGTCCTTTACTAGAATTACAGTCAGAAGAGGAAATTATGAGCTGCACTGCTTTTCATGCACATTTATGTAAATTCCACGATTACATTAAGCAATCAAAACAGCGCTATGTAAATTTGAACTTGCATCATTGAAGAAATGCAAATATTTATATAACAGTTTAACTGGGAAACATTTAGGACAGTTCTTTGCTAGGAAAAGATTAATTTTCAAACAGCCGATCGTTGTAAAATTGGAAGTTGGCTGTTTATTAGAATTCAAGTGCTCAGCAGACCTCCAGGGACCTAACCCCTCGCTGTGCTTACAGGTACCCTCAGGAATCAATTTTACCATAGAGTGGAAAACGTAACCCTGAAACAGCATAAAAATCATAATTACTATCATGCGTATAACAAAATCCCAATTTTCTGGGTTTAGTTTCTCAGTATTTGGCTCCCTGCAATAATAAATGCAAGTATTCCAAAGCTATTTCCCATATGAAGGGGCTACAGTATTGCTTTCTCACTCTTCCCTCAAATATGGAAGATGCACATGCAAGATTAAAAAAAAAAAAAATCAACTTTTTAAAAACCCAACAATCCCACATTCTATGAATCTATTCTTCTGCAGATGCACAGTCTCCAAAGTTATTTTAAATCTGTTAAGTTAAAATAGGTTTCTAAATGAGTCATACTTGAGAGCTCTCGGGAATGCTTTCTTGGCTGTTTTGTAATTAGATGAAAAAGAGACAATCTAGATGCAATCCAGAGAAAAGATGGAGAAGGAAAGAGCAGCACTTTTTTGCAGGTAGTTTCACATTTTTAGCACTATCACGCTGAATTTCACAGGTCAACATTGCTCTCTTTAAAACTCAGGTAGTTCAGCTGTGTAACACGCAGCGTACTTCACGAGGAAAGAATATCAAATTAACAAATGTTAGGAAGAAGCCCCCTAAAGATGAGGAGCCAATGAATTTCTGGGTCATACTTTTAGTTGGAAAGCAAAACAGAAGCCCTCACATGTCCACATTTCCAGTTCTGATTTATAAATCAGGGCTAAAATTTGTTTTGAAGGGTCTGCTTTAGAAGCTGCCGTGCTAACGATATGACGTGATGTTTGGCAGTGCTCCCGGTCCACATACCCCTCCCAGCTGAGGTTCCATTTCAGCCATTCCACTAAGCTCTCTTTAATGGACAGTCAGAGCCTGAGGACACTGATGTTAGCAGCTGCCATCAGTTAAAAACAAAAGCAACTGCAAATAATAATAAAAAGACTCAGGTTTCCTTTTCCTGAAGGGGTGACTCCCCTTCTTTTCCTGGAGACTGCAGCTACTGGAGACTGAGTGAGTTACCATTCCAACACCATCACACTTAGGAATTTCTAGTTGACTGTCACACACTGGTAAGAAGTCTCACTGCCTACCCAGTAACCTAGATTACACACAGAAGGGTGCAACGGGTTCTGTGCCCCATTCTTTCGCCTTCTTTGATTGCCTTCTACTCTCCCCACCTTTGCATTCAATTATTATTTAGAGCCTACCTTCAAGCGGACAACAGCTACGCTACTAGATTGCTTTTACACAGTGAGATCTGGGTTCTTTTTCAGGTTGAGTAAGCTAGACACAGATTTAGTAACTGAAATAAATTCTGGCACTGCCCAGGGAAATTCCAAGAGTGGCTTGTCATCTGTTGGCTTGAGTAAAGAGACAACCCCCAGACATATTTTAAAAGAATTTTCTTTCACTAGAACAAAAACAGGATTTATAAGATTTAAACCAAGCTAACATAAAATGAGATATTACACCTGACAGTCCTCACTCATTCTTTATTAGTAGTATCTACTTTTTAGTAATTATTACAGCATTCCACTTCTCACATGAATCATTACATAATGTGAGTTTCATTGAAGATTTTTAAGTTTTATTATTTCAGCAACTTAGTTCTGTCTCAGCTTGGAGGGACAGAAGATATTTCACTATAAATACACACACACCCCAGTGAAATTGTGCCATCCATTTGATTTCTGCCACACTCTTCCAGAATTTCTAATTTTAAGCCACAAAGGTGATTTCATGATATGCTTTAATCTCATTCAAAAAAAGAGTATAAAGAAAATATGAATGGACTGCTTAGAAAAAAATACACTCATGCAGCTGAAGACATAGCACAAGTGTGCACATTCCTACCTCCTCCTTATTTCTGCTGTCAGGTCCTCCTCCCAATCTCACTGACAGTCATGAATTAATGCAGACAGGCACAAAGAACGAGCAGAGAGTTAATGCAAGCTTCATTTAGTGCAAAACAACGAATATCACAGGGTTAGAAAGCGACAGGGGGTGACAATGTGCTTAAAGTTGTTTCACACTGCCATGAGCACGGCAGAAAAACTTACCTGCCCAGGTACTTAAAGGCACACCCATAAGGCCAACTCTGCTAACAAAGCAGCAGGTGCTTTTTAATTAATTATATCCTACCTTCAACAACATAAAATGAGAGCTAAGCCTCATGTCCTGAAATGACTCGCTCAGATTGTATGCTGACCATTTAATACCTAACATACATGATGACACCCTAGGGGGCTTCTGCTCTGGCCTTCCCTTTGCAGCACTGGTTAAGGTTCCATCTATAAAGGGTATTACAATCTCTTGAGCAAAGATATTTGATATTATTAATCTAGAAGACAAGCAGCAAGCACTAGCAGCATTAGTCAGTCTAGACCAAGGATCACAGCCTCACGAGACAAGTTTTTCAGTCTTCTTTTAAAGGCTTTCAGCAAAAGAAGAAATTAAATCTAGATTTCAATATTTAACACCTTTTCTATTCTTTTAAAGTCTGCATTCCTCTGAAGAAATACAAGCAATCACATCCATTCTACAACAGGTTTGCTCTATCTGCATTCCTCTGCAGGAGTTACACATCTAACTGATTCCTGCTTGTGTTAGATTAAGGATCACGGAGTCTTATATCTGGTGGCAGTTAATAAAGCTCAGCATTACAGGAAGACCTGAAGCTTCCTGGTTCCATCCTGGTCCACAGTGTCCAAATTCTGTGTATTTCAGAAACCCTTGGTAGATTCTAAGCCTGCTTTGACTCTGTGGCTATTAACCCACAAAGTATTAAAGGCTAAGGCTAGAAACACCCTTCTCCTAGCTCTCACTCAGATGGGATCTTCACGTTAGACTCAAGTTTGTGACTATTATAACATGTGTGCTAATATCTGGTTATTTTTAGGAAAGATACTCAACAACTAATATAGGTTAAACCAAGTGCTTTTCTTTTCATATCTGACATCAACTAGAATATTGTTTTATACACCTAAATAAAAGAAACTCCTGAAGTCATACTCATTTCCGAAAGAAGATAACCCTTCCTGTTAACTGTTAACCAAGCCTTCTCTTAATGTATAACTGGATATTAATTTTATTATAAAAGATGATGCTTAATTCATGAGATGAAGAATTATTTAGGAAGAGGATGATGCCATGTTTGGGCACATGGAGGTGTTTCAGGACAGCCAGCATGGCTTTACCAGGGGCAGGTCCTGCCTGACTAACCTAGTGGCCTTCTATGACAGAGTTACTATGTCAGTAGATAAGGGATGACCTGTGGATGTGATCTATCTGGACTTCTGTAAGGCCTTTGACATGGTCTGGATGATTCTATGATTCTAAGAGAATATTTTTCTTACACCAAAAGATCTAGAGCCAAAAATAGTAAAAGGAAGTCCCAAATAGAGCATTAAAGGCTTACAAAAAGGAAGAAATAAGTTAGCAGTCTTTGCCCTTCAAGTAATTCTGTGCTGGGGGTTGCCCTCAGATCAAGCTGGAAGAGCTTGCAGCCTTGCCAGCCTGAGGACATCATCCAGCCATGAGTCACCAGTGAGCCAGCAGCAGTGAGAGCCTGGCAGCTTTCCACATCTCCCAAGGCTTGGGCTTGGGATGTCCTCTGCTTCCCCTCCAGCTCTGCCCACAGGACCGCTGCCAGGTCAGGCTTACAGGTGAAAGGCAGAGCTCTGGCAAAGAACAGGTTTGTGCTTCAGCCGGGGGCTGGTCAGGAACCGGCGGAGTCTGCACTCCCAGCAGCCAGGTCAAGCAAGCCACTTGCCGAACGGAGCACGGTCTGTGTGTGCTGGTAGTGCCACCCCAGCTCCCAGATACCAGTGCTGACTTTCTGCCAAGGAGCAGTGGGTATCTGTGTCCCTTGGATGTCATCATCCAGGAGAAGCAACAGTGCAACTGCATCTAGATGTATTTTAAGTAGAGTTGCTTTTGCTAATACATACAGCCCTAAAATGAGGTGGCCGTTTTGTCCAAGCAGTATTATACATGGTTCCTTGACTGTGCTTACAAGAAACAATCCTTACACACTACCCATATCACGAAGCTTCCCCCTCATACTATCTGGGGTCTACTTGCATCTTTCAGACCTGAAGCCTCACAAATCTTGCCATGCCTGAAGCTGCCCGTTCTGAAGCAAGAGTTTTCTCCTTCTTCCTGCTTACCCACTCCTTGTCAGTAAACTTACCTTTATTCCCTTTGAGAAGAGTTGCTCACCAGCTGGCCCTTGCTAGAATGCAGTAGCTAGCTGAGAAACATGGCTTAACCTTAAAATACCTGCACACTCGCTAACAGCATGATGAGACAGCGAGCTAGTACGTAGCGCTAGAAGGTTTCAGGCAATCTCCATCAGCACATTACCTACGTGCTCCTATGCAAATCCCAACAGCATATAATTCACCCATGGTCTGTGAAGCAAACCAACCTCCTAGATCGCTTCTTTTTCCACTTTAAGAACCTTAAATCAAAATTAGCCTCTAGATAGCACTGCCAGTGGTACAATTACACATGAACCCATTAGATAACCAAATAAGGCCTCTTCTGTAATCTGTGCTGACAGGTTATGATGGCTGGACTACCTTTATTGACAAATCCTATAATGTAATGCTTCTGCAGTCTTAAATTCTCACTTTGGATCCCCCTAAATTACTGACTACTGCTCCCCGTACATCTGGATTTGCATTAGGAAAGTACAGGGAGAGCTGGTTTTAATAAAAAAGGACAGGCATAAGCATTGAGTCAGGATCTTCACAGACATCTCAAGAGGAACCTAGAAGAGCAGGGCCCAACTCCAGGGCCCTGGAGAATTGCTGTATTCTTTCTGATCCTAAAGAAGTTCTACCCATATAAGCCAAAAGCACTTAACAGATCACAAATACAAGACTTACAGGAAAAATCTACGAAATGACCAAGAGACACACCACCCAATGCTTCCAGTAATGGAAAGCAACACTTGGTTGTATTTCCAGAGTGACTGTTTTTGTAAGTTCAAAGGAGCATCACAAGCCAAGGCAATATTCAAACCTAGCACTGAAGTCAGGACTCGGCTGTCCATGCCTGGTATTCCCAGTGCCATTTGCTTTGTGCACAGTCCCACTGTACCTCTTACTCCCATGCCGGGAGAGTGCTGTCTCCCAAGTCCCGTGTCACAACGTCCATGCCCCGTGTGCACAGGTCTCAGGCACCTCATGGCATTTCAAACAGAACCAGAACTCATTGACCCGAACACACCATCCCTCTCCTCAAAGATTGTTCTTCACAAAAAGCAACAGAAGCTTTAGCAAATCCACAGGGGAGGGGAAATAGCTCACAAATGAGCTAATCAAAATGTTCTGAAATCAATCTGTTCATAGGCATAAGGAATTCATGGGTTTTAAGGTCTTTCTCAGGTGAGGAATGAGCTCAGGAATGGGTCTGTGTCTAAGCTCAGATTTCAGTCGCTTTCATGTATTACAGTGCTCAACTCAGTTTGTTACAAATCCACATCCAGGCAGATTTCTATATAAATATCCTCTACTCTTAATCAAGTTTTCAGTACACAGCAAGTGTAAATTGTTTCTTGACTTAAGAAAAAGTGACATAACTAAAAGAAGCAGCAAGACCAGCATCTCTACCAGCCTGAAAACCGAAGTATGAGTACTTCAAACAGGATATTGTTGGAGATTGCCATGATATTACTGTGGCGTGACCTGGCAGGAATAACTTGCAGGAATAACTTCAGGGCTCAAAGTGAGGTGCTGTGAGAGAAGTATGACAGCCTACAATTCTTTCTTTTGCAGCCAGAACAGAAAAAACAGTCAAAATAGGTACAGCCCCCTAACATATATATATAAGCAGAATATATATATATATATATATATATAT
>VZRU01014675.1:217851-237051 GCA_013398155.1 Pedionomus torquatus | reverse complement strand
TTGAGTTCCACTGTGGTTACAAATCTGGAAGTTAAAGCTGGGATTTGAGAGAGACATACAGAAGTCTTTTCCAGCATAGGAAGTGCCGTTTCTTGGGAATATTCTGAATTTTTACCTATTTCAAAATGATTGCAATGACCCAAAAACTTGTAGTAAACTTCATCCTCTTATGCTGTCTGAGGATTTGGGATCTTCTTTATTAATATAAGGTTTGCTGTATGGTTTTGGAAAGCAGATTGTAGTCCAGTGGCCTGTACAGTTAACTCCTTTATACCCTTTTGAACCAGCTACTTCTGCACTCCAACCTGTAGCTGCAAGGCTGACCCGATCAAGATGCTCCATTTCAGCCCAATGGGTTAAATTTGTTTTTAAAAGGAAAGAGCAGGAACCTTAACTTTCATTCCCAGCAGTAACGCACACAAAATGCAACGCGTAACAATATCACAACATACCCAGTGATAGTACAGAATACCACAAGTGAGTTCTTTTCTGGTTTTAAGTATGCCCACAGAAGTACAATACAGAAAAAGGAAAATTACTGAGAGGTGTTTTTTTCCCTCCACACTGCCATTTTGACAGGATTCCCATCTTTAGCCCATGGGCTTTTACACCCAGAAGATCGTCACATTTAACATCAGCTTTGCCTGTAAGTAAGTATCAATAGAAATTCTTATCATAGAATCATAGAATCATTGCATCTAAGCACATCTTGGAATCTCATGTGCTTCCTCTATGCTTTGAAACTCAGTGCACTCTCATCTCTGTTGGCTCCCACCACAAGGATATCCCTCCCACAGCCCCAGTACGTAGCAGAGATTTGCATTCTTGCTGGGTGCCCATGTTTAATTTAGAAAGGATACATTCAGTCTAATGAGGAAAAAACAAAACTGGGTGCCCAGATGGATGTGATAAGCACCACTGAATGCACAACTGCAGGCAAACAAACAGTAAGCACGTTTGCTTATTTCCTTCAGAAGGTTTTATCCACTGAGACATGCCTTGAAATTAGAGGATAAGCAAAAAATTAATAAGCAAGAAGGAAGATGAAAATAACCTTCTTTAAGCTTCCTCTTTGCCACTGTCCAGACTGGTCCAGTTTGATCTTGGCTTGAGGCATCATTAATAGACATTACATGGAAATCCACCCTGTAGGGGTATAAACACTTGTCCACATACTCCGGTTCTGATGAAAGAGCAGGATTATTTCCCGGGCTGGCTCACTCAGAGATGGGATCATCCTGTACCTTTTGCTCCTCCAGACCTTCCAACCAAGCCACTCTGGACAAGTCTCTTGTCGAAAGGGTGGAATGCACCTTTCTACAGTGTTTTAGAAGACCAGGCAAAGGTATTGCATGATCTGCTGGAAAGTCTTTGGAAATAAAAATTAGAAACAACTATTCCCCTCCACACTCCCTTGCCAGACCTGTGGTTTACACAGTGTAACAGAAATTGGAACACATGAATTGTGGAATTGTATTCTGCCTGGTCCTTGTCAGAGAACATTTACTGTCTGGAACTGCTCTCTTGAGCTCCACCTTTTGTTATATTAGCTATCAAACCAACCTTCACTTTCCCACTTGGTGGGCAAGTCACCCTCAATTAGCTTCCTGAACCTTTTCTGGAATCAAGTTCTTTATTACTTTATAATAAATACAACTATTTTGGGAAAAAGACAAGATGCGTTGTACTTGGCACAATTGTGTGAGGCTATCATTAATGCTAGACACATCCAAAATGGCAAATGAGTTTAGTCTAGAAAAGCAGAGGGCTACATTCCTGATTACAAAGTAGGAAATAAAAAAGTTATCAAAACCAAAACAACAAGAAAGACACAGAACGTACTTGGAACTGCTCCGTTCTCCCAGCTGTCTCAAGACTTTTCTGAGTCATGTCCCAGGAGCAGATACAGCAGAAGATGTAATGTAGCCGTGCCACATCAAGTTTTGACTTTCAGAAATAATGTCCTGGTACTGTGGAACTAGAATTAGCTCTGCTGAGGTTGCTCAGAGACGAAGGTACCACTCCCTTAACTTCATGCCACATCCATTTCTTCCCCCTCTTCTTTGTTCCCAGCTTGGATGACATTAATATTTTCTATGCCTGGGTGATTTTCTGACTTTACACTCTTTGTATGTTCTTTTACTTTAAGAGATCTTCAAGTAGGATAACATTGTTTAAGGCTCACAGCACTTTCAGTCACATCTCATAAGCAATGCTACTTTACCTACTCTACATGAATACATTTTAGTATGTCATTATACCTTCAGAGAGGTCACAATTAACAATTAACCATACAGATGATGCACTTGGTTGTAGATGTCTGCTCCCTCCCTAACATCAAGGGAAGGAGCCTTCAGTTCAGGTGCTTTCCACCTTTCCACCATCACAGAACAGTTGAGGTTAGCAGTGACCTCTGGAAGTCACCTGGTATAACCCCCCTGCTCAAGCAAGGCCATCTTTTCTCCTCTGGAGGAAGAGGAGAAACATCTCCATCTTTGAAGTCTGCTGTAGTAGATCTGATCTAACGACAGCGATAGCGCTGCTTCACATAAAAGGTTGGACCAGATAACTTGTAGAGGTACGTCCCATTCATATCTCCAGTCCCACAAATATGAGTGTGCTTCATTCAACTAAAAGATTGTTCCTCTTTTCTTGTTCAAAACACCCCCCCAATCCAGCGAGATCACTTAGTCAGGATGCCTTATTCCATCTGATTTCATTTATTTCATTCACACATTGCAGTTCCACATCCACTGCAGGCAAGCAACTCCCTGCAAAGTGAATGCTTCAGAATATATACAGCTCTGTATTTTTAATGCTATGATGACTTGGTGACTTGACAACTCTAGTTGAGCCTTATCTTCCTTTCATTAGACATTTACAACATTGATAATATTTTGTACATCCATATTTTTTTCATTTATCTAAAAGCCATTACTTGTTGGTATATAGCAGCTTCCACCTTTGATAGTCAAAAAGCACTGGATGGATGGATTTTAAAGTTATTGGAAAAACGTGATCTAGCTGCTGGCTGTAACATAGAACTATCTGCTACAACTGCAGGCCAGAAGAGACTGGAACGAGACTTGTTTCCTTAGTGGAGGTGGAACAAAACTGATGGAAGAAACTGCTTAAGAGCCCATGGACAGAGATCACAAAGAAAAGGGTGGATCGCTGTTCTGATAAAGAAAAGAACTTCTTTCTTGCTCAATGAAAATTATTACACATAATATATGCTACTAATCATCCTATGTGCCCTGGAGACCTAATTGAGTCTCTGCACATTGTCCTCTGATGTTTCTGATGGCAACTAATTAATCTTAATGGAGGGAGTGCTGAGTTTAGGGGTTTTATCTCACTGCACTGCAATTTATTTTCACTGGCATTTGGCTGAATTTTCCTTTACAACATGCAGGTTATGAATGTCTCTTTTTTGACAATGCACTCAAAGATCAATAAATCAATGTAAAAGCTGAAGTTCAGAGTCCCATTGAGGTATCAAGCCAACAGTGATTTATAGGGCTTCAGTGTGTTCTCAATTACCAACTCAGCTGCCTCTGAAGCTTCTTCTCTGGCCTCTACCCTCAGTCCCTCCTTGGATGCTCTTGCACACCCTCCACTTGCTATTCTCTGAAGACTCCAGTATCTAAACTGCTGCCTTGGGTTTTTTTCTTGCTCAACAATAACAACAGAAAGCCAGTAGCAAAGGCATCTGGCGGAGGAACTAGTCCCCAGTGACTGGTTCACTCAAGCACATATAATCTGGAAGAAGTTACTGCATATTATAAATATTCTGCCTTGATGTTTAATGTTAAACAAATAATAAAGTTTTACTTGAACTATAAAGTGTGAAAGATAGTAAAGAAATATAGAAATGAATATATAATTTACTATGCTAATGAAAGGAAATCCATGCATTCCCTTTAGCTCCTGAATTTAAGTGTTCTGTCAAAAAAATCAATTTTTAAATTTAATTGAATATTTAAAGCTAAAAGTAGGATATGAAGCACTTTGTCAAAGTTAGATTTTTTTTTTAATAGGAGAAGAGAGCACAGAAGAAGAATTTGATCATTATGGGTGGCAGAAGTAATATGTTTTCAAATGTTACCACAGGCCCTGGACTTTGCACATATTTTACATTTGCACAGACTCTAAGCAACCAAATTCTTTTTAAATTATTAGTTTCATCACAGCTTTTGTTCTGCTGAAGAACACGGCATTATTTATATTTAAATTTCCTTTTAAAATCAGATAAACCATTTAATTTTATTAAATTAATGCTACTGAAGCAATTGGTGGCTATTTTGGCAATTCTGGTAGCATTTCCCATGAAAAGTATTTAAGCTTCTCTATTCCTGCTTACACAGGAAAACGGGGGATGGCCAAACATTACACATGAGGTACTTAATAAAGGAGCATGTGGGCTGTAAAGCAGGCAGGACTCGTCAGAAACTCCCGAGCAGTGGGTATTCCTGGTAACGAGACTTCTGGACACACACAGCAGGCTCCCTGCTTCCCCTCCAGACAGTCTTTCATTTCATTCAGTGGCACACTTCCAGCCCCATGTGTCTTTAAGCACAGTCTTCCCAGGGTTTTGCAAGGCAATAGGGACAGTTTCTGAATTTTCATAAAGCCCAGCCAAACTCTTCTAGCCCAAATCAGAAGGTTCAGGCAATGACTCAATTGCTAAACAATCTCGAGTGCATGATCTAATTGGCACCATCCCTGCTCTACCCGTGATCCCCTGTAAGTCCCCATTACTAACTCCTAGATGCTTTCCTTGGCAATTGAGATCCTTCCACACCCACACAGAAGTGGAACGTAACCTTTTAGCTTCAGGCTTTAGTACTCAGCCCCGTCACATGGAATTGTAGCGATGCAAAGTGGAACTGGGGCTGTAAAGGTGCAGATGTACTGCAATTCCTACCTTTTCTCTTTCCCAGGACATGCAAATCTCATTTTAAAGTATAGACATTAACAGTGAACTGCAAAAAAAAGAAAAGGCTGAATGTTGTAACACCAGCCATCTGCTTCTGTCGATCAGCAGTAGTTATTATTCTTTCAAGACATGAGCTGAGTAAAATAAGACCCTCTGCCTCCCTCCCCTCAAAACAATTAAAATAAATAAATAAATAAAGCAAACCCTCAACTGTCTCAGTTAAAATCTAGCTTGATTTTCAGGGCTGCTGTGCAATGGAGACTAGTTACTGCTAATTTATCTGTTATTTCCCTCTATCTCCTAGACCATTTGAACACTGAAGATGCAAAATCATGTGTTAACATATTAAAATCTGTTAATGATCTCAACTGGCCCAATCTGAGTGCTCTCAGAGTAACCAGCACAGGTCATTGCCATAAAACAAAGAGGGATCGAAATCCAAAAGTATCAGTGCTGTTGCAACTTGAATGCATTCAAGTTGAACGACAGGCTACTACTAATTTTCTGTGTAATTCCTTGCCACTGCTCTCTCCTTGGAAAGCAAGGATGAAATGACAAGTACTCAGTCCCTAGTTTCAAAAACATCAAGAGTTTCTCAACACATCCCATACATCAGCATAATGAGCTTCAACTATTCACTGCCTGGAAAATTTACAACAATAAACAGAAATAGTTCAAAACCTCAGGGTTACTTTGCTATTACTTCCTTAAGTACACATGAGGACAGAAGTATTTTAAAATGCAGAGCTTGAAGTGGATCATGTTAGAGGAATTTTACTATCTAAAAAACCAAAAAACGAGTTGTGAAAAATCCCTAAATTACCGAGCCACCTTGTCCAGAAGTATTGCAAGGCAGAGGAATCAGACCCTGTTAAGCTCCTTTTCTGCACTAGTCTGTTGCAGATTTATCTAATATTGAGAAGATCCTTCTGCTGCTTCTCCACAAGTTACTCAAAAATGCAAATGAGGGCATTCAGGAAAGCACACTACTAGCTTAATCACCCTTACTGGATTAATTTTCATCATTAACAAACATACACATCCTATTTGGGATTTAGGGAAATCTCACTTACAACATACATTTCTATATAGGTTTGTTGGTTGTTTTAAATGCAGGCAACTTCACCTGTAGGAAGTTCTGGCATTTTATACACATCAGGATGATACCCTCTCCCACCCCCCTGATATATTTTGCCACTTTAACTGTATAGTAAGGAAACAAAATGTATGAAAGTCTGACTTCATCAATGCTTGAGCTTCTTTCTGTCATTGCACTAGCTCAGGGTTGCTGGAAGTGCTAACCACAACGATTCCATGCCCCTCTAGCCCTGCAGCTGAAAGCTTGAGTCCAAATCCTATTGTTTATTTCATGAAAATTAAAATCAGCTTCCAAAGAAATGCTCCCCATCTTCTGAAAGAGGAGAGGCAGACAAGTGGCCCAAGGAAGGTCTATGGAGAATTCCCCCAACTTCAGACCAACCAGAGATTGTCTCTGAACACTCAACTACATTTACCTACCTCTTGCAGCATAAAAACACTGTCGAGACATGCAAACCAAGCCAAATACTTGTGTGTACTTTTCACATTATTTTTCATTCTTGTTCTTTTACTATATATCTTTTGCACATTTTGACAAAGTTGCACTTTTCTAGAAAAATCTCTACTCCCAGGAGGCTGTGCTCTGGTGAAAATGTCAGAATAAACAGTGGGATTATTTTCCATCCCTGCTGTACTATCCAGTGTCTGGACTGTGTATTTTCCACTACGTAAGTTGACACCTCCTTCACAGAGGGATTGTGCATCTGTATTTCTTACTAATCAAGACATTACATTGAACTTGGTGTTTTATCCACAGACGTTTCCCATAGGTACCACGTGACAATCCTGCCTGTGCGTTGCTGTTACTTGGATCTCTCCCTCTTTTACCCACACAGTAATACTGGCTTGGCTTCCACTTCTCTGAACTGTTGGCTGTAGAGGGAACTAGGATAGGCTGCTTTTAGAAGGCAGCAGATTTCATTTTAAACCCTTTTGTGCAGAAAGCAAAACCTTGAATGTTTTTCACAAGTCTGAAGTGTGTTGACTTCTGCACTTGGGAATAATAAACACAACTGTGCTTGTCTAACTGAAAAAAAGAAAGTGGAGATGCAGTTCTGCTACCAATTTGTGTTAGAGCAGTCAGAACACTTTCACCCTGTCTACTCTATCAATAAAGGTAATATCACTGTAGTTATGAGTGTTAGATGTTGCCACTTACGCTTCTGATGAAAATGGGTAACGGGGCTTCAACTTAAAATATCATACCTGGGTTTCTGTGGTGGTGGCGGCTTTCCCTTTTTCAGAGGGTTGGCTTTTGGTTTGCTTGGTTTTTGGGGCCTTTTTAAGCAGTTCCTTGCACTAGCAGCCAAGATTTTAAATAGCTCTTATTACACAGATCAATAATCAAGGTGCTCCTCGGTCTCTGCCGCTGAATTGTGCAATCCCTCCAGTATGACATTACCCTATGCCATGTGCAGACTGAGTGCAGCAGCAGCAGACAGCCTGTGAAAGCACGGCCTGCCTGGCATTGCAATTCTCTAATTAAAAAAGAATTTCTTCAAACTCTAAAGCCTCTAGGGGTGCTAAGTTTAGCTAAAAATCGAAATGTTAAATTATATCCAGCTGGAATGTGTAGCAGCATCTTACAGCAAGATGCTATGACTAGGGATATGGTAATGCCAAAAAAAGAATCAAAGCACAGCCATGCCCAAGTTAGGCAATTTAACACCGACTCCAGTATCACAGAAAAAGTAATGCCAGCTCAGAGGGAGGAATTATCCAGCTTTACCTCACTCTGGTCTCTTATTTTTTATGTCTAGGCAATACTGATGCTCAAGCCAATACACAGCTAAGTTTATCCCCAGTTCTATTATCAAAGTCAGAGCAAGGCCCACTCTGAAAAATTTAAACAGTCAAATTGTTTAGTCACAGCTAAGCTGGGGCAAGAGGAGATCAGCCAAGGAAATGGACTGAGGCAGCTCTCTGAAGTCAGCATGAGGTCCTATTATAACCATTTCTTATCAAAGCATCAGCCAGAGCTAAAAAAACCAAGTGTGGCCAAAAGAGAGGTGCATTCTAGGTACTGGCACTGCCTCCTTTTGTTTATGCCCATTTCTGCTGTGGTTAGAGAATACTTGTCTTTTGCTGTATGTGTTAGTCTAGCTTTCTAATTGCATTTTTGTTGCTTACAAGTGTGAGAACAAACTCTGGTCTGCAGCTTAAAATATTTTCCATCCTTATTTGGTATGAAACCATAACAGCTTAAAGTGCAAGGGATATTGTGTCTATTCATTTTATTAACAGTCTAGAGCAGATTTGAGATATTATACTACAACAGAATAAAATATGGCATGGACTGAACAACATTAATTGTCAACTAATCTACCAGAGTGCAGTAGAGCTCACAGCATCTTTAAGATAAGAAAACTGCTTGCTTTCGCAATGATATCTTTTCCTCCTATGGGAAGCAATTTTTTTCCTGAAAATCTCCTTCGCAGTTTCATACAGGAATCATAAGGCATTTAAACAGGGAATTAGTTTGAGACTCTACTGCAGTTGCGTTCCTATTCAATAGGATCTACTGTTTTTCTCCCCGCTTCCTTTAATATTTTAACTAGAGTAAAGAAAAGTCCACCTAAACCTTTAATTCCTCAATCTGAATATCAGAGCTAATGAATGAGATTTTTCAAAAGGCAAAAAACTGGTTCCAACAAGAGCAGAACAAAGTTGTTTCCCTTTTCCAAAAGGATAAGCTATCACAAGATTTTAATGTACATTTATAAAAATATAAAATCAGTAAGTGAGTTTAGCCTCAAACAACCATTCACTCTGTTTATTGGACATTAACAGCTACCCCAAGTGTTGAACTTCATTCAGAGGACCATAAGGGGAAATTTCTTATAAGCGACCAGATTTCTTATAGTG
The DNA here is from genome assembly GCA_013398155.1 of Pedionomus torquatus. Lineage (NCBI taxonomy): Eukaryota > Metazoa > Chordata > Aves > Charadriiformes > Pedionomidae > Pedionomus > Pedionomus torquatus. The sequence continues at coordinate 228,149 of VZRU01014675.1, read as the reverse complement.
AAATACATCTGTTAAGTAGACAAAGGCCATTTGTTTTTCTACAGCGTTGCTTCATTTCTAGTGAGCATTTAACCGTTCCCTCCTTTGGTAGGGAGGGCCTGTTTCAAAACACTCCCATTCATACACCAGATGGCAAAGTCCCAGCTCCACACACATTCCCTATTTAAAGCTCGTCGCTGCCTCAAAGATTCAGCTCCACTCCAAGTTGGCTCTGCCACAGCCTCACTCCTCCTCCATGACTATACGTTAGCTGAACTTTCTCTTTAAAATCCTTAAAAATAATCAAGCCCTACAATTGTTGATAGGATTCCATCAGTATTTTGCCTTCACTTAAAACAGCAGAACAAAGGAAAAGGGTCACAAAGCCTCATCCACCAGCAGGGACTAAACGGACAGAGAACGCTCACCTGGAAGGAAGCGAACAAACAACTTCTCCAGCTTTCAGGAATCCCCAGCTACCTGCTAACTTTTTAAACCACAAGTTTCCTGCTAGGCTCCCGTGCAGTCTTTTTGATATTACAAAACTGAAAATAAACATTTCAGACTTCAGCAGGTGCAACCTTCACTGCAGCCCTCAGCATAACGCCACCTCGCAGCAACTCCTGCAGCACCTGCTGTTGGTGATGCCAGGCCACCGAGAAACATGATTTTGGACTCTCTTGGGAGGCTGCCTAACTTGTGCTTACTGCTTAGTTTTATTTAGATTCCTCCTGGCCATAACACGTACTTCTTACTGTATAAGTCAGTCCACAAATCTACCCTGGATCTAAAAAACATCACATAAGCAAATTTACCATTTGATGTGGTTGTCTTCAGAGAATAAAAGCAGAGGTGTGAGATGGGGTTTCAAGCAATCATCTTCCAAAGCTCACTGGCTTTGCTTACTGTGGCAGAAGAACACCCTGGGGAGCTCTGCAGAAGGACCTAATGCAGACTGTGGCACCAAAACAAACCAGGTTAGCTACTACAGCCTTGGGAATTCATTGCTATTAGAATTCTCCACCTTTGCTGCCCTTTCAAAACTTTTTATTGCATAACCCAGGGGAAGGATGAAAAAAGCCTGTGATGCAACACCAACATTTGAACAAGGAGTCCCCCAAAATGTTCCTCTATCAGTTCGTAATAAAACCGACCCACCACAGAAGCCTATTAACAGAGAAGAATGGAAGGAACTAGATCACCTGCTTTTCTCTATAAGCCATTACTCCCTACTAGCTTAGTGAGTCAAATCAGAGCAAGATAATTCACATTTACCAACAGCAAACACCTCCCTTCCTCTGTATGCTTCAGATTTCACCTGAAGACCTTGACCTTCAAAGCCATCAGTTGTTTATCAGTGCTAGGAAGCACTCTGAAATGCTCCCGCCATTGATAACGCTCAGGATCAGCAGCTACAAGGCCACTGATATCTTAATACATGTTAAGTACTTTAAAAATACACCACACAAACATAACTTAGGCTACACAAACTTGAAAGCTACCAGGGTGCTCTTCTGTGCCAGGGCTTCCAAAATTGCTATGTTAATGGAGTGCACTAGAACTAATAACCCCCCCTTATAAGTGAGACACCTAACTCAGCTCTGCCAGAAACACTGACCATTCTCTTCATAACAGCCAAAATAATCCCCTTTGTGGGGTGATGCAGCTCCAAGTTCTGGAGATAAGATCTTCTTTCTCCAAGTGCTGTGGAAACAAAGTTCCAAATTAGGTCAAACTAACAGCAATCACACTGAGGCACATGCAGGACCCAGCTATATCAGGAGGACTTTTTGAAAGAAATCAAAGTGGATGATAGGGAATGACATGAATATTTCAAACATTGTCTTGTGTAAGAGGGAAGGGGGAAGATAAGATGCTGTGGGGACAGGGAATACTTGGGGAGTTCCACAGAAATCTAATTTACATAAGGAGCGTTTAGTCCTCTGCAAGGCACAGTTACTACAACATTTAGGAAATGTAAAGTGACATACAAATATTTAAGGAGTCTTTCAGTAAAAAAAAAAAAAAGTGAGGAAACCACAAGACAAAGAGACACAGAGCAGTCTTGTCCATTCTTGAGGCAACATTTCAGGATGGTTCTGCAGTCTCCAGCACACAGTGGGGTGTGGAGCAGCAGCAAAATAATCCCAGTGGTTGCCGCTCAAGAAGCAGGCTCAGGCGGTCATACCCTGCTTTGAGTAGTCAACTTCTGAGCCGAAGCAACCTCCTCATTACCTTTAAATCCTTTTGTTGTGAAGCCAAGAACAATATGTACTGCTCTGCTGTTGATGGTGAACTCATTGCATCTCAGTTGTAAGAGACCGGACTCAAAAGTCTTTTGTGTATCAGGACAGGTAAGAGAAATACTACCTTATCTATTAGATGACTAACTTCCCAATTCACTTGGTTAATGTCTTTTCTTTTTGGCTAGTAATATTAGAAAACCATTGTGGGTAGAGTAGTGCTGTGAACATATTTGTATCATCGCCTATTAAGAATAGAGACAGTCTAGGAGGTGCCCAAATTTTGAAATCTACTGTCTTATTTTCTTGAGAAAGATGCAAAACCACCACGTACAAGGCAGTGTGGGTTACACCAGGTCACCTAGTTTTCACTATGCCTGTATCAGTGACATTGGGCCTTGGCACTAGAGCACTCACAATCTCATCTTCCCTCTGAAGAAAGGACTCAAGGGCAGTATTATTTGGAGGTATCTTTGAGCAGTTCACTGTTCCAACAGCACAACACCCCACGGCGCTGAGGATCAATATGCTATAGGCTCTTCACTCCAGAGCACCCTTTCGTAAAAATCTCTCCTTCAAAGAGTCTGTTGGCAGAGTTCTCCCCTCGTCTTTTCAGGGGTCAGCAGATAAAGACAGCCTACCTGCACACCTGCATTAAGAGAGAACTTTTCATGTTCCATGAATGACCTCAGAAGTGTCTCTTTACTGAACCAGACAGTACTAGATAAACAATTCTTAACTGGAGAAGAGTTTCAGCAGCTAAGTGGGAAAGCCAGGCAACAAAAATCCTATGGAAGTATAAATCCAGCGGTTGTGCCTTTTGCTTTGTCCTCCTGCCATTTCTGACTTTGGCCGACAGTGTTTCCTTTGGGAATCTAGAGAAAACATGCAATTCCCAGCAGCTCCAGCTGCAGTGATGAACTTCCTCTTGGTTAGAAGCACACAGACCTAAATCTGTGGGGTTTTGTGGCTTGCTTTTTTTTTTTTTTTTTTTTTTTTTTTTTTTTTTTTAATCCAGACAAACGTCTCTAGATTTCATTACTCACTCTTTAGGGGTATTACAGTGAAAATAAAAACCCACTCCACGGCTTGCTTTATTTGTCATAATAACAAGGTTCAGACTTGTGGGGACTATTCATAGCCAGCTAGGAGCCAAAACGTAACAGCAACAGCAGCTGTTGGGCTCAGAGTTATAAGTTACAACAATTTGCTATGAGTCACAGAAAGTTTAAACTCATTTCTTTTCAGAATTCTCACCTAACGTTAACCGTCTATTGTTTGAGGGCTGTAATCTAATCCTTACTTCTACCTCCTACACTTCCAAATCAAGTTATATGTAGATTGGCAGGCAGCCTGGGTCCTAATAAATGCTACTTTAGTCTATGAATAATTTTACAAAATATTATCAGTCCTCTGGAAATATCCACACTATCAAGCTGATATTTCTTGAGCAAGAGCCATGTCCAACCCCTGCTCCATCCTACCTGTCCATCTCTTTTTAAAAGCTAAACATGACAAAAATGAATCAGCCTGTTGTGCATGGACTACTTGGGAATATTTTGCCATTAATTCTGGAAAGAAGAGTGAAACAAGTTATCAGGGTAAGTGTTTTATGCAAGAAGATATTGTGGCCCAGATTTCAGGAGAAACATCTTTAACCTCTTCTACCGCAAAAGGGTAATGTTTGTTTTCCAAACTGTCATCGACTCAAGCTACAACAGGAGTGAAATTCTGTTAACCTGAAACCCAGGGACTGACAGACTACACTAGGTGGCACTGCTACACACGGCTTAGGTTTCTCTACTGTGGGTACAAATTAAGCCTAGTTTTTGAACAAATATTTGCCTTAAGTTTGAGGCTAGTGTTTTAAGGAGCTTTGGCAAGCAACGAGGAAGTACTCTTTGCTCTCCTGTAATTACAGAGAATTTTTGCCATGAAGCTGTTACCTAGAAACCAGCCAGCAGGAGTCTTGATGATAATGCTGTTCCCTCCTTCAGGAATGGCATTACCTGTCGTTTAAACCAGTCCTTCAACAGTCACACAGGATCTCAGCCAAGCATTGCCCTTGCAACACTGACAGGAGCCAGTCGCTGATTGCAGCAAGTTGGAGAACTTGACCTGGAAGAGCTAGACACTAAAAAAAGACTACAAATGAGAGAAGTATGATGGTACTTCAGGAGCCAATTGGGTTAAAGAGATGCAAAGACAACTTTTTTTATTGTCTCTGATACTGTCTAAATGACAGTTTAATTTAGACGTCTTCTTTTAACATCATTCAAAGGTCATTTTTGCATTACTGGTGTGCTACAATTTGTATTTAGGTGTGCATTACCCTTTTGCTTACTGCTTTTACTTTTGGTTTACTGTGACCACTTAACAGGACCCTTAATAGTTACCACCAAGCAGGAGAAGCTGGCCCTGTGTGCTGCACAGCAGGATACTTACAGTTAAATGGCTGATTTCACTTGGCTTTTAAATTTAACTCCTTCATAGTAGCGTCTGGAATTGACTGAAAGCCTCTTGGAATTTGAGCCCCATGTGGGCCACACGGCCAGTGGGCCACCCATTGAACCCAACAAACTCAACCTTCACTTTTCTCCCTTACAGTGATAAAACAGAAGCAGGAATTCCAACCACCTCATTATAAAATCAGAAGGGTGGAAGAGTCTGGCTGCATCACCTGCCTGACAGGAAAAATTACAGGTCCAGAACTAAAACACTATCCTGTATTATTTCATCATTTCAAATTCAACAGCAATACTAAAATTATCATATCTGTAGCTGGCAAGGCTTTCTTTTCAAACACACTACCTTGACACTAGAAACTGTTTAAATTAGTGCCATGTCCTAACGTTCTGCCAGAGTTTCCAACACTGAAAATCAGTTTCAGCCAAAGATAAAAATACATGAAGCTGTTTCCTCAACAGAAAAAGGAGAAAATAAAGGTTGTATTCTCATCATGTCTTTTAGTCAACAGTTGACTGTCCTTACACTGAACTGAAAAATAAAAACAACCAAAACCCAAACACATTCACATTCTCTTCTGCTTTATAATACTAGAAAGAAGCAGGGAAAAATCTTCTATTACATACTTAAGTGAAAGCTGAAGTTCTGGAAATTATGACGTCTCTAACTATTACTGCAAAATAACTACCAAGACACATAGGCCAGAACAGAAAATTCAAACAAGTGGCTAGAGCCACAAAAAACATGGAGGTAAAAAGGAAAAGCAGCAATCCTGTTCTACATAATTTCATTTTTGTGCTGCACCTGGGAAGATTGCTACTTATTCCTCTCCAACCATACCTGAAAGGTTGAGGATGCTCACTCTTCAAAGTCCTATTAATCCTCATGGAAATCAGGGTTAAGAAAAAGCTCATGCTGCTTAGAAAACAGCATAATGCCAGATGCTGAGAATGCACGATGAGCCATTTTCAAGCCACGTCAACTCATATTTGGAGACCATTGTGTGAAAAGATAGGAAAGGCATCAACGCTTTGGCACACCCACTCACATTTCACCCCAAATATGAGGATGCACCATCTAAGCAAGCCACTTGGAATTCAAGCAGAAAGGACTAAAAAGCCTTGGTGTTTATCAGGGCTTGATGCATATAGTGAAAGGTGATTGTGGTTATCACTACGAAACTTTTGATTTGCAGCCAGTAGGTGTCCAAATGCAACAGTTCAAGAGGGTGAGTTGAACTCCTCCTAGCCATAGCGACTGGAGAATAGCTGCCTAAAAGCAAGCAGGGCAAACTGATTGTCAGATACAAGCATGAGCTCACTCTGAACAAGTACAAAGTCTGGGAGTAGAATTTTTTTATCAGCAAATTAATCTTTCATTCTGAGTTTGAGAATTGTTAGACCCACTGCCAAAGAAAGTACTGAAACAGAAGAACTGGTGCGTCAAGTGCCTTCTCATACACCCAGAGAGGGCTGTATGTTGCGTTTAATGCTATTCAACATGACTTTAGGAAGTTATACGCATATCCTGCCGAGCATCACGGAACTCAAACCCACTTTTTCTTAAAGTTATCATACAAGAAAGATTCCTATGACTTGAAGGGGATGGGGGGAATAGCATTTTTAAGCATTCTTACTCTCCTGTGGTAAGTATAAACTTTTCTTTAGAATCTCCCCCCAAGACTTCTGATTACAAACATTTTACAGTGTAGCAGAAGAATCTTGCTAAGCAAACAATTGGAATTTTTACTATTAAATAATCATAAAATAGGTCTTTTTACTTAAGGCTATTTTTTCAGTATAATAAAAAAAAGTCAGTCTCAGTAGGCAAGAACACAATTTTTTCTTTCAGGCTAATATCTTCACTGCCCTTTCCCCACAAGAAGAAAACACTTTGTCTGTGAATTTCAGTGAGAACTATGTAGAACTCTTTCATTCTTTGCTTGATTCAGAATCGGAAAAAAAGAAAAAGTACAACAACAATTACCTTGGTAACCACAAGATCTTCACTGTACTCAGAAGCCCTAAAGGACAGAGTTTGTAGCGGTCCCTTCTTCAAAGGGGGGTTAGCAGACACAGCTACGCCAAACACTGGCTTGTGGGGTTGCTGTTACCTTCAAACCCCGTCGGATTCAAATGTCGTGATGGGAGCAGGAAGCAACAAACTGAAAGCAGACATTCCTGCTCCACTCAGCTTTTAATATTCCTTAGCGCTGGTCTCATTTCAAGCGTGTGACTTACACTTATCCAAGAAAGAGGGGGGAAAAAGGCCAGAGTCTTATGGAAAACTGCAAAATGGAAATGATGAAATGTATAAAACAGCTCATTGGCAGGTCCTCCTGACAACAAGTTGAACTATTCCAGCAGATTGTATCTTTCTTGGAAGGACAGAAAGTATCACATAGTTCTAAATGATGGAATATATTCTACTACACGACTTCAGTCGGGAGAAAAACAACACTAGCTGTTTCCTTTATGAACCTGAATACTAGCACTGTAAAAAAGGAAAAAAACACCTGCATATTCAGGGCTCTGATCCTGTGACGGAGTCTAAAAGCTCACAATAACCTCTGATAGCATTCTACTGAATTCTGCAAGACTGGACCGGTGGTGGGAATCGTGCTCATTTCAGAGATTTTTACATCAAATGATGCCACATGATTTGAATACCCTTTTCTCTTTGCAGATAAAACAGGTGTCACTAAACTTTTTTGGTTTTTTCTTTTACATGAAGAACAGGAGAGAAAAACTCGTATAGCTGCTGCAACAAGCTGTTCAGAGGTAAGGCTAAAACATTCATTGGATTGCTGAGTTCAGAACAGGAGCTTTACCCCCAGTCTGTCTCTGCTCAGCTACCAGGTGCCTGACACGCTGTTCCCAGGACAGATACCTGGCACACACTTCCACAGGAAAGGCGGCGCAGGAGCTTCCACCGGGGAGTTGCCCAAGCAAACCACATCCAGCCAGTCCCAGTTCTATCCCTGAGCACGTCCAACACAGATAAGAAATAGTAGGAAAGAACAAAAACCTGATACCAGTTACCAGGCAAGGCTGCCGGCAGAACTGTGAGCAGGGACTTGAGGACAGCCAAATTCAATGAGCAGGGGTACTGGCACTGGAAGGTCTCTTGTTCAACTCAGAAAAAGCCTCCCCATTAAAAAACCCCAAGAAAAAAATATTGTTTCCCACAGAATGATTTAAATTTTGACAAGTCAGTATTTTCCCTTATGTATTTTATGTAAAGCAGTCATTCTAGGTAAAACCATTAGGAAAATTCTCCAGGAGGGCTCATATTAGTATTCCACTGCAAGTTCAAGATCTGAAAGGGAACACCGCATTCTGCAAGCTTTCAAAAGAAATAGGCCCCTGAAGTTCTTCACATTACAGACAGTAATTTCTAAATTGTTTTATATGTCTTTACCTACATAAAGGCTGGCTTCCTCATGTTTCTGAAAAACCAGACAAGATTACTTTTCTTTTACTTTCCTTAAATGAAAACATTGAGTTCCATATAATACTATCTTCCATGAGAGAAGAAAGGAGAGACAGGACACAAACAAGCCAAGATGACAAAAAAAAACCCAAAACAACAACAACCTCCCCCCCAGTGTTTGCTGTCCTCAAGCCCATTAACACAACAAAAAGTGGAAACTTGTTTATATCAAAACTGAATTTGTTTATGAAATAATTCCAATATCTACCAACACATGCAAATACCCCATCCAACAGTAAAGCTATCACAGTACTTCAGTGCAGGGTTTAACACAGTGGGATCGCTTTTCAGCTGGCCATGCTACTAGGCAGGAGCCTGTCAAATGAGCCCATCAAGGCAGGCTACTGCCGTGTGATTTTAATATTTTTTTTAAGCCCAGCAACACATCACTACTTATAAAATGCAGAAAACATCAAGAATATAGGAAGTTCACAGAATAACAATGCTACTTTTGGAAGGGTGGAGTGTGTTGTTCCTTCAGATGCTAGTGGAGCCTATAGCTTTTATACTTAGCCACCAGGAGAAAAGAAAGTGAAATTCCAAAGGGATAAATTCTTAATTTTCCATTATGGGTTTAATTATTCCTATTAACTGATTCCCCTCCACAGCAGCAGACGGGGCTGCGCTCACCACAGGTGGGCTTCTTCGGGCACGATGTCTCAGCTCAAGCCCTTCCTCGCTCTAGGTTGGTAAGAGCAGGTTTCCCAGGGAAGATAAACACCTCGGCACAAGGCGGCTGGGCTCCCAGGCAGCCACACCTTGCACCTGGCAGAGCTGCAGGCACTATCAAAGCAGCCAGAAAACCACAGCACAAAGCCTGTTTCTCACCTGTCAGGCTGGTTTTGGGTGCACAGGAGGGAGGAGGGTGAGGGAATGACTCTCCAGCACTGCTTCTTCAAGGAGTTCAATCTGTCCCCAATGTTTTAAATTCAAGTGATTCAGGAGTCGTTTCATTACGCTACACCTTACTTTACAGCACATATTTGTGAATTCTCTGTTTGGGCAAACCTGCAAGAAGTTTGGAGTGCTTAATTTGTCATGAAAATAAGCCAAAGAAAGTGATTGCAACAGCTAGTCATGTAGAAGATTTGAAAAGCAGGCTTAATTGTAGCTTGTAGATTTAAGTTGAATATGAGAAAAAAATTCTTTACTCTGAGGGTGGTGGAACACTGGAGCAGGTTGCCTGGGGAGGTGGTTGAGGTCCCTTCCTTGCAGGCTGGATGAGGCCCTGGGCAACCTGGGCTGGTTGGGGGTGTCCCTGCGACTGCGGGGAGGTGGGACTGGATGGCCTTGGGAGGTCCCTTCTGGTCTGGAGGATTCTATGATTCTATGCTTCTAATCTGAAAGCTGGTGCTACTATCACTTTGAGTACAGCTACAAAAAAAAAAAAAGTGTCTGGAGACTGTAGCATCCAAAGGTTTGAATGAAAATGAGAAGTTGTAGCAGTTCCGGGTTAAAAGTCAGAAGAAATGAGAAGATGCACATCCACATGGCCCCCTCATTCCTCATGACACACCCACGAGGTCTGATTCCAATCCCACCCTCTGGAGGAATTCAGCGAGCGCTGCCAATCAGCCACAGCCATCTATAAACTATCATGAGTATTTTGGAACAGCTGCCAACAGGTTTATTGACAGTTGATTACTTTAAACTTTTGTTTTGATGCAAGTAAAAGCTTTAATCCCATTTGCCAAACACAGCAAGGTTAAAGCAGAACAGGACGGAGCTTTTATCTTGTACAGATGTGACTGTCAAAACTTGCAGGGGATTAAGAAGCTAAAATATAATGTCATTAGACAAAAAAACCCCACTCAAAAACCCCAAAACCCGACCAAAAACAAAAATAAAACCAAACCAGAACCTACAATCTCAAAAGCCAACACAATTTTAGGACCAGCAGTTAATGAGGAGAAGGACTGGGGAGTGCTCCTGGAGGAGAAGCTCCCCATGAGCCGGCAGTGTGCGCTGGCAGCCCAGAAAGCCAACCCCAGCCTGGGCTGCAGCAAAAGCAGCGTGACCAGCAGGGACAGGGAGGGGATTCTCCCCCTCTGCTCTGCGCTCCTGAGACCCCACTGGAGTCCTGTGTCCAGCTCTGGAGTCCTCAACAGAGAAAGGACA
>VZRU01014675.1:203922-217702 GCA_013398155.1 Pedionomus torquatus | reverse complement strand
TCTATGACTCTGAAGTCAAACTGACCAGGTTAACACAGCATCACATGATCCTTCATGCCCTTGTAGTAGCTATTACAATGACGTTTAATATATTATTTTTATTATTAGATCTCATATTTGGGTTACAAAAAGCCTCAGAAAGCCTTGCCTTCTCTCTCCTGAGAAGCACACTGCAGAAGCAAGGATATTACAAGAAGGGTTGAAAGACTCAGCCTGGTTTATATACACAAAGGGGTGAAACAGTGCAGTACTGGCTGACAACATACAACAGATTCCATATGTGCAACACTGAAGCGGTTGGAAGAAGTGAATCATCTTGTGCAGAATGTGATGAGCAGTTTATAGCATTTAAAATGCACAGGAATCTGGCTGCAGAACTTCACAATAGCCCTCACTCATAGCTGGACTCTTATTCAAGGGTAAATTATTGTCTTTAAAGCATTCTTTCCCCCCTTTTTTTATCAAGTTTTCCTTGCAGCCTTTAGTAAGCTTAAAAGTTATAGTACTTTTGACTTACTGGGGTAATCAAAGTCATTTTTGTTGGCAGGTGTAAGTAACTATTTGCAAGTACACCTTGCTCACATCCAGCAGAACACTTTGGGCTGAAAAAGTTAAAATGACACTATACATTATCTTGTGGTTTGCGAAAAAAGAGATAAGAGCTCTTGCTGTGCACGTTTGGATTAAGCAAGTTAGTGCCTGAAGCAAGCAGTAAGCACAGCTATCTCCAAAGATGAGGCTGATCTTTAAAGTGCTGATAGCAGCCCTAGCAAGTAGAAGCTCCCTGTTTATAGCAAAGCCTCACTGGAGAAAATGAGTAGTGTTGTGCATCTCAGTGGACTGGCTGCCTCCTGTTCTTCCATGTCTACTCCAGGGCCACAGGTGCCTTTTCACACCTTGTTCACTCCGAGGCTGCTGCCAGGGCCAGCTCGGTGCCTGGCTGCGCAAGTGAGGCAGGACGATGCTCAGGCTGTCCAGGGAGCCAGTCTTGGGGCTTTCACCCGGGCTGTCTCAGCAGCTCTGAGCAGTGCTTTGCTCACGGCTAATTTATGCAAAGCTGAGAGCAAGGGGAGTTAGGCAGATGTTACGGGTTAAACGCGAGAGGAACTGAAAATATGTTCTTGCAATTAAATGAGGATAGCGACCTATTGTTCTTGGAAAGGTATTGATAAACTGGGGGGATAAGTCACTATTGCGGCAGCAAGTTTGTGCATAAGTAATAAAGGAATAATGAGGAAAAATACAGGAAAGCTTTTTTTGTAATTTCAGAGGCTACGAAATAGGCAACCAATGAAAGGTGACTGAACTGCTTGATATGGTTCATTCAGAAGACCTCAGTAACATAAAAGACTCCAAGTTCTCAAAGACCCCAGGTCCTTTTGAACTTCAGTACTGTCTTTCTAACACATCAACTAGAATTAATTCTGCCTTTCTCACACAGAAGCAGCCTGTTTCAAAAGGGAGCTAGAACACATAAGGAAAGAATATATGAAAAGAACTGAATGCTGCTATAGGATCTTTCGTATTTCTGCCCTTCTGGAGCTAAAATGGAAAGCTGCTCTTAATGGGTTGAGTCAAACCTGTTCATAGTGAAGGCAGAATATCAGCTACATTTAATTCTAATTAGATATTTAAAGAAAAAAAAAATCAGCAGAGCTTTTTTATTTATTGGGAAGCATTAGCTTCCACCTAAACCACATCAGAGCTTGACTAGAAGCTCATCATGTGGCTAACAAAAGGGGATATGTGGGTGAGGAAGGAGAGGAACTCACCCCCTTTGGTATGGTGACTGGAGGCACCTCTCCGGGACAGCAGCCTCTTGGGCAGGACAGACACCACAGCCCTAGACACGTATGCCCAGACAGCAGCAGCTCTGGCCAGGGGCCCACTGGGAGGAACAGGCACAAAAAAATCCAGTCTCCTTTCAGTTCATGCCGTGTTCAAACCAGGCAAAGCTTTGTAAAACAGATCAGAGAAATGCATCTAGAAACAGAAGCTTGGAAATGGAGAGCCCATGCATTTTTTTTTTCTTAAGATGTGGCAAAAAGCTCCTCAGGAGCTTCTGCAGCGCCATCCTGAACCAAATGAAGAAGCCCGAGACAACATCAATGGATGAGACTAATGGGGAAACACAGATGAGAACACACTGGGTACATGACTCATCCTAACAGACTCCACATACTCTTTCAGGAACAATTCACAAATCCCATACACCGTTTGAACTCAAGCAATTTCAATGCTGATTACAGATTGTTGCTACATCCCACCAAACCCTCAACCATTTGCACCTACAAAGTGTTGTTAGGTCTGTATTTTCAAAACAACTGAAGTCTGGTTTGATCTGCCAACTACAATAGCTTCCACATACATAAAAGGCTGCTAAGGACAAGACCTTTACCTTCCAAGACCTTCTGCAAAGCAGCGCTGCACTGGGTCTAGAGCGGTCCTACAGGCTTGTGGGAGAGTGAGGAAACAAGCTAATTTGTCCTGTTTGCAATGAGAAAAAAAAAACAATAAAACAATCGGGAAAATATGGGAAGAGCTTCTACCTTTCAACGAAAGAGAAGGATAAGAAAGGAGAGAATATTCCCTCCCTTCCTTCCTTTCAGCTAGAGAATCAACCAACAACCCAATCCTGTAAAAAGCAGAATTTCGGGGCCCTCAGCCTTACACAAGTCACAGACAGACAAAAAAAATATTCTATTCTCCTCCTTTAAGGGGAATTTTCTTAAGTACAATATTTTTTTGGATTGCTTGTCACCATCCTTCTAAATACCTGACACTTCTTAATGATGCTATGGACTCAACACATTTAGACACTGTTCTCTATTGCCTCAAGCCAAGCAACAAAGCTCTCCATAAATTAATGGTATATGACACGCATTTGTTCACAGTGTAGCTTTCTCTGCCCTCTCATTCCTGTACAAGTTTGAGTTTATATCTGCCTATAACTGTTCTAGGAAAAATAAGAATGTATTTTAAATACCCTAATTGTGTTATAAAGTGGATTCTTTCAGGGGGAAATTGGGGTACTTCTCCTAACAGTAAAAAACCCACTGTTTTTTCATACCATACTGCATCACAAACAGTGAGAGAAGATGACAGATACCAAACTTCCAACTTGACTCTGGTGAGTTACCCGGCGAGTAGAGCATAAACACAACAACCAGCCATGCTATCACAGAACTGAAGGTGACTGGCTTCACAGATGAAAAAGCTTCTGAATGCAGCTCTTTCCTCACTTGTTCAGAAAGTATCCATCATGTTTGGGATGATCTTTTTCCCAATCAGAGAAATATCTACTTCAGAATCTGTAAACAAGCATGCTTCACACAACCTTCACATCTAATAGGTCATCATCATCCTCCTACGAGGACAGGCTGAGGGAGCTGGGGCTGTTCAGCCTGGAGAAGAGAAGGCTCTGAGGAGACCTTGGAGCAGCCTTCCAGGATCTGAAGGGAGCTCCAGGAGAGCTGGAGAGGGACTCTTGGTCAGGGAGTGGAGGGATAGGACAAGGGGGAAGGGTTTTAAACTGGAAGAGGGGAGATTTAGATTGGATATTAGGAAGAACTTCTTTGCTGTGAGGGTGGTGAGGAACTGGAACAGGTTGCCAAAGAGAAGCTGTGGCTGCCCCATCCCTGGAGGGGTTCAAGGCCAGGCTGGATGGGGCTTGGAGCAACCTGGTGTGGTGGGAGGTGTCCCTGCCCAGGGCAGGGGGGTTGGAACTGGATGATCTGTGAGGTCCCTTCCAACTCTAAACATTCTACGATTCTGTATATCCTGTGGCACCAGGTCAATTCCAGTATACCTATATTCTTAACCTCCCTTCGCTTTGTGCTGCATTTAAGCAAATAATTTTGCTCTTCTTTCAAAACCCTCTTAGATTAGGGGAGACGCTTTCATTTACCAAACTGTGCGTATTGCCAACCATACTGGCAGAGGGACAAAGCAATTAAAACCTGTAAACTTTACTAAAACTGAAACATTCTCGCCCACTGATGCAGTGACAGCTTCAGCTAAGAAGAGACCAAGCCAAACAGCTCATGTGTCACTTTCCTCTGGTGCGTTCGTACTCACACATGGCCCTGTGCCACGGGCAGCAATTTCCAAATGCATGCTATTACATACATAAAGAAACACATAGCTTTAAATTATTAATTTAGACATAACTTGGGGAAAGGCAATCTTGTTGCTCTTGTGCTATTGAGGCCCACTCTTTCTTCATTCCTAAGACAAACTGTAGGTTATACAAAAATGTAAATTATCCTGTGTCCTGGCGGATAGAATTTATATAGTATATTCTTCTCTTCACATAGAGGTCTCCAGCGCCCTACAGGCTCACAGATCTTTGTTCCTATGGGTGATCCGTGCACATGTGCACACATTCAAGTAGAAATAGTAGAGAATGCTTTGACACATACTATTCACAAATAGCTGTCATTTTTAGAAATTTTAGCTTCCTGATATGTATATAATGATTTACTTATCTGTGTCTGAAATTGGACCCAATAGGGAAGGACTGACATAAATACATCCATCCATAGATAATTAAAGCCAGTCATTGCTAAGAAACATCTTGGCAGGCTCAACAGCTGACCCCCCTGGTGCTGTGTAGACAGCAGAGCTTCCCACACCTCTCCCCCACAGGCAGGGCAGTGCCACTCACCAGATGCAGCTGCCGTGGCACCACGCTCTCATCTGGCTTTCCTGCTGCTTCTCTCCCTGAACATTTCATTCTGTACTCTGCAGGGAATCTTGCATATGTCCTGCAAATAGAGTATTTGTTTAGACTGGTGAAAAGAAGGCTAACAGGCACTCTGATGACTGCCTACAACTATCTGAAAGAGATTTGTGAAGACATAAGAGCCAAACTCTCCTATGTAGTCATCCTACCAACGTTATTTGTGACTCTGTTATTCTCCGGATGCAAATGTATCTCAGATCACCATGAAAGCAATGCAAAAATACTACAATAAGAACCGTATCAGGTCTATAAAAATAATGATAATCACTGTCTTGAAAGGTTCATAGAATTCTTCATTCATGTGCTAATGAAGCTTCGCAAGAAGTCTGGATGGCAGGTAAGCATAAAGTCCATTTCACAGGTAAGAAGTGAAGTCACCAGCTAAGCATTATGAGAAGAGTAAAGCAAGCAAAGGTTTGGCAGCCTTGAACTTGTGTTCTAGCCAACAGAATAATTTACCACAGAAGAGAAGCAAACTCCAGAACCCTCTGCCTTGTTCAATGAGCTCCAAAGGAGGGGGAGTCTGGTTACCTGACCAGTCTCGAAGTATAAACACCATCGTCACCATCTGATTTAGAGGCTTCTAATCATTACTGCAAATGTCATTTTACCAAGCTTCTTACCTTCAGGCCAGGTTCAAGAGATGAACTTGGCCCCTTTGGTTACTCTATAGGCTTAACAGACCAAGTGATTTATGTAATACGTGTGGAAATAAATTGCAAACCCCCCCATGAATTCCTGTTACTCCTTTCCTTCTGAAATATTTTGGATTTTATCTGCCATTAAATCTTTATGAATGCATACCTACAAACCAGCTTTGTATAGGAACAAAAATGAGGTGCAGATTCTACTGATACTTGGTGCCCCCCCTTGAATCTTAACAGCAATTAGCCACCCAGTTTAAGAGAGAGAGGAAGAACTGCAAGGCCAGCTGTCATATGATAATACACTTGTCCACACAAGGGATTGTAAGCAGCATCCTACACGACACTTTAACCACAGAGAACACAACACAGTTTAGATGGAATTCTTAAAAGGGGGAGACATGAAGCTGCTGTGGTTTTCCGAAAACAGGCCAGCCTGGGCTGGGCACTCAGTTGGTCCAGCCCGAGCAGCTCACATGCAGCCAGCAAGACATATGTTTCCTTAAACCTGCCAGGAATGCACAGCAATGCTAGACAAGTCTAGACTGATCGCAGGATAAACCCAAGAAGCAAAGAAGTGGATCCAACTGTGTGGTGGATGACATTTGCCTGGCACGGGAACAGTTACCAGCGTTCAAGTCCTGGAACCGGGCACGGGGGGAGGCAGAAAGAAACAATTTTCCCAGAAGTGCACTTGATTCCACAGGAGACTCCACCTCCCATCAGTGGTGAAATCCAGCTTAGCTAAGTTTGCTCTCCTCTTTGTTAGACAAATACATCTCCCTCTTTCTTAACACAAGTACGTGCAAATCAGGTTGAAAAGCCAAGTCCTGAGTGCAGCTTCTGCACGAGTCACGCAAATCAATCGCACTCAAATCTTTCTGCTTCGATTCAAACCACCAGGTTATGTGCTTAACTGTTGATACCCCACCTTTTGTAGGCACATACCTGATGTCCCCAGTTACATAAAAGTTATTTACACAGATCCCATACTCTGCCTGATCTCACTTCCTGAGCATCCTAACGACATTGTCCCTTATAAATGAAAAATAAAAATACAGCTTTAATAATTTCTACTTCGGATTCACAGTGCTACTCCTGCCTTCAACAATGTCATGCTTCTTGATCTAAATCCTACCACTGACCAGTTTTCTCCTCGTAAAGCTGTGCAAATTGCCCAGCTAGTTCATGCTCTGGAATGAAAGGCAGTATCGGTCCTGGTGAAGGGGCCATCCTGGCAGAGCACACTTCCATCTCCTCTCGATTTACGTGCCTGTATTTCCTTCCTGTGGAAACAGGGAGCGGGTGAGAGGGGAAAGGGAGGAGAGATGTACACACCCAGGTCTGCAAAAAAAAAGACAGACCAAACTCTCTCATTAGCACTTTCCTTCTCAGCTTCAAATCTTCTTCCATTTATTAAGTCTTTTGGTTTGAGCTAACCAGTACCTCTTGTTTGTTCCCTTTACAGCAACCTGGTGCTATGCTGCAACATTTACTTCCTTCTCAAAGTTTACTTAAAATTAGAATTCATATATGGGTCCTACCTGTTACAGTACAGCTTCACCTGCTTTGTGGAATCATTAATATCATTTGGACAAAGACATGTATGATAACATCTATTGGCAGGTACTTACATCCAAATTCTTGAGCCTGGTCACAATACATATTATGATTGACTTTAAAAAAAAATAAAGGTTTCAAAAACTGAATTTTAGGCTTCCTTTAAATGACAAATATATTTTCTTCCTTTTTTTTTTTTTTTTTTTGATATGAGGGTAAAAGTCTTTCTCATATTTCCATGACTGCCTTTGAGAAAACACTAGACGCCTCGAGACTCCTCATAATGTTACAAGAATTACAACACACTGCTGGCTCCTGATCCCCTCATGCACCATTCATGTAGTAGGAGTTAAAATGTAAAATTGGTAAGATTCATTAATACTTCTAATTTATGTTTTATATTAAAATTGTCTGTAATTCACTAAAAACTTAGCTCTTATAAGTCACAGGGCTCATACTGTGCCCATTTAGTATTAATACTTGCCATCACCGTGAAGACAATTTTCACTTTTAAGAGTACACAGGTCCAAAATCTGCCCACGGCAACATCTGCTTAAGTCAATGATATTAGGCACTGTGTATCTGCAGGCAGACCTGGCTCATTGCCGTGTCTGTGTCTCCTGCAGCACCCCAATGTGCCCACAAAGAGTTAAATGTGTATTTCACTGACTTCAGCAAGTGGTAAAATGTGTACAGGCTGAGTTTTAATCTCTTTTCTGCAACGCTTTTCCTGTGAGATTCAGTTACGTGATCATTAAACTTACATAAGAATCCAGTAGGAATAGCAATACCGTGTTCTTCTAATAGCCTTAGAAGGAGCTGACACTGACATGCATGGAGACATATTGTAATAATAAACAACAGTGATGAATTTCCAAATGGCGTACAAAGTAAGAGCCTTTGTAGTGTGTGCTAGTCCTCAGAAAACACGCTAATCCAAAAATTCTTTTCAGATGACCCAGTTCCTGGATATGAATTTTCATGTGTACGTATTTGGAAGCATACATGTGTATGTGGGCACACATTTCTATGGAGAGAAGTGTATCTGCACAGCAGGCTCGCTATTTAAACGAGAAAGCTGCAGGAACGCCGTGGTCTGCTCCACTGGGAGGGCAGCACAACCATCATACAGATGGGTCAGAGTCCAGAGCTCTGTATCCACACATGTGCTTTGCAGAACCGATCCATACAGACAGACAGCGTCCTTCCTGAACGCCCACCTTGTCACTCACCTTCTGCTGTAAATGGGTAAGTCTCCTTGGGTGGATGGACACCTAGTAAGAAATAAAAATGTTAAGTAGCTTATTTTACTCTACAGATCAGATGAAAATGTGATATATTAATTCCTTACATTCTAAATATTTGATCTTATTTGAAATGTGCTGAGAGCAAGCAGTTCTTTTGGGGCAGCAAACAGGCATTTTTTCTAATTCACTCTCAATGATTAAAGATCTGTGCTTTTGGAGATGACAAGGTCAGTAGCCAAAGTGATAAAATATATGCCTTCTCTAAGCAGCACAAGTGGCTGCTTTTCAAAACAGTTTCTTCTTGTGGGGCACTTTGACCTTGTTTTGGATTTTTGTTTGTACAACGAAATCTTAGTCCTGTCGTTTTAACCACAGACTCCTGCAGATTTCAAACAATGGTACGTTTTCTGTGGCCAAGTCCTTATTCCCCCTCCTAAATAACAGGATTTAGCCTCCTGTGTTCATATCTCTAACAGAGTGAGTAGTTACAAGTTGTTTTCTCATGCATTTGATTCGTAAAGCTGTATGTTTAGAGGGTTGGGTTGCTCTTGCAGTTCTCTAGGCAGGATGGTGAGCAACATACAAGTTTATCTGTGATGCATTAAGTCCTTGACACACCGTACTATACTTCAGAGGCTCCACAATTTACTTTTTGTTGCAGCTTGCCTTTAGCCGCCAATTTATTTCCTTCCCTTTTCCAAACAAAGCTAGGGTTGTCAAATCCCAACATTAAAGAATTGTAATAGCTAGATCCAGATACGGAGCTCATTTTTAACTTAACAATGCCTGTGCAACTTTTGACTAAAGGGAAAACCCCTGCAAATGGGCTAAAGAGATGTGACCCGCTAACCAACTGCATCAGAATCCCCTCCCGACTCAAGGAGGCCCCTGGACTCGACGCTTTTGCTACCATCATCCATAATAATTTTTTTGAAATATTGCTTTTAAGAAGTTGTCATAATGAGATCACTGCACTGGCAAACAGCTTTGTCTGATCCAGTAATAACATTTCCAGGGGCAGCACCACAGTTTGTCTTGGCTAGATTTTGCCAGAAATTTTTACTGGTTTTCTTAAAGTAACTACAACATTGATGCAAAAAAAACCCCAAAAAAGGCATTTTCCCGAAGAGCACACAAGAGTGAAGAAGACACAAGACTGGGGAAGAAAAGAAGGGCAAGCTCTTTCTTTTCATTTATTGTCGTCTCCACAGATTTTCAGGTCCTGGAGATCAGCGTGATAAAAAAATATTTAATTAATATATCCTGTGTATGTTTGCTGTGCAAACCATGGAATATAGCTCCCTGACGCGTTGTGCTGTTTATGCCCAAATCTTTCACTTGTTTCAGCAAAGCCTTACTGCTGCTAACTGAAGGTACCCATCTTCAGCAATATTTTTCAACTTGTGCATCTTTTGGTTTGGAGGATGAGAGCAGAATAAGAGGTAGTGAAGTATGCTGAGATGGAAGCCGGGAATGAGAAACAAGAGATGTCTTCAGATCCCTCAAGATTTCATAAGTTTGTCAGAACCCCTTCTGAACTCCAACCTTTACTGTTGTGTTTCATGTGACCTCTCTGCAGGTCTTATTTTATCCTATTTCCTGTGAGAATTTTTGACTCTAAATTAACAAAATATGACTCTCAGTTCAGTATCTCTGCAAAGCTTTTTTTACTTGCCAGACTTCACATTAAGAAAAGGTGGAAGGGTAAGAGCTGCAGCATGGGAAGCTGCGTGGACAACAGCTCTATGAATCGTGGGCAAGATTTTACTGTTCACAGAACAGCTGGACAAAGTACTACAAAGTTTGACTGGTTTGTTTTTTGTCTTTTGGTTGTTTTTTTTTAACAGACATATATAAATTGACCTTCCAATTACCTAAAGCTGCCTGCTAATTTTCCCCATGCTACTGTACCTGGTAGGTACTGATGGAAGAAACACATGAGACCAGCGCTCTTTTAAGAATGCTTTGAAGTCCACACTACTTCTCCCTAAGTATTTGGCAACTGCTGCCTCTTCATGTGAAAAACTAACATGGAAAAAACAGAGCTCAAATAGGAGTACGCTCGCTCGCAAACAGCGGGTTGTTTTGCAGCCAGAGGAAGCAAAGACTGGGGTAATTCAGCATCTCTCCTGCTCGAAAACAGAAACTAAGAGAAATCTAACAAACTGCAATCTACTTTTTAGATACCCACTTCTACAAAAAACATAACGGGCACGTTGCAACGAAAGGGTTATTCTCTCATTCACCTACACACAATTATCACCAGGAAGAAGATCCTAAGGAAAATATGAGGTGTTTTGGACAGGTCTAAGTTTTGACATTAGGCAAGAAGAGGTGAGTGAGAGTTCGCTGTCTTATGGGACTTTAACTCACTTCATATCTTAAGGGATATATAAACCATATGCTAGCACTGAAAAAAACCACCAGGTCTAAGCTTGCGAAATAAAGTCATATTCATACTTCCTTTCTTCTAATTCAGATGCAAAACTAGAAGTGGCTTACTAAAAATATTGTCATACAAAATCCACCCAAAAATAGACCAAATTTGTTAGGTCTTCTAATACAAACTACTTATACAAATGCTGCGACTGCGGGGAGGTCGGACTAGATGGCCTTTGGAGGTCCCTTTTGGCCTGGATGATTCTATGATTCTATGAATTTGTATGTGCAAACACTTAAAAAAAACCCAAATGGGTGAAAATGAAAAAGATTCATAATACTGTTCATATATATAATGGCAAGTATATTATTTGTCCCTTCACATGGCTTTTCCATAAACTGATTAAAAAGACAAGCTACTTTTAAAGCAAAAATAACATCGGTGTTTTATTACAATGGAAAACTGAGTGATTCAGACTTCTAGTCCCATTTATTTTACTAATGATACATTATGTCTAGAAGGCCTTATGGAAGTTACGAGTTTTCAACTTCCTATCTAATTGCTAAATTAAGGCTTTTATACCCTTGTTCAGATTCTTAGACTAAAATAAATTATGCCTTCAAGTAGTCCTGGGGTTTTTTTCAAAAGCTTAGCTTTCAGCTCGTGAGCCTTATTTTCTGATCAGTGGCAATGAGTAAAATCAAGGCTCCAACTTTCAGTCCTGCTTACAGAATATATACACCCATCTCTCTCTTCCTAGCAGATTAAAAACAATATCTTCTATAATAAAAAGAGCACCACAGCCATACAAAGCTACATTTGAACTCATTTTCATTGATAAAGCCTCTTACTCTTTAGCACTTGCTTTCTTGTAGTCACCGGCAACCATGAAGTTGCTTTCTTGCAGGTTCCCTCCTATTCCTGTTCAGATAAATCAAAAGATTTTGTTAGTCTGTGCGTTTACTTATAGCCTCATATTGCACACCAGAAAGCATCCCCTGATCCCTTCCAGCTATGTAAATAATGAATTTGTTTGCTAGTTTTGATAGATGATAAGGCATAAACTGTAGCTATGTCATTACTAAATGTGAAAAAAAACCAACTTATTATTACAAATTAATGAGAAAACCCCTTATAGCAGTGCTTCATTTAACATATCTGCAAGTTGTCTGTAAGGTGCTTCACTTTCAACATTCAGGGCACACATATGCATCAGTAAGATCAACGTTTCAGCCTGTACTTCAATTATACAGTCTCTCTTGGTCATGATGGGTACTCGGCCTGGACCTTCAGACCTTGCTCTGAAAGCTCCTCACATATAAAAGGGTTTATAACTGCTGGAAAAAAATGCTACCTCAAATATACAGGCAAATTGTGTCCACTGTATAACAGCTGGTAGTGGGAAGTGGGAGGAATACATCTGTTCAATTAGGAATTCCATCTAGTTTCAGTGGTACAATCAAACATATGGCAAAAGAAACAGCGTGAACTGGCTCAAGATAATCTGTCAGGGTAAGCTTGCCAAGGTAGAAGGAGGTACTTGGATCTGCCACCTTTTCCTTTATACCACCATCCTTCATGCAAATGAGTAAAAGAAGAGGCAGGAACAAAGTCAACATCACTTTCAGACACTGCATTAAAAAACAAGCAAACCACCACCACCACAATCCAACATGTCTGAAAAGCAGAACCTGGATAATTTGCTTCCAGGAAAAGCCTGAAGTCATCTGGCAACGTGTTGATATTGCTTTAAAAATATTTACTCTTAGCTTCTAGCTAAGATAAAATATGGATGACAACTATACAACAATTAAAAACAGAAGTAAGATAAATTGAGCGAGGAGAAAGGAGATTATTTTTACAAGTAAATGTTTTCTTGTAGGGACAATATTATACACTTATTAGCAAGCACTGCCTTTAATGCAGCACATGATGAAGTAAAACAGTCGATTCTCTTCTTTCCAGTCACTTAAATTGTAAGCAGCAACATCTTTTGTTTTAAAATCAAGTGTTCTGTTTCATACCACAGTTCCACTGGCCAACTTAGCTCTGTACGAAGGGAATGCTTTAAGTGACTCAGCATCATAGTTGAAGTTTGGGTGAAGGCTTCAGGAATAGGGAAGGTGCTGCTGGAATTCCCTGCAGTTCTCATAGCACAGGCGATCTCTGGGGCTGGGAAACACTGCCCATAAACTAGCCCGTACGGTCTGAACCCAAAGAGTCACGGCCCAGCTGATTTTTAGGTAACATCTAAAGCAAACGTTAACAGCAACTTGTGCAGAACTCTGACAGAGGGTAAGGCATGGGAGGAAAGGAACATAAACCAGCCAACTCAACGGTCACACTGGAGCAGCCAGATTTCCTGGCCAGCTTTATGTGGTGGCCCTCTGAGCACGAGGCGGCTGTACCAACATTAAAACTAGCCAAATGGCTGAATTACAGCCTTCCCCCGGCTTGCCAGTAGGAATAACGAGCATCACCCAGCTGGTGGCTACCAACGATGCCACCATTAAAGTCAGCTTCTGCCCAGCAAAGGGACCCAAAGGTTTTGCTCCACTTTAGTTTTGGGCATTGAGAGCAGAACAAGTGTGAAAGCAGTAAAACACCGGCTTCTCGGAGGTATTAAATAACTTTTTTTGGTTGTCCTTAACAGGATACTCAAGTGCACACTGAATAAATAAATAAATAAATAAATAAAATATATATAAGGAACTTGCAACAGCAGCAAGAAGCCAGGGAAACATCCACGACAGGTCTTCAGCAGCCTGACTAAAGGATTTTGCCAGCAGGCAGCAAGCAGTGGCCTGTTCTTGTGGGATTTGGGAATGCCCTTCCCAGGCTCCTCACCCTGACTTTTAAGAGTCACACTTTCAGCCCAGGACAAGCACAATTCCCCTTCCTCCGCCGAGCTGGCCCCTTCTCTTGGCTGTTACAGTTCCGCAGTTTGATTTCACACACTTTCTACCGTCGGGGTGCGTCGGCGGGTGGAGGGAGGCCATGGTGGCTACCGTCGTTTCTGCCAGGTATTTTGTGAAAACCAAGCTGAAAGCAGCTTATCCGCGCTGCTTGCGGTGGCTGGCGAGCCCCCTGGAGCTCACCTCAGCCGCCCGGGGCCGGGCTCGCCCACCCCGTCTCCTCAGCTCTCCACACACAAGCTTTGTCTCCTCGACGAAAAACCCCGCCGAGGGGGCTCCGCCTCCCCACG
>VZRU01014675.1:170617-202743 GCA_013398155.1 Pedionomus torquatus | reverse complement strand
GTTACCGTACTCCAGGCGAGGTTTGCGCATACTACAATAACGTGGGATACTTTTTGGCAGCCGACCCCCCTCTAGTGGAAGGAAAATACACTTCTGTCTAATTTAGTGCAGGCTTGGGTTTATGAAGTTTTTTGCCAACTTTAAACGTTTTTCCAATTCAGTCCAGCTACAGTTTTAATAAGCCATTTTCTCTCACTGGTGTTTCTTTTTTTCCCTTTTCTAGCTGTAATGGCCAACTTACAACCAGGGGTTAAGAGCCAGAGACCAGAGAGGCAGCTCTCAGTACCATGGGTTGCTTGCAATATTGAGTATTGAATTTTAGAGGTCCGGTCCTTGTTTGGACATCTCTGGGCAGGGTGTTGCTCCCACTCCTCTTTTCCTCAGCAGATGTACCCAGGGGGGTACTTCTTCTACTCACCCGGTGGGGCCACCAAGAAACCTGCTGCTCTGCCTCTCCATTAGTTTCTTGGCAGAAATACTGTGTTCACATGGTGCGGGGAGGTCTTTTTTTCCCCAGCACTTGGGAATAATATGTAAATGATCACTAATTACTACAGTGGAGCGTTTTAGAAGTATCTTTTAACTTGACACAGGGCTGGGAAGAAGCCCACCAGATAGCTGTGAAATACACACATGGTTTACTTACAGTTTTCTTTAGGAACTTGGCAGTAAGCAGCTATGGTTGGCTAATCTCCATCAAAAAAGAAAAAGTAGCACTTTCTCATTACTTACTTTTGGACTCCGTGTGTACGGTGCTGGTATGTTAACTCTGTAAAATAAACCTTCTTGCCTGCCTGAGCAGACATTTTTTATATCAAATAAAATAGTCTGTAAGGACTCTTCCATCCAGGCTTGCTCTCTGCTGTTGGTTTTGAAGGCTTTGCTGTCCAGGCAGGGTAGGGTGGTTCCGGACAAGGCCCGTGATGCTGGACTGGCAGGACTGAGGGGGCAGGTGGCTGCAGACACGGACGGGCAGGAACCCGCACAAACGGTGGGGCAGCACGGGGCGGGAGTTTTGGTGAGGGCAGAAATGTGATCTCCAGTTTACTGGAGAATTCAGCTACTTCTTAGGAAGAGGGTGTGTGACAAATTAAATGACACGTTAAGGAGTGCAGTTGGGTTATAGGTACTTACCACAGCCGGTAAAAGGCAAGTGGGAGTGGAAACAAAGACGTGTTCACCAGAATTTGATGTTTTTTCAGTGTAAGATGTAAGGACTTGATCTTAGCGTCAAAGACGTTGAGAGAAAGAACTCTTGCTGTCCCCTGTTATCTTGTAGGATAAAATTGGAGAATAGACTGTTGGCATATCTGGGGGAAGATTCATCCTCCGTGCTGAATAAGGATGTTTACAGATTTTATCACGGCAGCTGAATGGCTGACATGGACGTTACCAGGTCAGCTGCCTGCCCAGCCAGGAGACCAGGAGTTATTCTGCTGTAGCCATCGACATTAACTCAAGGCAAAATGCAGTGATACTGTGAAAACTCTTAGGAGGTGATCAGTTTCTTGTTTGTATGCTCATCTGGGAAGGAAAACAGTCTGTTGATATAATTGAAAATAAAACCAGGGTACCAGTAAGCAAGACACTCCTGGTGGTGTATTCTTTGTTTGTGGGCTCTGGAACGACTTCTATCACAAGCACCCAAACAGTGTTGATTATGTTGTGGCTCTGCCAGTGAGGAAAAACAGTGTATTCTATTTGCTTGTACAGATTTTAAACCTTGTTAATGAAGGAAGTTGTCCAACAGACCCAGCAGGTCAAGACTGAGGCTGCTACAACGTCACCTTCTTTGACAAGGATTTTGTTTCAGTTCTTAGATGCTGTTGTTACTGTTTCTGGGCAGCATTGCTTAAAAGAAATGAACACGCCTACCTTTATCTTACACCCTCTTGCAGTTAGTGAAAAGTTCACCCCTTGATTTATTAGCGTGTCTCACTTCACAGTTGCCTTGTATTCCATTCTCATGCCTTTTCCTTTGGTGTCTTGTTTGTCTCAAGGTTGTTTCCCATCTTGGGTTTGAAGTTCCTGCAATGATTAGAAGAGTGTTGTGCTGATGAGTCCCATATGGGTATTTAGAGGAGCAAGACCTTCCTCCACTTTTGCTAGGTATATTAGATGTAGTTGGTCTCCTTTCATAATGCTGTTTACCTGCCCATTTCAAGAGGAGATAGCAGCACAAGGAAGCTCTTTTTTCGCCGCAGTGGGTTGTGTGTTTTGGTTTTCCACTTACGCTTCATGTTCTATTTGTGTCTTGAGCATCATGTAAGACATGACACCAGCACATAAATCAGTACAAGAATGTCTTTAATTAAAGAGATAAGTAGGTCTCTGGGGACAAGATCTTTTATATTGCTCACTGGCAGGAGATGTACTTTCCAGGTCCTACTGCCCTGTTCCTGTTGGAAGAAGACCCAGCAGAACAAGGCAGTGTGTTACACAGGAACTAATAACAAAGAGATTTACTCTGAAGTCTACCAAACAGTTTATATATGAAAACCATGCGATGCTTCAGCGCAGCCAAATTGGAATGTGGAGAGGAACGCACAGCTTTTATTGAAATCAGATTGGTCTCAGAGGGACAGGAGGGGAAGCATAAGCACAGCACTAAGGAATTCCATTCAGGGGGCCGTTTGGTGTTAGGGTTTGTTTTTTGGATGCTCAAAGCAAACCAGTGATCTTTGTGAGGGGGCTGCAGGGGAGGAGGTTCAACTTTTTTGTTGAAAGCTGTAGTATTTTAGAGAGGAAATAATGTTGAAAAATATATCTCAGTATGTCAGGTGATGCTCATGACTTCATCAGGAAGATAAGCATCTTAAATTTTAGAAAATAAATCTTGCTGGGTGGGATTCAGGAGAAAGCCCGATGGCCTGAAATCATTCATCAAAGGAATTATTATTTCTTCACTGAATGGGGAAAATGTAATTACACCTTTTTATTTTGCCTATGAAGTTTCATGGGCAGGTTTAATGGTGGTATGTGCATGCCAGGTGAAGTCTCATAATTTGGGTGTGACCTTAAAATACAACCCTCTGGCTGTGTAGAGATGTTCACAGGAGTCTGTAGGTGGGGCAGAAAGTGGACTGACTCAAACACCCCTTAGAGATGGCTATAGGATATATATTTATGGTTTAGTTCACTGATTCTTAAACACTACGCTGTGTTCAGAATTGTGCAGGCCACAAACAGCCAAGGTGGGCAGTGTGAACGCTCCCACGTCTTTAATACAGGTGTTAAGTGGCCTGAAATACATCAAAGTGATGGCTTTCTCCAGGCAGAAAGTGACCTTCCCAAGTCCCCAGCTAGCCCTGTTGAGCGGTGTGTGCTGATCTCCGCAGTCTGTCTGCAGACTCTTCTAGTCTCTGAGGCTGAGAGCTCTCAACCCAGGAGCAAGAAAACAGGCACTTCACTCAAACTGAGAAACAAACCAAAGTCTAGAGGCTGCAAGAAGAGTTTAAGAGCTGAAGAGAGCTGGCTGAGCCTGCCTGTTTATCATGGACCAGGATGCTTGACAGGGCCTTTCCCTGGCCCTGTGGCTAGTAGAGAAGGGATGAGGCTCTGAGGTGACCCAAGTGCTATGCAGGCTGGCAGCCCCAGGGAGATGGAGGAGCAGGATGGTGGGCAGGCAGCCCCAGGGAGATGGAGGAGCAGGATGGTGGGCAGGCAGCTCTGTGGAGATGGAGGAGCAGGATGGTGGGCAGGCAGCCCCAGGGAGATGGAGCCTTGGGGCAGAAGAGAAGCAGGAAAGAGCCGGAGGTGGCTGGGATGTTTCCATGTTGGAGCCCAGAGTGTAGAAGAGCAGTGGAAGTGGGATGCTCAGCTCTGCAATGAAACTAGTGTTGGAGATCGTCCACCAGAACTGGTAGCATTCACACAGCAACCTTTACCTGGTTTACTTTACTTGTACCAGTTACAAATTTGAATGTAAAAATGATGTTTGGAGGTATGCTGAGAAGTAAATCCCGTCCTATGTCACAGTATTGCTGTGAAACAAAATAGCAGCAGTGGAAGAGTTTGCTCCTTTTATTTTATAGCCAACTGTTGCACTGTCAATAGAGATCTATTTTCACACTCTTGATAGATGATGTGTAAACGCTGAAATGACTAAACCCAAAATTTCTCAATACAAATCTAGTCAAAGCCAAATCAAAACAAGCAGCTTGAAAATTTTACGACGCTGAGTGCAATGCATTTAATTGGTAGCAATTTCCATAGACCATCTGCCAAAGTTAAAACAATATCAGCTTTCATTTCTACTGAATGAAACACATTGCTTTCAATCTCCAAAGACAAACCTTTTCTGCCTTTGTTTGTTGGTTAATTAGGTGGAACAACATAAATCACTCGAGCTGTTCTGTTGTATCTGGAATGATCTTTGGATAAGCAGCAGTCTGTATGCAGTAGAGCTCCAAGTATGAGATTTGCTCTTAGAACTCCATTAATGTCTAGAGTTAATGCTGCAGGAGTGCTTTTTTTAAAATTGTTTTTCATTGGATCAAACTGAGGACACATTTAATCTGTCAAGCTGATGAAAAATTCTAGTATTATCCTTGGTCTGTCCCTCCCTGCCCTGACGAGGTATTGAACAGGGAGAACCTTGACACCAAAATGTGGCCACGCAGTTATTGAGCAGGGGTGAGGCCAGGCCACACCTCAGCTCAGCTATTTGCTTCAGAAGCAGGTTCCCAGGAGGCTTCCCATAGCTTGAATCGCTTATTGATCCACCCCTGCGTGCCGTTGTCCCAGCTCCGTGAGACGCTGCCCCACTCCCCAGGCCAGAGGCAGGGCTGTGCCAGCAGGCTGCAAAGAGCTCTCTGGTTCCTGACCACGCTTCTTGTGTGTTGAAGAACCTGGTGGCCCTTAGGTCACCCTCAGAAAAGGGGAATAGGCCTCGCTTGCTCTTTGTAGCTTTACCACCCTCCTCCCTTAAACCTGGTTGTGTGTCACTTGTATTGATCCCTGCTTACTCCACCGTGCAGATCAGCAGTCGCCTTTGCTCCCACACTACCTGAAGTCTTTGAAAGACAGGAGAGAATTCAGCAGAGTTCAAGGGCATGAGTATCATGTCAAGGCATGTCGCAAGCTGTGTGGAGACCTCAGAGAAACTGTTGGGATAACCTTCACAGGAGGGCAGAACTGTCGGGACCTCTTGGGTCAGGAGGTCTGCTCACCTGCTGGCAGCGTTGTGGGATCACATAACCCATTTTTGCAGAGGCAGGTCTTTTTTTCCCCCGCTGCTGCAGTGATTGTAAGGTTGTTCCAGAACGTGACAGCTCTAAAGAGTTATGTTTTCCATCATGAATGCGCTTTCATGTGATTTATAGCCATTTATTTTCATCTTTTGGTTAAACAGTTCTTTCTCCTTCCATGTGCTGCCCTGACCTGCAAGAGAGTGTATCCCCAGTCTGTTTTCATCTTTGGAAATGAACAAGTCAGGACGAGAAGTTCTTGTCTTATTTAGCTTAGGAAAACAAGCTTTGATTGTTAAGATGGTTTTAATGTGTACCACAGCTTTTTTTTTTTTTTTTTTTTTTTTTTTTTTTTTATTCTGAAGTGGCATTGGTAGGCAACGTAAAGCAAACGGGCTGAAAGGAAAGGATGCATTGAATGCCTGGAAGATGTGTGCTTTTTTCCAATTTCTAAGCATACAATTCAACTCTACCCATGCATAAGTAGAGTTACAAACATTTTGTAACAGGTTTTGCAAATGCCACTGTGAAAGCTCAGAGAAGAGATTCATGTTTTGTTGGAAACCAGTAAGTGCAGCATACAGGCAGTTCCTTCTTTCAAATTATTTCCGGGTTTTCTCAAATAAATTGTGCCCTTTGAGAACTAATTTCTTAAACAGATAGCTTCCAAGGGATATCTTTCATTAAATACCAGGTTTTATTGTATTTTTCCAAAGGCATGTGACACTCAGCAGGGACTGAAAGTGGATGAGCAGATGGTGGAGGGCATGAGGAATGACTTTGATGGAAATTAGAGAAGAATTGTAAGAATTTCAGGTGGTGTTTAGTAGGGAGGCAGCCTGGTGTTTGGTAGGGAGGCTGTGGGTTGTGTTGGGATTTAGCAGCAGACAGAACAGGTTAAATCTGAGATGATGATTAGTGTTAAAAGCGCAGTTACAAGGAAAAGTGCTTTAGGGACAAAGAATACATACAAGATTTACTTCTGAGGAAGATGCTGGTTTGTGCTGTTAGAGGAAGACTGCTGAACAGACAAAACCCTCTAAAGAACAGTTTTGAAAAGGTGAAGGCTTAAAGACTACTATTCAAATGTGCCTGTAGCCGAGGGTCTGTTGGCATAGGTCACCGGCCCTTGTACCTGCAAATTGTCTTCTCAGCACATGGTGGCTGTTACGCTTCTCTCCCAGGTTTTGCTGGAGTATTTGAAGACGTGTCATGAATCTTTTAAGCTTGAGGCTGTTTTTTAGGATTTTCAGGTAAGACATCACAAGGCTCATTTTCTGTGTAAGTGCCACTTCCCCACCCCGCGACAGGCCACCATGATCATGTTTTCCCATGGATCCTGCCTGCTTTCTTCTGTTCAGCCTGCCCATGAAGGCTTCATGGCAGGGTGACTTCCCTCTGCAGGGCACACAGAGCCCCAGTGAAAGGAGTGGTAGGGCAAGTCTAGACCCAGTCCCAACTTGTTTGCAAATAAATGACCCACAGAGTTACAGAAGTGGCGGCAATGCTGGCATCCTTAGGTCAAAACTTTATTAAAAGCATTCCTAAGATATTAGAAGCATCAGCTCCTTTGGGTCTCGGTACTCAAAGCTAGCACTTTACATTTTTGCTGTATTTTTTTTCTTGGTTTTGTTTGGAAATGTATTGCAGAGTTATAATTTCCCAAACTTTGGAGTCCTGGCTTCACACCGTAGATCTAATGAGGAGGAGAAGCCAAGGAGCGGTGGAAGTCCAGGGAAGGTTTGCCAGGCCTAACTGTAAGCACAGTCTGTTCTGCTTTTGGTAACTAGGTAGGGTTTCTGAGGAGCTAAAATTTGTGTTTATGAAATAAATTCAGAAAGAACTGAAAGGATGCTTCGGTGTCCCCTGACACAGGTGATAGATAGGCCAAGAACACGAGCTTATTCCCTCTGAAGTTACTGCTGCTCCGGCCATCCTGCACAGGGTGTACCTATAGGGTGGAGAAGCACCCAACCACCGTAAGAACAAACGGCTTTATTAAGCTATAGATGCACATTTATATCAATCTTGGTGCACACAGAGGGCTTTGGTTGCAAGGCAAGATTTTCTGAAAGAAGCGAGATAAAAAGTGGCCACATCTTGCCAGTTTGTCTCCAAGCCCCTATATTTCACTATCAAAATACTTTGAGCGAGCTGCTTTATTTGTGCTGGAGTTTGCTGTGTCTCAATACAGCAAGGGCACCAACAAATGTAGGTCTACCAGAGTGATCATACTTCCATTTTCTGCAGTTGAGTTAAAAAAGCATAATTGATGTAATTGAAACAGAGCTCTAGAAAAAGCTGTGAAACAATTTTTGCTGTGTTTTGTTGTTTGTTTNGCAGGGAACATTGTTTCCTTCTGATTTCCTTAGATTGTGACCAAGGACTTTGAAAAGCTGCTGGAACTTAAGTGAGAAGCTCTCTTCCTTCTACATAGACCAGGTAGCACAAAGAGCTAGGGGCTTGAGTGTGTTTTCAATTAGGTGATTGCTCTTAAGCAAAAAGAGCTGATGGTGCCTGTGCCACCTAGGGGCTGACAGGACACGTAGTCAAGTCCAGCATCAAGCAGGGACCTGAAATTTTATTTCTTGAGGAGCATACGTAGTTCTTCATGCTTAGCTTCATACCAGGAAAAATGGGGTGGGAGCTGTCTAGGCTGTTTCTTTCACCTTGCCCTTCCCTCCTGGGTTCCCATTCAATGCTGAAGAGGTCTAGTCAGAACCAACCAGCACTTCTTGGAGGTTTGTGGGCCGGTTAAAGGGATCCCTGGTTGAAGGAGGACGTGCAGTTTCTGTATGGACTGTTCATTCTGTGATACCTGAGCATGAAGACTGGGCAGAGGTCGAATCTACACCTGAGCATGACAAGCAGGTCAGCAAGGGTCTGGTTCTGCTGTTGGAATCTGTTCTGTTGGAGTCCCTGAAAACAGAATATGACAAATACAGACTTCCACATCTCTTGGTAGATCTGTATTTTTAATTACCAAATTATGCTTGTAAGTAAGACTTTAATAAAAGGAAAACCTCATTTTTCTGTGTAGTTTGTACACCTGTGAGCTCAATCGGTAGCAGCTTGCTTTGTGCACCAGAGAACCATCAATACATTTTGCAGGGATTATCAGCAGCAAAGCCTTTGCATGCATTTTGTAAATCTACGAGCAATGTTACCTTCAAGATCAGCACTGCTGTCCTATCAAATGTTTAAAGCCTGGTTCCTTAAAGCGAGCCTCCCGAGTCATCATCTAAACCAGAACTGGATTGCTTTAGTTGTATTTTCATTTCTTTTCTGATATGTGTCGATGGTACCAGAAAAAATAAGAAAGAAAGGTACAAGAATGTGCTTATCCGTTCCAGACTTCTTTCACGAGAGAAGGCTTCCTCTGTAGCTGACTGGGAAAGGATCCAGATGTGGCACAGCTGGGGTGCGTGCACAGCGACAGGCAGGGGAGCGCAGGCGCACTGGGGATGAGGTGAGGAGGGGGCTGCTGCAGTGGGCACCTGTGCCAGGCCAGCCCTGCAGCCTGGTGTGTGGCCACCACAACCCTGCAGTGACAAAAAACCCCAGATGGGTGATCCAGGGGAAATTACTGCGATGATGGATTGATGCAGGGATACCGCGGGCTGTCAGTAGGGTCAGAGCAATAGTCTGCTTGGAGAGCACTGAAAGGACAAAGGGTAAATAGGAACTACAAGAGTTTCGATACAGTCTGCCTTGTTTTAAGGAATATAAGTCAGTGAATTATAACTCTTAATGTTGATGTTCCCGACTGTTAAATTAACTCAGGCAGAAGGAATAATGAAATTGGAGTAAGTTGTTCCAACTGGTATAATTATTCTCTTGGTGTTAAATTTCCTGATTTTCTTGTCTTTTATGTTGTTTAATATTTAGACACTAGAGGATTGTTGAAATCCTCAAAGCTTTTGCTACTTTGGGAGAAACTCTACTGCCTGAACTTCTGGTTCCCATTCTGAGAATTGCACAAAAAACCCAGACCCCTTTCATATTTGGTAAAAGAAAAAAAAAAGTTAAAAGTTATAAACCAGGGAATTTTGTGCAAGTTTAGAGATAACGTTAGAGGCAAAAACATGAGCCATCTCCTGAGTTTTCTGTCATGAGACAGCATGAGATGTGGCACAAGAACACTGAGCAAAACGAAGTGACTATCATGTAAATCCAAGCATCTTATGATGCATCACAAGATGACAGACTTCTCATGCCAGCAGTACACAAGCTTTTTCTTCTAACTTCACATACACAGACTTAATTACAGCAGCAAGGGGCAGAAGAATTGATAATTACGAAGGCTTGCTTTGATTCACTTTTTCACCAGTGACCTCAAGAAAGTTCAGCTGAATCAAACGCTTACTGATGGCCCAAGGACCTGCTGTTCCAGTTGCAGTGACAAATCTCGGTGCAGAAAGCTGCAGGTCGGCAACTCGTTTAGCAGGATCCTCCGCCCCATCCTTTGGGTGTGCCTTCTCAGCACCCTGAACGTGGGTGAGGAGCAGTCTGCACCCCTCCAGCCGGGGCTGTGCACCGCAGCAGCTTTCTGCCCGGCTTTCCGAGTTTCTAGGAGTGTAAACCAGGATGGTCTCGAGATTTTCTTCAAACATGGACTCAGATGAAGATGATAGATAAAACTGGCTTGATACTAGGAAGTGAGGGCGGTAGACAATGTTGTAGGATAAGCTTTAGCCTCCTGAATGCAGATGAGCACAGGATGAGCCCACTGAACTATGCACGTGTTTCTCTGGGTGCAAAAATCAGGTGTGCAGAAACACGAGAAACGGCCTGGCAGCAGAACTTAGCTGGGTTGTGGAGATGAGACCTGGACTGGAAACTGGTGATAAACCTTCTGCTAAGAACCGTCAAAGGCCAGTTTGCCTTTTCTTGCAAGTACGAAACAGCAGAAAAAATTCAAATAGGTGTGTTTCATCGTACTGCTGGACTTTAAAGATAATCTTTCTCTTAAAGATAAACGGAGGCTTCTTTTCACGGGAGGCAATCCACTTTGGTAACGTGTTTGCTTACTACAGCGGAGAAATGTTGGGAATCCTGGGCTGGATTCCCTTTTTACTGGGCAGCTCTGTGATTGTCGTGCTGTTTTATCTTGTAAAAAAGGCACTTGCCTCTGCATGTCTGGAAGATTATAGCAGGGGCCCTTCTTAGCCACCTCTTATAAAGCACATCAGGCTCTCATAAGGAAAGTGCAAATCACTGCTTCCAATAGTCTGCAGTACTGAAAAGATCAAAGATACGTGTGGCTGCTGCATTTATTCTCCAAAATAAGGTAGCACTGGAGTATTACCCAGAAACAGTTCTTCTGCACTAATTGAAAAAATCTTTGTTGTTACTTATAGCTGCCCTTCTGTTTTCAATGTGTTTCGTGTAAACCACCCTACATCTTAACAGCCTTTGTGGGAAACCTCATTACTACAGCAGATCTGGACGTGTTCAGTAGGATGCTTGTCACTCTTTCTGGATTGAGCAGCAGCCTGCACTTCTAACTCAGCTGTACCTGCGCATTTCTGCCTTGCAACAGACTTTGTGAAGTGGTTTTAAATGCTGAGGTCTGCAACTGAAGAATTCATGTTGACACCCAGTGTCATTCCTGCTATAACCCAAAATCTGGTTTTCATGTTACATGTGATGAGCTAAGTCATAGTTTACATTCTCTTCTGTCAGAGCTTTGCTGGAGTTCAGTAGAGGGAGGTTGCTGAAATAGCTACAGATGGTGGTGGAGCAGAGCTGGAAGGGGCCTCTGGAGGTCTCTAGCCCAGGCTCCTGCTCCAGACAGGGAGTTCCTTCGGGATGCTCTTGGCCTGGCTTCAGTCAAGTTATGAAGATGTCCAGGAATGGTGGTCCCACAGCCTCTTGGGCCCAGTTCCAGCACCTGATCATGCTCATTGAATATAATTAATGTGCTTTTTACAATTGGAATATTTCTTTTTTGAACTTATGACTGGTGCTTCTCATTTTTCCATCATGTATTTCTGAGAATAGTGGCTTCATCCTCTCTATTAAAAGACAACTAGTGTGTCCAAAAAGGTTTTTTTTTTGGTATGTGTGTGTGTAGAAACTATTAAAAGAATTCAAAGCACTTTGGGGAATGATGCACAGTATCTGTTGCATCATCCTAGTCTTCATCCATGCCTAAAGGTAGTGTACTTCAAAATCTTAAACATCTTGACTTGAGAGTGTAGTGTGTATCACTTCAAATGACAGAAAGTGAAAAATTACTTTGCCCAGGAAGTTTTTATCAATACAAATATTGTTATCTACGACCAGCAGACTAAAACAAAAGAATCTGATAATTTCTGTGCATTTTAATATAGTTTGGAGATTCTTGTTCGGTGCAATAGTACAAAGTACTAGATTTCCAAATTTATGGGATTTAAAAATGCTTCTGATCATAAAATCACAGAATGGTTTGAGTTGGAAGGGACCTTAAAGATCATTGAATTCCAACCTCCCTGCCCTGGGCAGGGACACCTCCCACCAGACCAGGTTGCTCCGAGCCCCATCCAGCCTGGCCTTGTTGTTCTTGTTAACAACTCTTTTGAACAATATTTTCTTATGGCTGCATAAATGTAAGAGCCGATAGGATTTTAGTCTACCCCAAATTGCTGGCTGTTCTGTTGAGCAGAATGAGTTCAGGCAGGTTGGGCAACAGTGCTAGCTTACTTCTTGAGGGTACCTTCCAGTTTGAAAGAGGGAGGCAAAAGGCACCGCAAGGTGTCACGCTCTTGGCTCGGAGAGCTGCAGCAGCTGCTGAAAGAACCAGAACAGTTGTGAGCCTGAAGAGGGCCCTTGAGAAACACTTCATGGTTGAGAAGCAGATGAGTACAGCTAGTGTGCAGAATAGGATGTCACCAAAGTGCTTGGTTAGTAATAAATCATTAAAGCAAGAGTTATTAAAGTTAACGCAGTGTTCTGGGAAATTCTCTGTGTGAGAACCATAACCGTGCCCTTCCCTTGCTCATGGAGAGAGGAAAGGAACTGCCTGCTGCTTGGAGAGGATGCTGAGCTGCCCACGTAGGCTGCCCTCACACAAGCAGGGATGGAAGATCTTGCTGAGGGAGCAGAAGGATCTTGAGTCTCCAAAACAAACTTTTAAATTCCAACAACACCTGGCATGGAGGAGGACTGGTTGCTAATAGTCCACCCTGAGAGATGAAGTGCAGAATTTCTGCCTTGAGAAGGACGCAGATTCTGCAGGAGCTTCTGCGTTGTTGCTGGCTGCATCTCAGGAGGAGGGAGCTGCTCTTTGCGTCCTGTGCACAGATGATGCAGAGTTTAGCTGAAGGGCCCTCCTCCCCTCCTGGCTCCTTGTGCAGGCTCTGATGAGCCAGAGACACTCCCTTTCGCTCTCCATGGGAAGAGAAAGTTGCCAGGAGTGATTGAAGTTCACAGATCCTTCTGTGCGCTTCTGGGCTCCCTGCTCAGGCGTCACAGACCGGGTAACGAGTTGTTGTCTTTTCCTGGTATTAATTACTCGGAATTGGTCTGTTTCTGCCTCTCCCCCAGCGTATTTGCTTGTCCTGTCTGTGTACAGTTGTAGCACTGTGAGCACAGAAGCTGTAGCAGCTCCCGAAAGGAGCTATTACCAACAGATCAGGAGGAAGTATCTAAAAGTGGCTGTTATGAAGGTTCTGCAGAAGAGAAACATCAAACTATTCTTACTGTCCTTTTTTTCTTTTTTTTTATGTTTTTATTTTTTTTTTTATTTTGTAAAGATAAAACAAAAACCTCTTTCATTCAATCTTGGCTTTATTTGGGTAAAACAGAAGATGCCTTCTCCTCATCACCCCTACATGTTTATCCGTCCTGTTTGAAACACTGCTGTTTATGGCTGAGAGCAGGCAAACAAAAACATTCCCTTGCTCCAAGATTAAGTGCATTTTTCTGTGCTGGCAAGTATTAACTTTACAAGATTGGTTTTAATTAGGTTACATTTTTCTGTCTCTTACTTTATGATGCTTCATGTAATAAGATGAAATTCTATTGTTATTCTTAAAATAATCCTGAGCACCATTTGATTCTCTCTCCTTTTATGGCAGATGGCTCTTGAGTTATTGTCTGTGTAGATCCCATCTGTGCAAGAAATGAAACTCAGAAAAAACCCAAACTACAGGACAAGAGAGTACTGTGTGAAGACGGGTACATTTCACAATGAAAATATTTTGATGTGGCATTGTACAAAACCACAAAATATCATCTTTTCCTTCTTCCTTCCTTTCATTCAAGAAAGGCTTGATAGAGAGCCGTGAATGACATTTTTTGAGAAGCAGAACTAGATTCAGAGGATCTTGAGTCATACAGCAGAACCGGCTCTTTGGAGGAAATTACCATTTCTGTTCTTTGTTGTGGCTGAGAAGGCAAAGTTTAACAGTGAGAAAATGGGAAGGAACGAAAACTTGAGTAGCTGCAAATCCTTCCAGGATTTGACTTAGCGTTCCCATACGGCCATTCCAAGTAGGTACCGACAGAAGTTCAGCTGATCAGTTTCCATTTTCTCAAAAGCGCTTTAGTACTCTTTTGTTTTGTGCTTGTTCTGGTGCTGTACTGCAGTGGAGATGTAAGGCAAGGCTGGAACTTCTAGTCTCTATTCAGTGTGTTTATTTGCTGTTAATTTTTTGCTGAAGTTTTGCAGAATAGTGTATTTTGGCCTGATGAGAATGCCAGTGGAGCTGCCGTCAAAGCAGTCTTTTTATTTGGTTAAATTCTCCATGTGGTTCGTGATTCTAGTAAATGGCTGTAGGGGAGAGGGGGTTAGAAATTAAAAAAAAACTTGTGGAAGTCTGAAAAAAAGTCATAACTACCTTTTCTTCTGGGTATTTTGGATATTAGGAAAAAAATCTTTGCTGTGAGGGTGGTGAGGCACTGGAAGAGGTTGCCCAGAGAAGCTGTGGCTGCCCCATCCCTGGAGGGGTTCAAGGCCAGGCTGGATGGGGCTTGGAGCAACCTGGTGTGGTGGGAGGTGTCCCTGCCCAGGGCAGGGGGGTTGGATCTGGATGATCTTCAAGGTCCTTTCCAACTCTAACCATTCTATGATTCTATTTGCTGTGTTATGTCAGAGGATCATTTGAGAGAAGAGAACATATCCAAAGCAAAAGGAGTGGAGAAGCATCCGTTACTGTGCTGATGAGTGATAAAGTGCAGATAATGCTACAGAATTGTGCACTTTAAATGCAGAGAAAATATCTGCAAAAATGCAGATTCCTTATAGAATATAACATTAATTAGCAAGCATTTTAATACAATAAGAAGAGANAATGCAGAGAAAATATCTGCAAAAATGCAGATTCCTTATAGAATATAACATTAATTAGCAAGCATTTTAATACAATAAGAGAAAGATAAGAGATATACCAAGCAATTGTACATTTCTGTTTATTAGGAATGGTAGTTTT
This sequence comes from Pedionomus torquatus, assembly GCA_013398155.1. NCBI lineage: Eukaryota > Metazoa > Chordata > Aves > Charadriiformes > Pedionomidae > Pedionomus > Pedionomus torquatus. The sequence continues at coordinate 188,141 of VZRU01014675.1, read as the reverse complement.
CCGTAACCTATTTCATAGAATGGTTAGAGTTGGAAGGGACCTCAGAGATCATCGAGTTCCAACCCCCCTGCCCTGGGCAGGGACACCTCCCACCACACCAGGTTGCTCCAAGCCCCATCCAGCCTGGCCTTGAACCCCTCCAGGGATGGGGCAGCCACAGCTTCTCGGGGCAACCTCTTCCAGTGTCTCACCACCCTCACAGCAAAGAAGTTCTTCCTAATATGAGGCTGAAGGTACCACACAGCTGTTACTAAATCTAGGAGATAGTTCTTGATGCATTTAATTTTCTTCTATGAGTATCCTTTTGATATCTGTGTTTCTTCCAACTTCGAAAGCGTGGTTGAAACAAGACCTTCCTATAGCCAGTGGAAAATCTAGCATCACGTGCAAATGAGACTGTAATTTGAAGAGTACTTCTCTAAAAATCACCATAAAAGAGATTTACATCCTTGCTGGAGAAGCTCACAGAAAGAAGCTTCTCTGTGCCTTTGCCCAGTGCTGCTGGCCCACTGGCAGGTGGCAAAATGCACCTCGTGGCTTCATCTTTGGTCGTGGTTCATTTTAACACCAGTGATGGTAGTTACGTATCAGCTGTAACAACGGGAAAGCTGGTTGGGCTGATGAGAACTCGGATTAAGTGAAATCTTTTCTCTCTGGAGAAAGAATGCGTGCTGTGGACTCTCTGCCTGCAGCTTTCCTGGCTCTGAAATAGGTTCACGCTGACCTTGTTCTGCTCACAGCCGCAGTGAAGCAGCGCGGTGACAGCCGGATACATCAACAGCTTTTAAAGACTGCTCATATACGATCTTGTTCTCAACAGGTTTATCTCCGACTAAAGCCTCTACAGATCAAGAATGTTGATTCTTCTGGCTTTCATTATTGTGTTTCACATAACCTCGGCAGCGCTGCTGTTCATCTCTACTATTGACAATGTGAGTCTCCTTTATTTTCTATTTCTCTCCAACACATAGGGGTTTCTTTGCTTCAGAAAAATGAAGTCATTCTTCTCTAGTTGTCTTTAACTTGCTTATTGAAAGCACCTAACTTTGTTAGGCACACTGAGTCTCCTATTGCACCTTTTTGTAGCAACAATGCCTCAGGTATGCATGCTGGTGGTGTATGTGGGTAGGGCTGCACAGGAACGTGCCATGCGTGTTCTAAGCCCGTGTTACGCAGCTCATCTTCTCCCCTGTCAGAGACTTGGCCAGGGAGTGTGTTTACAAATACACCCACGCTGGCAGGGTGGAGCTACGGGTTCAGCTAAACAGGAGGGAAAGGGGGAGGAAAAAATCTATTGTCCTTTTGTGGCAAGTACATGAAGTCAAACAGCTCCTCATGAAGGCCTGGCTGTCACTTCAGTCAAGGTACAAGTTCCCTCAGAAGTGGTTGGCCAAGATTCCCGATTAAATCATTAAAGAGACACCATGAATTTATCTATTTCCATGAAGCAGTTGCAGCACAAAGTTTTAGAATAATGAGTGTTGCATCCTTTTCAATTTCCTTTTTATTTTTATTTACCTTCTGATATTTACATCTGGTTCTTAATTGAATTTTCCTCTCTCTCAAACCACCTGCTATCCTGGTGGGGACTCTTAACTGTCTTTCTTTCTCTAAGAGGTTTGTCGTATGTACAGGCTTTTAGGATTAAAAAAAAATTGTCTGCTGAAAATACTGTACTCAGTGAAGCTGTTTTGATCCCGCAGTCTTTTCCAAGGCTGCTCCAAGTGAAATGATTTGTTACCACAACTTCTTATTGCAAAACTGTCCAACCTCAGATGTTATCTTTCAAGTCAGCTGGTTGATTTATTCCATTGAAGCACGTCATTAATTGAGCACTAAAGCAGGTTGTCTTGCCCCGCTCCTTTGAGTATTTAGAAAGCTGGGACAGTGGACGGTGCAAGATCGCCTTAGTTCAGAGCTGCTGCACACAAACCAAATTCTTGTAGAAATATAGAAAGCTGCTTTTAAGCAATTATGAACTTAAACTGTATAACTACCTTCTACTAGATATTATCATATTCAGAGGTGGTTTATAGTCATGAAAATAACTCTGGAAGGATTTTATAGTGCTCAGAGCTGAAAAATAAGATACTGAACTTGGATGGCAAAATCCAAATGAATGACATCCCAAGCAAGTAACGCTTGTTCTTAAAGCATCCTTAAAGTGTTACTATTACACGTGTGCCTGCTGCTGTAACCCCGGGGGCTTCATTGCAGTACTGTTCGCAGAGCTGCGCGGCAAGCTGTGAGGCTTCAGGAATGTCTGTTCAAGAAGCAGGTGCTACCAGGAGTCATATTTAAAAGTCATGTTTTTCCAACTCTAGTCGAAACAAAGAGCTGGGTAGCTATTGGAACGGGAATGGGTTTCCTGAGGAAATGCCACTTGTGTGGAGTGCTTGCAGCAGTTCCCAGGCTTCTGTAAAAATCTGTTCAGCCACTGTAGTACTAGATCATGATAAATGTTAAAACATCAAAATAGAAACAACCACAGGAGGATCTTGTCACCAGCCTCTTCCAGTCAGATGCCGTGGTGTATGTTCTGCATGTGCACACTGACACCACAACTGCCTTGAGATCGATTCAATTCAGTATCAGGAACCAGAAAACTTAAAATGGTTTCAGTTTCATAGATGTGTCTCCTGCTGTTTCCTGGGAATTAAAAAATGTCTTTGGAGTTGGGTGTCCTAAACAGGTCAAAGAACAAAGCAGATCTTGTCTAGGTTCTTAAGGAGTAAGCAGTCACTGACTATCCAAAAATGCTGCCCAGACAGTGGAAAATCCCTTGTGCTCTGGGACGTTTACGATTGCCATCTGTTCCCTTTTCTGCTTTACACAGGTCTAAAAAGCAAATGCCATCAGGAATAGTGATGTGCCTTTTGTTCTAAAATGCCGTTTGAGCTCCACTTGAGTTTGAACAGTTGTGTCAAAAATGAACAGAAATTGGCTGCAGCACTCGAGTCTGCTCAGAAGACAGGTAGACAAGGCAGGAGGTTTGTGGTATTGGGGGGCTTCTTATCCCCTTGTAAGAGCCCTTTACTTTTATTTTGCAGGCCTGGTGGGTAGGAGATAATTTTTCTACAGATGTCTGGAGAATGTGTGCCACGAATACTAGCACCTGTATGGCTATTACCGATCAGTTCAACGGTGAGTGTCTCTCCCTGCCTTTGTCTCAGTTCCTTTAGCAGCAAATCTAGTGAAATGGCTAAAAAGTCTGCAGGGGCAAATTGTCCGGTTTTTGCAGGGGTGATATTTGTCCAAAAATCTCCATGCTCTGACTACTGAGGTACTGGCTTTTCCTTTTGGAAAGGCAAACTGGTCCCACAGTTTCTGTAAGAGGAACACAGGGAACTGTCAGGCGCATCTAAAAGCCCCAGTGATTGTGTTGAGTAAACAAATAACTGACAACGAGCGCTAAAGATGCCTTTAAAAATGAGATCAGGTAAAACCAGTGAAGTCAGCTGAGAGTGAGGCTGAAGGGATAGAATTTCCTTCAGAACTGAACTCTGACTTTCAAAGAGCCTTAAAATACTGGCTGTGCACAGAAACGGGGGAAAAGTGGAAGAAAGTCAGAACACAGGCTGAAGTTCTGACAAAGATGACTTAACACGCAGCACAGACAGGTGTACGTACAGACATCCTACTTTGCAAGAAAAAATAACGAGGAAATGTTACATTTACTTGACTTCTACACTTTTGATCTGTGTGTGTGCTAGAGGTAGATGATTTGAAGAGCCCATAAGGAGACCGTTGGCCAAGCAGCAGGTTGGTTTAGAGCTTACCTGTGCCACAGCGACACAATCCACGTGGTGCAGGACAATCCAAGCTAACAAGAACTTGACAAATTTGCATTTGATGTGGGTATTCCTGTGCATTTATTGAAGTCAGGGCCCTGAACCAGCGGGGTTATCCATAGGTGGGGTGTTGCAGCTGGCGGGGCGCGGGCTGCAGTGTGGCTGTGCCAGAGCAGGGGTGCCGCCAGCAGCTCGCCGGCGTAGCTCAGCTCGGCTGCCTCAGTGCAGCCCTGACACAAAGCAGCTCTGCCTTCCTGGGTGACGTGAGCTCCCAGTTATAGGGAAGTAACCGAGAGGATGGCAAACCAGAATCAAAGGAACCTCCTGCGCCAAGTGTGGATACCCTGTCTGGTGCCATCCTGTGGGATGGGGTTGTCTCCGGCCCCGGTGGAGAGGCCGGGGTCAGTAACTGTTTGGAACCCCTGGCAGTTTGACTGCGATTTTAGTACATAGGTGGTAGCAGAGGATGTGGTGGGAGAGAACCAGTTTCCTCAGCATTTTTATTTAGCTTTATGAAAAGCTTTTAAAAGTTCTTAAACCGCTGGCTGTATTGCTAGGAAGGCAGCAGAAGAGAAGGTCTCAGGCAACGCCTGCTCTTTCCACTGAGCTCCTGCTTACACAGGACGTGGCTCTGCCCCTCTGCGCGCTGCAGAAGTAGGCAAAGAGAGAAACTGTATTTTTAACCAAAGCTGCTTTTGTTTTTGCAGAATATCAATCAATTCAGGCTGTTCAGGCCACCATGATCCTATCGACTATTTTCTGTTGCGTGGCATTTCTGGTTTTCATTCTCCAGCTCTTCCGGCTAAAGCAAGGGGAAAGATTTGTGCTAACCTCTATTATCCAGCTCCTGTCATGTGAGTGATTTTTCAACACTTGTGACTTTAACAATGTTTACGTGAAAGTAGGAAAGAGAAGGGGAAAAAGGTTTCAAAAAGAATGAGCTGCATTAGAAATCTGTAGGGTTTTGGAGGTCATAGCTTATCCTTCACATTTGGTTCAACAGTGAACTGCTCCCTTCTGGACTATTTAGGTTAAAACACGGATGATAGCACTTCACAGAATGAAGTCATTTGAACTTTAAAGGGAAAGAATCAGGGAATCTGAACTGTTTGATCAAGTTCAATAACTCTGCCATTGTTACAGGCAGGTCTTCTCTTAATTTTTTGTTAGTCTTTAAAACTGTCCAGATGTTTAGAAGCACTTGGTTCGTTGCAAATGCCATGAATCTCCAGCAGCACTTGAAATTCAATCCATGCCAAAGAAACAGAAAACATGTCCTGAAATGCTTCCACTTTAGTTTGAGGATGGAAGATGAGCGTCTGTAAAAAAAAGACATTGGTGGAAGAAGCTGACAGAAGGGAGACAGCCAGTAGTTGTTGTGAACGCTGTGATAACGATTTAAGATGCTAAACTCTACTCTTTTCTTCCCCCTCCAGGTCTGTGTGTTATGATTGCAGCTTCCATTTACACAGACAGGCACGAAGAACTACACAAGAGCAATGAATATAGGATTGAAGTTTCTCAAGGCCAATACGGCTACTCCTTCGTCTTGGCCTGGATCGCGTTTGCCTTCACTCTGATCAGTGGCGTTATGTACCTAGTACTAAGGAAGCGTAAATAAACGTGTCAGCAGGTAGTTATTTCTGTCACTGCAGTACAAAACCAAACTCCAGTAACCATTTTGTATATAATCATTTCCATGGTTTTGTAGTAAAGGTATTGTTTCTCTAAAAATGTACTGTCTTCTTGATACAAAACAGAATAAAAAGCCCGGCAGGTTTAACGGACTGCCCGGCACCAACAGGTCCAGGGCCGAGCAGGACACAGCCACGTTGCTTCCTCTACCTGTTCCATCGTCGTAAATGGTTTCCCCTTTACTGGACACTAACAGTTTGCTCCTGGCCTCTAGTAGGTTACAAACAAAGCCCGTGCAAATTAATTTGTAAGCAATATGCTAATATATTCCTGGACCAGATGCATCCCTTTGGAATGGGTTAAATGCAGGGGGGAGGGGGGGAGTAAAAATGAGGCCCAGATCCCAGTGAAAAGCAAACAGTTATAAAAGCTGCACTCGGTGCGTCTCTTCTGGCAGAGGACTTGTGTTCTGCTATTTATACCGTGCAGTAAGTGTCACCAAGCTTTTATTAAAACCACTTGCTTTGCGAAAGTAAACAGCTCCTTTTTGTACTCCAGCGAATGATTCTCTTGACTCTCTTTCACATTTAATTGAAGCACACAGAGCCTTTGGCGGGTGAACTGAACAGCACAGTCACTGCCACTCGGGACTGGGACAGTCTGGGCAAACAGCCCATCAGAAACAGAGTTTCCCAACATGCAAAGTCTTTTTGGAAGAAAGGGGAAGAAAAAAATAAAAGTCATTACTTGCCTACATCTGCAAATTTCTAAGCAAATTAGCGATCAGGCAATGTCAGATTTAGGTTTTTACAGCCAAACCCAGCGGGATTATAACACTGGGCTTTGCTTATGTAGTGATTTCATGGCCAATGCATCATTTACAAAAGCATTTGCCCCTTAGGAAATTGGCCTTTAAAAAATTCATTCTAAATTCCTATGTGGATTTTACTTGAACTACACACTCCTAGTAAATAAATCAGAGTGCAATTACTACGCTTATGAATCCCAGGATATTTTTTTCAAGATAAAATGACTTGGTGATTTTTATTTTTCAATAATTTCGTGAGATAAATCTGTACTGTAATACCAGGCGTAGCTGCTTAGCAGCGTGATACTGGCTTTGGCTGATGGCGATTTTGGAGCTGGGAGATCAGTGTGGAGAATGAATAAAGTGGCTTTTTCTGTTTAGTCACAGCTTTGATGCTTAAATATAAATTTGACTTTGTAAAAGCGGTAACCACTTATTATTTCAGTATATTCACTACAGCTGGCCCAATACACTGACAGTAAAAAAGTAATTAGGTTTTGAATGAGTTTTTACACTTAATGTAGAACAAATTCATTATTACAAAGCAGTGTAGCTCTCCTAAAGCTGGCAGTTCCTGCATTATCCATTAGCTGATGGTCTGACGCATTCCTTCAGAGAATCCGGCTTTGATTAGTCACAAAATAAAAGCTCAGGTGCATAACGGTATAGGAACTGTCTCCAACATGAGGAATGTTCGTAGAGTTCCATCTCCATTCCTGGAACAGTGTAAAATGCTTTGGCAAGTACCGCTTGGCTTTTGGGAGCAAAGCAAGGCCAACAAGACTATTAAGAAATTAGACAAGTAAGCAAAGCGGGACAACACATTAAAAGTAATAATAATAGTCAAAACCCCAAATCAGTCTGAGCAAGATGCATTCTCACCAGTTTAGCACGATGATGGCATTTTGTCATTTATTTCTCTTAGAATGCTCTGAATGGCAAGAATTATTACCCTACTTTCTACTTTTTAAAAAAGTGTTTCTGCAGTTTGCTGAATACATTTCAGATTCAAAACCTGAATTTTGCTAACAAGAACTTGTCTTAAATAAGCAGATGCAGGTTTAGGGTTGAAAGTAGCTAGACTATTAGCTCAGCATTTTGCTAGTTTTGTTCAAAAATGAAATAGTAATGGAAACTCTTAAGCAAATATGAATTAAAACTGTCTTACATCTAGAAGACAGTCCTGTAAAATTGTAAGTTAAGCTGTTACACCACTGACTTGAAGAGATGCTTCTTCAGTTTCTTGTCTCAGTAATTTTTGGGTCATTTATAAAGTAAAAATTTAAAAGAAAGATGTATATATGGATGAACACACAGCTTAATTCCATAGCAAAAGCTCTGTCCCTTTAATTAAAAGTGGAAAGCCTGCACACCAGGGTGTACAAACAGCGGTGTACTCATGAGCCCGCACAGAACAGATAGGAATGTCCTGCATACCGAGAAAACAAATGCAAAACCAGTTTGAACTAGAGCTTAACAGGACAAATATATTTTGGATATTCTTTCTACCTGATACGCCTTTAAAATATACCTTTTTCTATGCTCTATATATTCTGAAACTGTACATGAAAATAAAGTTAAAACAAATTCCTGTACTGTAATGGCAAGCTCGCTACATATAGCAATCTGACCTTGTCTTTAAACTTGGGATATATTTACACAATGTTGGATGAGAAATAGTTGAGTATTTTAAAATAAAATAAAATTAAATTCAGGTAAAATTAAATTCTTCCTGCCTGTACTAGAACCACAAGCTGGTTATTTTTGTCCTTTGTTGTCAAAGACCTTCCAGGGCAAGCAGAGAAAATATTAGTGTATTCAACACTGAAGTGTCTGGTGTCAAAAGAGTAGCTCTTGAGTTACACAAGATGCACAGGTGCTCTGATCAGTAGTTACTTGTAAGGGTCTGTCTTCCTCATTTGCAGAAACAGCTGTGTATTTAAGATTAGACCGAGCACCTTGACCATGAGAGTAATAATGTTAGAAACAGGCCAGTGACTTCACTCTCTGCTGCAGTTCCAGCTTCAGGTTTGCAGAGATGATAACAGAGCTGGGTTTGTACAGATTCGTCCAAAAATACCCCCAACTCCCCAGAGACAGTTTTGTAAACCCCATAAAACTTCTGCCTTCTAATCACAGTGAGCAAAAGGGAAAAGTCCAAACTATTAAGTTATTCACTAGCAGCTGTGACTCTACCTTGACATTTTTTACCCTGCAAGAAACCCTCTGGAAGGAAATATAGGAAACAGCCTTAGAAAACAAATCTAGACTATTTATGTCAATATACTTTTTCTTCTCTAAAACCACATACTTTTAAAATTGTTTCATCTGGGACAAGAGAAAATGAAGCCCTGCACTCGTACTATGAGACAGCTTTTTAAAAAAATGCATTCTGGGTGATAGAAACTGTGCTGCCTGGGCACTAACTAGTTAATTACCCCATTTCACGTGGCTTTTAATGGCTTATAAATAACGGAGGGACTACAAGAGTATTGTCTTAATCTTCAGCATTGTAGAAGCTCAGCTAAACAGAAAAAAACAAAAGAATCCTTCCTATAATTTTTAAAAGTAGGAGTAAGATGAGCCACTACCTTTCCAAATACTAAAGAGAGCTAAGAAGCCTAAAACCATGATTCATCAGTGACGCTGAAATAAAGAAAATAGTGACACTGAAGTTTTATTATATTTTTCATTTCTTCCAATAACACCCTCTAATAAGAGGAAAGAAAGTGAGATGTGGAAGTAAATTAATTTTAACAACAAGACTTTATTTTCAAGGCTGTAGAAAAAAGCTTGCAGAATTAATGGAATGAAGTTCATAACAGACTGTAGCAAGTTGGAAATGTAAGGAAATGAATAGCGAGTGCTGAACAAATAATGCTTTGGCTCCCAACTCGCTGCAAGTAACAATATAGTACTTGACTGGGGAACAGTAGCAGACCACTTGTTAAGGTAGTACCGGTCTCCTGAGGTGTTTTTTAACGAGTAATAGATTGTATATCACAACACGGCCTGTAACGCCCGCGTATATCTTCTTGTTGAACGACATAGTACTTCTTTGGGATGATAACCTGGGAGACGCAGCGAGCCACCAAAAGTGGCAAAGCCCTTATTTTGCCTGTTTCCTTCCAATGTGATGCAGAATTATTACTAAGGTTTTCATCTATCAGATACAAGTGGTAACTGTGTAGAGAAACACTGTGACTCTGTTTCTTAGAGGGTCCCTGACAGCTCAGTCCCCTTTGGATTTTGCACATGAGCCTCTTCAAGTTTCAGGATTCCGAGGAGGGTCTTTGAATTCTTCAGTGAGCTCTGGACAGTGGAGGAAGATGTGGAAACTGAAAGTCTAGGCACCAAGACAAAAGCAGCTGTTATTTAAACAACAGTGTCAAATAAGGCAGTTACGCTACTTTTCATCCGTACTATCTTCGCTTTGTGTAATTATATAGTTGGTGTCTTCCTGACATTTGTTTCTTCTCTGTCCAGAAACATTTTCCCCAAAGTAGAAAACACTCCTTATCAGCTAGTAATAACAGCTTAGACCAACCTGTGTGCTCTCAAAGGAGTCCCGAGGAGGTTCCCCTTACATCTGGAGAGGTATTTGTTGAGGCTGGATCGTTACCTCACTGGCTGAATTTCTACACTTTTTTTTTTTTTTTTTTTTAAATAAATTTCTTAATAAAATTTAGCCAAAAAGCCACAAACCTGTGCATGTACATACTTGCTTAGTTTTAAAACAGGTGTAGATTGCAGAGATGAATAAAATTTCACATGCCTTCATGAAATTCAGTTACTATAATAAATTTCAACAGATAGGACACGGTTCTGATGATATACAGACTATACTGTGGTGCAGATTTTGGTCTTTTTTACTGCTGCTTCTTGGAGAAGAAAGCTTGTATTCTATTTATTTTAAAACAAAAACCACAAAAAAGTGAAACTATTTCTATAAAAGGTGGTTGGGTCGCTGCCATAAATGCTCAAGTTCAGAAAACGTCTTTTAAACCAAATACGCACACGTTGCTACAAAGGAAAGAGCAGGAATATAATACGTGTGCACTGCTTCATGGATTGACCTTCTTAATTTATTATCAGCAACAAATTAAAAATATTCTCTTTTTCTTGAGAGTTTTTTTTTTTTACATTAGTTTAGATATTTTTAATTATGTTTTAGTAAAATCTTTTCAGCAGAAAAATCTCAATAAAAAGTAAAGTTAAAGTAACTGTACTGAAGAATTAAAAGCATTTAGGAACCAAAGAGCTCACAGGGTAAAAGTCTAAATCCTGTAGCAAATAATGTTTTCACACATTTTTAGGCATGACAAATTTGGAGGGAGAAGAAGGGAAAGGAAAACCACAAAATAGAGGAAAAATGAAGATAAAGGGGAAAGGATGACTGGAATAAGTTCCGAGGTTAGAGTTTTTTATATATTTATTTCTAAAGACAGGCTGTCCTGGCACTACTTATTTGCATACTTCTCTAGAAAATGTTATACTGTCCAATACTGTTCCAATAGAGCCTCCTCGTGGTGAAGGAGAAGCCTGTTCCTTCATAGCCCGACTGTTTAAACACTGCTCCTTTCTCATTTGCAAAGGTCCTGAAAAAGTCTGACTTTCTATCAACCATTCTGCAGTATGACTATCCACAATTTAAAAATTAATATCTTACAAAAGTTGAATAATAGAGTATTTCATCTGATGTTTCTTTTCTCAGCTTTAGGAACCCCTAATTGAGGCACACTGGCTTTGAATTCCGTTTGTCTGATCGGTATTTCTGATCTTTTTCTCTTCTGCCCACAAATAAATGCAAGCTTTGAATATTATTTCTCTACCTATCAAAAGAGAGCTTTGTTAAAATCCTTCATATATGAATGAGCAACCTGGACAAGAGCAAGTCAACTCAGCCCTCCCAGAATTGTCTTAGAGCTGTTCTAACTATCAAAGACCTCAAACATGCAAGGATTGGATGTATTCATATGTAAATTTCGTCTTATATATCAATCAAAATATTTTAAATTTTGAGTAAATAGAGAATGCATTCAAAATAACTTCATAATTTTTCCCCCTCCAAACCAACATTGCCAATCTAAATCATCAGTTCTCCCCACAAATATACCTCATTTCAAACAGGGTCATCTAATCTGTTTTTAAAAACACAATAAAACAACAATCCAAACATTCAAATCCCTGCATGTTATATTTTCAAGAAGATTGTTTTCCTTCTTTGACATTGTACAAATACTCTTTTTCTTGATTTAAATCAGAAATCTTAATACATTTACACTGGGTATTTTTTTTTCTTATTGAGCTCACCCTCTTCCTCTGAGTGTTCCCTGAGCAAAAAAATAACCAAAAACCCAATCAACCTTTCAAACTTCTTCCTATATTACAATATAAAACATTACAAGCGAAGACAGTGGAGGCAGGACTTGTATTATTCAAATCAGTGATGTTCCTCCTTAAATAAGTTGCAGCAGTTTGATCTTGAAATAGAGTTGGGACATAGTATTTTGTGCAAAATAAAGAAACAGAAACCAACAACTTAGGCAAAAGCATGGGGAAGAGTGGGAAACAAGATCAAGCTGCTGCTATTAATTTTCTCGTTATTAAACTTTATTAGAGACACTTATTTTACCCTCTTTTTATTTTTTTTCCCAGTGACAACAACATGCCGTCTCCCTTGAGAAAAGCAAATAAAAGAAGGCAATGCTTTTTCTGCTGAAATAACATTGAGATATGCCTGAAGGGTTTTCCTACCCTATTCTGGACTGGTGGCTCTCATCTCTCGTTCACCTAAGAGCTTTCTGATGTATCATAGAAAACCCCTCTTCCAATTAGTGATCCTTTACGTCTTATCAGCTGAGAAGCCGGCCTCGGAGGCATGTCAGAACCATCGTGTCTCTACTCCTACCCCTCTTTTTAATAAAATGAAAAACGACACAAAGGAAGTTACTCTCCTTTATGTTGTAGGTAACAGTTTGTAATACTTCATAGTCAAAGAAGAATTCTGTGTTTGCAACTTAAAGATTGCATCTTGCCAAAGAAACAGCATCCCTGACTCATTACTTGGCTGTGATGCTACGTAAATTTAACAAGTATTTTGTGACTATACAAGAGGTGTTTTGCACCACAGTTTAGCAGAACAGGGTATTCCTATTTCACTCCACTGGTACCATTCCAGCAGTAGCACCAGCAGTCGATGCAGTTACTTAAGTAACAGATAGGGCTGTCCTAACTACCCACCCCTGAAGAATGGAATTGCCAAAGAGCTGAAAGTGAATCGGTGGAGGACACTGGCCCCCAAGAAAGTTTGAATTTCTAATCATTTAGAAATGTAACTGAGCTACCATTGCAATGTGGAATGTGAAAAGCTTACTTATCTTTTTCTAAATAGAACATTAAGATATTGATTACTATTAAGCAACTACAATTAAAACAAAGTAATTGGGACTGCATATAACAAATACCTTTCGAATGACCGAGAAAACAACCAAATTGGCTACATACACTTAATTTTTCTTTGAATAGTAACTTCCAAAGCACTCAGCACCAGAACAGGCTAACTATGAAATTCAGTGTCTGTTCCATCCCAGCAAGTTTCCCCTTAAAGCAAGCACAGTTTTTTGTATCAGTTAAATATGAACTGCTCAATACAGTACAATGTGCTAAAAGATAGACACTTCATGAGCATTTCAAAGACACAAGAGGAAAAAGCTATTCTGAATGTTGTCCCATGTTTTAAGCTCACCTTTTGTAGGATTTTAACAGCATTGTTAGTTTTCTTACTCATCCGATCGCCTGCAGTTGCAGCATCCACCCAAGCACTCTCTCGTAATGAAGGGCCAGTCACCTCTGACTTGGGCAAAAATGCAACTGGTGCTGATGGTAGTATTTTTACATGATTACATCTTTTATGAAGGATGCGTTTTAAACAACCAGCATTTAAACGTTGTTTTGCATCTGAATTTTTGTTGCAAATTATCTCAGGCACAGGATTTTGACACTCTTCTTGAGCAATGATTTGCTCAACAAACATTTATACCAAAAGAAGATTTAGTATGAGCCACTGCTCTGGCTGTTGGTCTCAAATGTTGCTTTCAAATGTTTATGCCATCTCCATCTTTTGTGTCCTACAGCAAAGGACTGGATTTTAAAACCAAATATATAGAGTCACTCTTATGTTAAGTCCTTATTTTTCATAGTTTTGCAAATGTACAATATTTTATAAAATATTTATTATGGCAGATATTTTAAATATCTCTTCTTGCTTCTGAGCAGCAAAACACTGTCATCAGCTTTTCATCCCTAACAAAGTGAGAGCGTAGATTTAGAAATTACAACATATAGAACACTGTACAAACAAAGTGCAAAGCGCTGGCACTAGCATGGCTCAATGGTGGTTTTTTTCAGATTTCTCAGTCATAGCCAGGTCAGCATAGAACACCTGCTAGTTGTGCTGGAAAACCTTTGTTCTTAGTAAACATAAACACGTGAGTGATAGAAACTCGTGGCCGTATTAGTTCCATTGCTTGCATTCAACTTCAGCTAGTGAAAAACACTCTTAATAAGGTTTATCTATCACTTTCAATGGTAAATAGCACCTGTTTCTCACCTTCTGAGGACCCCATCTCTGTAGTCCAGCTAGATTCAATTCTATTTTCCACATGATTCAACACAAAATGACCGAGAATTTACGAAGACAAGGATTCTGCATTGCTTGGTGTTCACTAGGTCATTTGCTCATTCCCTAGCCCATGGTATGATAAATGATACCTGTATTATCTCTGGCAAGCATTTGTCAAAAGCCTCAACACAAGCTGAAATTCCACAACCACCCCAACACACACTTCAGTCTTCACAAGTTCATGTTTTGTGAGGAACTGGCGATTTAAGCCTGTTACTTTTCATTCTATCCTCCAGGACCATTAAGTTCTTCCCTTGGTCTGGACAGAGGCCCCCTTACATAATTGGAGATGGATGTTTCATCCAGTCTTCCATTTTCCAATGTATTGAAAATTTTCCTGTAGATCATACTTTCCAGACACTTCTAAATATTTGCATTTTTCTTTTCTGGATTTGTGCTAGCTCTGTCAGACAACAAAAATGGATTGGCTTTTGGCTAGCAGATTCTGAACCTGACCACACCTAAACTGCAAAGTAAGTGGACCGAGCTTTGGACAGAACTGGACACAGGACTCCAGATGTGGCCTCACAAAGGCAGAGTATAACAGGAGGATGACCTCCCTCCACCTGCTGGTCACACTTTTCCCGATTCCCAGAAATTCCATTGGCCTTCACGGCCACAAGGGCATATTCCTGGCTCATGGTCATCCTGTTGTCAACGAGGACTCCCAGGTCTTTTTCCTCAGAGCTGCTCTCTAGCAGGTTAGCCCCAACCTGTACTGGTGCAGGGGATTGTTCCTCCCCAGGTGCCTCCCTACACCTGCCCTCGCTGAATTTCATCAGGTTCCTCTCTGCTCAACTCTGCCAGCTGTCCTTTCATTGTGAAACTAAGCACTACCTTCTCTGCATCCTATTAGGAAATTCATGGCTGCAAAACATTCCCTCCTTAACTGTTTCCTTCACCTGCTGGAATTAATTTTCTTAATTATTCTCCTTGTTTGGACATAACTTCACCTTAACGGAAGATGCTGTCCTGCTTGTACCAGATCCCTGGCACTGCTCAGAAGAAGCTGTTATGTGCTCAATGTGAACAATGCAAAGTAAATCAGGCTCTGGGAATGGGAGTGAAGACAAGCCAAGCTGATGGTGTTAATTACTCTTTCTACAACTGCAACAATCATCACAACATTTCAGCCAACGCCCCTCCCTATGCCTCGCTCTTCCTGTGCTCCATTCATTTCCTTTCAGCTGTGTAGTCAGCCGGATTTTACTAAAATCATCTGAACAATTCAGTCTCTGAGGCAAATACCATAACTTCTGACAAGAAAAAGCAAAATAAGTGGGTTGTAAGCTTCCTTTGACAATTTTTTCTCCACCCTGCTGTCACCATTTTGCCAGTTTTCCAGTAGTTGGAGGCTCTTGTCTTCTCAACCTGTGTCTGAAATTCACATTTAAAGTTAGGTATTTCAGTTAGAGGTATTTCATTTTTTATGAAAATCACACATAATGCTTACAGACTAGTACATTATTCACCTTCCATACAGAAATAGCTACACATCCTCATGTTGATGTGACCACATCCACTTTGGGAATTTGTTACAAGTCACTTACAACAAAAAGTCCGGGTATTCACAAGAGCTTACTGGTATGAAGTAGACCCCAAGCCATAATCTTTTTTGACAGCACGGGTCACGGCTCACCATGCCTGTGCTCCCTGCACGTGCTCCTCCTCTCACTGCCCTCAGTCTTCTGCCCCGGTGTCTCAGCAGGACCCTACAGCTGCCGAAACCTCCCCTTGGCCCAGGCAAAGAGGCCATCCCAGGAGATGCTTCTCCTCAAGGGGTAGCAGTTTTAAATCGGAAGAGGGGAGATTTAGATTAGACATTAGGAAGAAATTCTTTGCTGTGAGGGTGGTGAGGCACTGGAACAGGTTGCCCAGAAAAGTTTTGGATGCCCCATCCCTGGAGGGGTTCAAGGCCAGGCTGGATGGGGCTTGGAGCAACCTGGGGTGGTGGGAGGTGTCCCTGCCCAGGGCAGGGGGCTGGAACTGGATGATCTTCAAGGTCCCTTCCAACTCTAACTGTTCTGATTCCCCTTTGCTCATAAGGCACAGGGGAGGCCTGGCTGGGGCAGGAGCCCTGGGGGAGGTGAGCGGGGGAGCAAGGGCCGAGGCAGCAGCTGGCGCTGCCCCACGGCCCCGGGGACAGTCCCCGACTCCAGAGGGCTCTCCCTGCCCCACCAGGGGCTCTCCCTGCCCCACCAGGGGCTCTCCCTGCCCCACCAGGGCCTCTNCTGCCCCACCAGGGGCTCTCCCTGCCCCACCAGGGGCTCTCCCTGCCCCGCTTTCCTCCCGAGGGACCCCGCTGGGCTCGGGCCGGGCCGCCCCGACCACTCACCCGTCCGTTTTCCCCGACGGCCGCGCAGGGGCAGAGCCGCCGCTGCCGGGCAGGGGGAAGGCTGCCCGGAGCCAGCCGCCTGGGCGGGGGGGCTGCGTCGGGCCCTCCTCTTCGCCGCGGTGAGGGATCCCCCCGCTCCCGCCGAGGCACCCACCGGCCTCGACCCCCCCACGGAGGGGCGGCCGCCCCGCAGGCTCCATGGCCCCGGGCCGGCCCTTCCATCGGGACACGGCGCCACCTCCCCAGGCGCCGGCGGGCGCGGGGGGGCACAAACGCCACCTTCACTGTCGGTAAATCCTTACCTACGAGAATGAAGGACTAAAGTGTTGGTGGATCCGAGGCACAGGTGATGGGGGGCGGCTTCATCGCTGGGAGGTGAACGCCCGCTCCGCCCTCTCACAAACTGGAAGCGAAATGGAGCCCCCTTCGCACCTGTTTTCAGCCCCTTCGCACCTGTTTTCTATCACCTCTGGTGAAGGAGGCCCTGCCGGCTCCCGAGGGAGCGGGGACTGCGCCTGCCCTTTCCCCGGGGCTGATGCCCAAGCTCAGCCCGACGTGATGGCTCCTGCCCGGCCGCGTCATCCAGGGCACGGGAGTCAGCCCTGGGCTGGAGGTTATCCGGGACACGGGAGCCGGCCCTGGGCTGGAGGTTATCCGGGACACGGGAGCCGGCCCTGGGCTGGAGGTTATCCGGGACACGGGAGCCGGCCCTGGGCTGGAGGTTATCCGGGACACGGGAGCCAACCCTGGGCTGGAGGTTATCCGGGACACGGGAGGAGAACAGAACTTCCTCATGATGAAGGCTGATGGTAGGAGCAATTCCTTTCCTCAGTATTAGTCCTAGAAATGAGAGTTACTAGAAGGCTGATGTGGATATGAAAAATAATGCTTTTCTCGCTGTCTGTAACAAGTCAGAATACGTTTTGGTCTTATACTTTCTATGCATTCTTTCTAAAATAATGTTTATCGCCCCTTGGAGTTAAATATATATAATTGGTACATGCTATTTTTCAGTTCAAGTTGGGCATTTCTTTATTGCAGTGCAGCAGCTTGGTGAGTCCCATGAACAACCTCCTGTAACATCTACAGGTCTGTTAGCTCACAAGCTGCATGTCAAGCTTTTTTTGGAAAGAAAGTTATTTGAGATTCTCAAATGCAGTCTGCTGTGAGTGGTGCTGATGAATACAGCTGGAGGGAAAGGCTGTTTGGACACTTTAAAAAGTAGTATTTTGCATTAAAAGGTTGTTTTTTTTTTTTTTTTTTTTTTTTTT
>VZRU01014675.1:156421-170597 GCA_013398155.1 Pedionomus torquatus | reverse complement strand
TTTTTTTTTTTTTTTTTGTGTTTTATCCTCGAGTGAATAGTAGCAGCACAGAGGAATGATGGATGATCTCTGTTAAGTTCTCATCTTTTGTCTTGCTGGGTTTAGTCATAAACTCACAGTTAGAAATACAGAGGAGGTTGGAGTTCATTTTTATTTTTCTCTGAATGATCTAAACAAGTGTGACTTTTATTAATCAAAATGGTTTATTAGGTTTCCAGTTTCTCTGGTTCCTCTGTCACTGTTGTCCTGGATTGACTACAATCTTACATGGCAATTCTCATTTCCCAGGGAAGTGTATTTAGAGCGTAAAATGTCATGAAGTTTTCCTCAGTGACTATTAAACAAAACTACTCCCACATACAAGGAAACCCATGTGACTTTTGCTCAGCTATTCCTATGTAAAAAGAATAACTACAAAATAAAAATAACTACAAAAATGGGCACTGTTTCTGCTCTGCTACCTATAGTAGAAGTTTAGAAATTTCTTAGACAAATTGGTTATCAGTAGGCTGGATGAGCAAATGGATTAGAGAGCTAGATATGTCTGAGAGGGCCTGAAAAATCCAGGTAGTCAAAGAAATTATTTTCAGGCTGCCTGAACTTTAGCTTAAAATATATTTAGGACACATCCCACAGTTTTTTTCTATTTCTGTTACCCCTTTCTTCTTCATCAAGTTGTTTGAATATAGACACTATTTTTTACATTCAGGCTAAATGTAAGATAAATAAAATAATTAAGTAGGCTTGTTCTTTTCTCTCAGTGACTCTTTGGTACTAGTATTGTGTAGCAGACAGTTCACATCAACATCGTTACATATGGTCTTGAGCCTTATCAGGCTCATATACCAAAGTGGATTTTTGTGGACCAAGGAAATCAGAGTCTGCTTGATCTGTTTTCAGCACATAACTTTTGTTAGAAGCAAATCTGTCTATAAGAAAGTTGCTCAGAAGCTATATTGCTGTGTGATTTACATTACTGGAACCTACAAATAAAAAGTAGTATCAGTGAAACCTAAACCAATTCAGCCCAATAATTCTTCATGTGATTTACAGCTTTTCTCTAGGAAGGGAAGCTGAGCAATTGGCATTTTTAGCAAACAGGGAACGAACACTGGAACAGACCATTTAGAAGTGTTTTAACTCTACCTAAGAAGAAAATGTCTTTAGAAAGGATTTGTAAGCAGCAGAAGAGTAACTCTGCTTGCTAAGATGATGAGCCAGTATTTGGACTTGTTCAACTTAGGTATACAGTAGACCGGCTAGGGAATCAGTCTCTAAGAAACAGTGGCTTTGAACACATGCCAGTTTTTAATATTACTACTAGCCTTGCAAAATAAGCTTTGTCTTGCTAAAATTTACTCTGCAAGGCACAGTTTATGATGTGTGTTTTTTTTTTTTTTTTTTTTTTTGTTGTTGTTGGTTTTTTTTGTTTTTTTTTTCTTCCTGGATTGAACTACGATACCCTTTTACTTGCTATTTTGATTTACAAATTTAAATAGAACAGGCAAGAATATTCAAGTTACTGCTTTCAGAACTTGTTTCTTTTTAAGTATACAAGTTTATAGGCTAGCAACCTCATATGTTGTATTATGTTTGTGTTGTGCATGATAAACCTGTGTAATTCAGTGTAATACAGTGAATTACATTTGAAAATACATTATTTGAGTGGCAGTTTTAAAGTGTTTTGTTTTGTTTTTTTTTTCAACAAATAGAATTTTTATAAGCTTATATGTGTTGAAGCTGGATTGGCTTTTCATCTTAATCTGTTACACAGTCATTTCCTCTTCCCTATCCTCTGGAGGAGGTAAAAGCATTTGTGTCTCCTCAGTGTACCAACTTCTGTTCAGACTTGGACTTCTGTCTGCTTTAGCAATTAAGTTCAGAGCAGTAGTACAGTTTTGAAGGGAATGCCCTGATTATTTCAATTTGGTTCATGTTGGTTCAGTTCTTAAAGCAGGGTTTGCATGTATAAATTAGATTCCTTTCAAAGGAAAGGGAAACAGAAGCTGTGCTCCAAATGGATTTTGATGCCTGATGAGCCCATTAGGTTCTGAATCTGCCTGCAGAAGCTCCAGAGAGGTGATAGGAGTGGTTGGGTGTCTTAATGGAGGTGCTTCATTGCTTTCTAGAGTTATCATATCCCTGTGTCTAGGCAGCATTTGCTGGGGCAGCTGTATGAAGAATCAGAAAAGAGGGAAGTTTTGGCCAGGTACCCTGCCTACTCCACAATGCCAGAGGTTGGCTGGAAGAACAAGGTGTGACCAAGGCTTGGACCAGGTCAAGCGCTGCCAAGCCCTCTTCTTTTCTCCCAGCGCATTGAAACATTGTACTTGCCCCATGGGCCGTACTCACTTCAGCAGAAGTGAAACAAGCAAAGGTATGTGGGATAATGCTACATTTTCTGAAATTCTCTTACGCCTTTTGGTTTGTAATATTTTAGCATGATGCTCCATCTTCTGGAGAAGAAGTGACATTTAACAAGCTTAGAATGTCTCATTGGTTTCTCTCTATCTAAAAATTATGAGTACTATTGAACATGTTCTTAAGGGGCTTCTATTGAGAAATTTGCTCACAAGTAATCCACATTATCTTGCCTCCTTTCCTACTTTGTGTTTTTTGATCCCCATTAGCCAAACAGTTTGTTTGTTTACCTGCTCGTTTTTTAGAGAGGTCTTTAAAAACAGCAATGGATTGTTTTTCCTTTGTATGATCTTTCTAGTCAAGTGTTGTACTGATTGCAAGGTTTTAAAAAAGTGCCAGAAAATTTTGAATTTGCATTAGTAAGAAAAAAGAGGTTTGTCAGTTTCCAGTCAGTTCAACCACTCACAAAATGTGAAAAAGAATGATATAAAGAAAAAATAAGTGTAACTGAAAACTTAAGTGCAGGCTATCAACTAATGAGTCAGTGTTACCAGTCTCTCTGGCTTCAGGGACCAAATCCCAAAGTTTTTACTATTTTTGTAGTAAAAATTTCAGCTCTGACCACATTTCAAACCTTGGTCTTGATGTTAAGGTTTAAAGCAATTTTTGTGAAGTTAGGCTGGTCCTCAGAGGCCCCAATACCATCCATTCATTCTGGAATTCTGACACATTTATAACAGCCTGCCATTTCCCTCTATAGAGAAAAATAGAAACAATAACAAGGTCAGTTCTTAGTACATGAATTTGATGGATAGAACATTTTAAATAAAATCGAATGCAGTTCCTGAATGCTACTATAATTCACCTCCACTGCAAAAAATAAAATAAAATAAAATCCTGAAGGAAAGAAAATTAATTTTACAACAGTAGTCACAGGTAGTTCTTAACGTGTGCCAAATCAATATTAAAAGTATGAAGTAGTACTCAAGTTCACATTCAATTACTTTTCATCCGGAAAGGCACTTGCAGGTTGCCTGCAGAGCAAATAGATTTAGGTAGAAGGAAAGAATTGGATTTTTGCTCCCAGTCTTTGGCAGCAGTGATGTCTGATGGTGGGTGAATCTGACAACAGCCAGATATGGATGGCTCCTAAACAACTTAGGCAAAATAACCAAAATCTCTGATGTAAAGGAATTTTCTTTTTATTAAATCTTGTAAATTTGGCTGTCCTGTCATGTGCTAGCTAATGGTGGCTGTAGTACTGCCCCGTTTGGATTAAGTTCTTTGCTCTTGTCAGAAAATTGGAATTTTCATCTCCCCTGTTTTCCAGTTGCTTACCAACTGTAATGAGTAGCAGGGCATCAAGAATATAAGCAATAACTACTACATGCTATACTGTGATTCTATTTCTATTCTTAAATTGAGTTTAGCTCAAAAAATTTTCTGAAGTCATATTCAGCAAGGCTAGTAATTGGAGGTCAGTTCTGACCTGCTGTTGGGAAAAATCTATGGGATAATTGGGATTCCACTAATAGCTCCATCAGGTGGTGCAATTGCTGCATGGGCTGGATGCAAGATTTTTCTTCAAAGGCTGGGAGCCGGGACTAAATGGAGTCATCCTCTTGTTCTACTGAAAAACAGCTCAAAAGAAATGTCACCCTGTAATAAATAAATTAAATTTAATCCCTCATATAGGGAGCACTAGTCATGAAACAATATATACAGCGAAAGATGATCTTAACATTCAAGAATGAACTAGCAAAATTGCCCAAAGAATGAAGATGCTAGTAAGAACTCTCTATAGCAGGACTGAAGACAGCATTCAGCATCCTGAAAGAAATGCAATCACTCAAACGAACCTATCTTACTTTTCCTGATTCTTGTGCTGAAATTAAAAGTACTGAGATATTTTCTTGTGTGGGAAGAAAGGAATAAAATGATTATGGAATAGTTTTACATAGAAGTTATGATTTTGCATAGCTTTTATTTAAAAAAGACACTCAAAAGAATGTATGAATTAGCCTAGTTTCACGTGAGACTTTTCTCAAAATCATCCTTAAGAGAATCTCAGACGTACATTATGCTAAAGTTTGTCATTGTCCAAAAGATTTAAATTGCCCATGGAGTTAAGCAAAACATCCTTAAGAGGTAGAGAAAAACAGGTTTCTCTACAGCATAGGACAATAAAAAAAAAAGGGAATATTAAAGCTTTTCATGCAGAAAATCAGATAACTTTTCTTCCCCTCAGCTCCATATCTCTAAAAGAGGGTATAAGACGCACTTTTGTTTTTAACTGTCATGAATTGGAGACTTTGGTAGGGAGTGTGATCAGCCGTTGGTTCTGAATGCAATTACATGAGCTGCACAAGTGTCGATGAGACACGAATTAGATTGATCACATGTACTTAACATTTAACGCTTTAATATGTAGTTTCTGTAGGAAGAGTCTTTGTATGGCAGCCAGCATCTATATGTCAGAGCAAAAGTGGATGCTTAGAATATGACTGATAATTGTGAACCTACCCAAACTGTAAAAATATACTTTCCAGATAAAGGGCAATCAGATATAATACAAATATATGAGGATTTGTTTGGGAATGTAGTCTTGTTCTAAAATTAGGAGACATTTGAAGTAATACTAAAAAGAAAATATCCAGCTGTTCTCCTTAACTGTAACAAATTGCACTAACTGCAAAAGTCCAGCTCAGTGTACTGTGAATCTTTGATAAGAAAATATATTTGATTTTTTCCTCCTTACCTCTTGGGGGTAGAAAGATGGAGAAAGAAAGTAAACTTTAAGTGTTAAGTAGAAAAGTCAAACTTGAATTTTACAGTAGCCCAATACAGATCTTTACAGAATGCTTTTGCCTATCAAACATCTCTGAATTACTACTGTTGATTTTTTTAACAAGCAGCAAGTGTTACATAGTAAATAATTTGGCAACATAGTAAATAATTTGCCACATTTTTCTGAACAAGAGGCATTATACTGAGTTCCTGCATTACAACCTACTGTGGCCATACCTTCATTCTTTTGTAGTTACAAGAGGCAAACAAAACTACCTTTTCTGACCGGTTGCAGTGAAAGTGTGTGGTTTTTTTGTTTTTAACGCCAGGAGTCAAAATGTTATGGAAGGTGCATTTTGGAACTGCAGAATAGTAGAATTAACTGTGCCTTAAAATCGGCACTGTCTGGATCACAAACCTGGGATTTCAGTATAGAAATCATTGTGCTGGTTTTGTTGACCGGGTGCCCTTCCTTGAACTGCAGTAATGAACTGCACTGTGCCAAGACTGAATGGCCACTGAGAATACTAATGAAAAATGGTACAAGTACCTCAATGATGCTTTTATGCCAATTTAAAATAATAAGTTATGTTCTCTTTATATAATTCTGACTCCTTTGTGTTCTATTTGAGCAATTCTCACTTATAATATGAAAAGTTATTTTTCTTATCTGTGTAGGTGATGCACTTGCGTCATGTCTCCTTCATCTTCCCAAGAGCTGTTGTTGCACCGGTTTTGGATGCTGGCATGCTCCAAGGTATGTTTGTCTCTAAAGATTTGTTGTTCCTCTAGGGACCAGCTTCTAAGCTTTTCCAAATGTTTTGTTTATTTGTTTTGTTGTCTTGCAACACCTCTTAGTGTTGTGATAGAAGCAAATGAGAGTATGTTTGCCTTCATTTTGCAAGTACCAGCAAGCTGTGATAAAGACACATGCTGCTCAGGTGCATAAATGTCAAAATAACTACCTTTTTTTTTTTGTCTACATTACTGTGCAAGCAATAAAAGTCTTTTAAATTAAGAAATTTGGGATTTTTTGGCCACCTTCAATTGGAGGCTAGATATGCTATTTTCATGCAGTAGAGATGAGAACTAACCACTGGGATGTGGCAGCTTTATTAAGTGGAGGACTTAGTGTTCTTCAAAACCACATGCCCAGTGTCTTGCTTAAGCATGTTGGTTCCTGAGGATGCTGGCAGACTGGGGAGAAGGCACTAGCTTTTGAGGTCCTAGCAAGTCTTCAAGTTGCTTTGGCATACATGGCCATAGTGGGAATTTGAGTCTCATGGTCTCTGTCTTAGGTTTTTATGGCTGCCTTTGTCTGGAAAGTCTAGCGCTATCTGATGTACTCCAGGCTGAAGAACAACTTCTCATCATTTTCTCAAGTTTTCATATCTTTGATTTATTGTTGTATCTGTTTCCTTTGGGGGTCATCTAATCGTTTAGTCATTAACTTGCTTCCTCTGGCAATAATACCCGATAGCCATTTATAACTTGGGGCTTCTGGCTTGGGAAATAGGAGTGGATGACATGCTTTTCTTTAAAATAAAGGCCTGAACTGAATGACTTGTGTCTGATCTAGAAAGCACAGTGTAGCTTGTCCTCAATACCATAAGTTAGGTAACATTAAACATCAAGCCTGAGGGGAGTGTGTGTACTGAGATTGTCTGTGCAACTTTTATGTATGCATCCTGTCTGACAGGATCCAATCGATTCAAGTCTTTATTTTCTAATCGCTTTAGGCTGCTAAATAAGTAGTTGTATGTGCCATTACACAACAGCTTAAACTAATTCAAATCAACACTGCTGCGGTTCCACCTTTCCCCTTCCCTCCACATGACGCAGTCTCGTAGTCTCCTTACCAGGTCCCTGTCTAATCCATGCAGAGCTCGTTCAGGAGCTGACTAACAGGATGTGCATTGTGCTTTATTTTTTCCAAGTCAGCTTTGTTGGTTCATTGTAAACCTGTGTGATGGACAGACTGATAATTTAGGCTGTGGTAATGTTCTTATATTATCATAGCTGTTTTGGAAATGCATGAGTGGCTAAGCAGATCTAATAGTTTGCTGCTGCTGGGAGGAAGGAAGGAGGAGCAGTTCTTCTCCCCTGTCCCCCAACTAGAGAAAGTCTTGCAATGTTCCCTCCCTGTTTTCATTGTCAGTTCTGGAGTCAGTCTGAAACTGATGTGCTGATGAATTTGCTAACAAGGCAGAAAAATAACCTAAGATGTTAAGTAGTTTGCTCTGTATGTTAGCAGGATGACGTGGCTTACCATACATTGAGATTAACTTCAGAGGCAGTGCAAAAGCAGAGGAAGAAAATGAGGCAACGGGATTGTGCCTTTGAATGAGGGTCAACTAAGAGGATGTAGTTAAGAAATGTGTACTCAGTTGGAGTATGGCTAGTCTGAGCAGTTCCGTTTGGCCTGTGGCTTTACAGAGCAGTTCAGAGTAAGTCTCGAGGAAAGTGAAAAAATCTGTTAAGCAATATGAGCAAAATGTGTGAGTTGCTGTGAAGTCAAATCTCAAGGCAGAAGTATCACACAGTGGTATTGTATGGGACAACTTGCAACTCCAAAAAAGACACTCTGGCCTTTGAAGGATAAACGTGATTTAGCCTGTTTTTCTTGATTGCCTTATTTGCTGTAAACTTTTGCAATTTGGTAGGTAATGAATTTCTGGCATCTGAAAGCTGTTTCTTGAGTGATGGAGAAAAGAGTTAACTTGGCACTTCATACTGTGTGTTCAATTAGGTTCAGATTTGTATTCTGCCTGTTTAATATCTTTAGGGTGTCCCATTGCCCATATCTTTGATCCTGCATGGTTTTCTCTCAACTAGACATTCATGCCACAAGTTGCATGGTGGGGAGGTGCCAGTCCATCTTGCCTAATGTAGGCTTCATTAGCAAAGTTGAATCACTTTGTGTGTGTCTGTCACCTTTCTTTAGGTAAATGTTAATAAAGATACTGTTGTACCATTGCAGTTGAGACGTGCATTTTTGTGAAGGCAAGGAAGATGTTATGGGCATGACCCCCAGGTCTTATGTTGATTTGCATATTAGATTAGATTTATAGATGTTTCCCCATCCCTTGTACAGACACTAAACAGTACAAGTATTCTAACTGCTTTTTTATAAAGTTTTACCTTCAAAAGTTAAAATTTATTAAAGTAAAAAATAGTGGGATGTTTCTATCTAAACTGGTGATCAAAAGGTAGTACTCTGCTCAAAACTTTGATAGTAGGACTTATGCCTTTTTTTAAAAGTAGAGAAAATACTGTGACTGACGAAAAGTCTCATCTCCCACTAACACCTACATCAAAAAACTTTGATCTACTAGAAAAATACTAGGCAAGTTTCAAGAGAAAAGGTATCCTTGAATCAACTTGATTGGCTTGTTCATGCTGCGAACCCTGGGATCAGAGCTGCTTGCTTTTGAGAGTATATGTCCTCCTTTGTCTGCTAAAGTCCAAGAGTCTGTGCTGTAATCCTTCCTTCAAGGGACTCCCAGTCATGTGGTTGTCAAAGCACACATTCGTGTTGTGCATAAGGGGCTACATAAGGCAAGCACTTAGTTACTTTTTTTTTTATAAAGCTTTCTTGGGAGGTACTGTGGAGCAATTAAGAAAATGGTATGTGGGTGGGATCATATGTGCCTATATCTTCAGTTTCAAGCCACTGGTTTAGGCCACTGTATGCTTTGGGGTCTTATGTGTATGTTGTTTCACTGGAAGTTGTCAAAATAAAAGAGATGGAAACACACTGGCTGAGCGGCAGTCTGGAAACAGAGATCTTGACTTTTTTCTCCCTGGGCCATAGAAACAGCTCAGGGATTAAGCCTTTTTGATTGTCTTAGATAAATTACCACTGCACAGTACAATTCATTTTAATGTTAGTGGTTTCTGCATTCAGTGATTGAAATTTGATCAGTCAGAAGAATTAGAAAATAAGAAGGCCAATATGCATGACTATCCATATTTGTAAAGAAGATATTTGTTCTTAGGAAAACACTTGCCATCTGTAGCAAAGCTCTGGAGTCTGCCTCGGGTACCATTTCAACCCATTCAAACTAGGATGCTATTATATAAGATAATTTACAACTCTGTCTGTTGGATTATATAGACTGACATACCATCGGGGCTTTTACAGCTGCTTGAACAGTAAGTTTAAGAAAAGGTGAAATGTGAATTCACTCAGTTACTATTTAGCAAGGTCTTTAATTTCTTGAAATATAGTGTACTGTATCTCAGACTTGGAAGTGGGAGAAACTAACTTGTGTTAAGAATTGGTTATTTTAAATAGTGAGGAAAAAAAATCCACCTACTGCATCATTTAACATCTGAATTGATATTCAGAACTAAGAACCAGTGGCGCGGGTTGCTTTTAGGGGTATTATTAAGAGCGTCCCTGAAAAAGGCTATTTTTAAGAAGAGGCAAAACCAAAGTGCGTTTCATTGGTGCATTAATAAGTTTATATTCCTATTCAGCATATGTATTATTAGAGAGAATGGGGTAAGAAAAGAAAGATAGATCATGGTAGGGAATGCTTAGGGCAGAAGATGGTTGAGTATAACTGTAGGCAACATCACCAGTGGACAAAAATATATGTGTAGGTGAAACTGGAAGATCAGAAAAGGTTAACAGATTTTAATAGATACAGAGTAAGTAAATTATAGGCAAATAAAGCGCAAAGTGGAGCAAGCAAACTGTATCCAGGACAAACTTAAATGCAGATGAGTCAGAACAAGCTGACACACCAGCGTATGCCATAGCTGTAATATCAAAGGCAAAATGAGATTCCTGTCTTTGCCTTATTTTAGAAGGCAGGCAGTCTTTAAAGGGAAATAAGTAAACCAGTAAAGAGGAAAATGCAGGTTTTAGAATTGCTGCTTTGACTGCTGTTTACAGGGCCCTGAGGGTGCTAACAGACCTGGATGGCCGTGGTCAGCCTCCCCTAGGTCTCCACTCACAGCCACAGGCCCATGCTCCATTTAAGCTCATCCTTCAGTCCAGTTGATTTGCTAGGAGTGCTGCTCTCTACCTTAGCCAGAGCTGTGCCCTGCCTGGATGTAGGTCCTGTGGAGCTGGACCCTGACCCATTGGCTGATGTCCTGGCCTTGGCCTGACCCTATAAACCTGGCTGTCGCTGGGTCTGATGCTGATGTACAGAATGACTTCTGGTTTGATCTCAGATCTGTGTTGTCATCCTGGATTTGCCCGATGATCTGGGCCCTTGGCCGAACCTGCCCTGCTCCTTTGCTTGGGTTCTGTCATTGGCTGTCCCGTGGGGAACAACCACCCCTTGCTGTGCCTTGGTAATTGCTTTATTGGCTGGAATATGGTAGGCTCAAGGAGAATAAAAAATTTACATTTTATATATTCTTCTGAAGTATTAGGTTGGCGGAGGAGAACCTGTCTCTTTCTAGAAGTGAACAACTTTAACTGATCTTTATCTTTCTGCAGAATAAGAAAAAAAATCACATTAGTACATGGCGATTTTCCCAAATATTGGTATTCATTTAAAATAATCACCCCTTCTAGGTCTACAGTTCTGCTAAAATAAGCTGGGTTTTAATGACAATGTATGTAGCTTGGTATGTTGCTGTAATAGCTGGGCAGTCTAATGGTAGATGTTTGCAGTGGGTTGACATGGTACTGTAGCCCACGATATCAGATCAGAGTTTCCAAGTATTGAGCTTTGACAGCTTACCTGGTATTTGAAACTGTATTCTTAATATCCTCAGAGATTTCAGCTGAAACTGTATAACAGATATTATTAATGTGTTAACTTTTTAAGCACAAATTACACTAATTTGGAATAACTTTAGTTCTTGAGACATAGTTCATTTGACAGTTAATAGTTATACAGAAATCTTTGTGCCAATGATTCACTTTTAGAGCCTGTTCTATTCTTCTGGTAGTGTATGACATATAGGTAAGAAAGACTTTAGCCTTTGGAAATACCTTGCAAAAAACTTTGTGTTCATTTGTTCTTTCTTTTGTTAGAAGAGTTAGCCTTGATACTACAACCAGTTTCTTTCCCTGTGCTAGAGTATATCTACTTTCTAAAGGAAGCGTGCCTGACTTTAAGTTAAATGCCCAATAAAATACTTCAATTGATTAAGATATGTTCAATATCTTTTCTATTGCTTCTAATTACACGAGGCAAAAAACCATTACCATTCCCCAGAATAGATTTTTCTGCTCAGCCTTTTCTGTCCAAATGATAAATCAAACCTTCCTGTTACCTACCCTACGTTAAAGTGAAGATGAATGGTAAAGCGATAACAGAGGCATCAACCATGACCCTAGTCTTTTGCCGGGTATGCGGGCTGTGCCTTGCAAGTCCTGTATTTGTGTGACTAAGATGGGGCATGGCATTACAAATACAGTTACCTACTATGTGTTCTTAAGCGTTTGTTTTACATGAAGGTATTGGTTAAATTTCTTTCATTAATTGCTACTGTTTCTGACATTGCAAGTACCAACACTTCAGAATATTACTTCTAGACTTCAGGTTTTTTTGCTCAGTAGCTATTGTTTAGCTCTAACAGTAGCTTTATCTGTAGTCTGACCTTGGCAGCTGATCCTGCCCATCCTCTGTTTTCAGAGGTGCAGTGCGTGCTTCAACTATGTTATGAACACACTGCAGGAATGAGCAATTACTTAAATTATTTATTGGCTCTAGGTATGTGCTTGCTCATGAAACTAGATGCTTTACTCATCTCCCTGTGAGATACGGTAGAGGGGTTCTTGCAATTACATGGAACTACAGATCTCCAATAGAGAATGTCAGAAAGTGAACACTGTAAACAACTCAGTCTTCTGCTGGTCTGATAGGCCCTTTAAAAAAACTAAGCCGGTACAAGGTATCATTTTCTTTCAGTTGTGAAAATGCAACAAGCATTTCCGCTTCCAAAACTTCTTTACTTAGTTTTGTTTTCTGGATAATAAACCATATTTACCAACAAGTCTTACAGTGGAGGGGGGGAAAGGGCAATACCAAGGTCATCAGCTGCAGTAGAAGCAGCAACTTGCCTTATGCAAGTTAGAATTAGATGGAAGTGATGAAAAAAGGACATTATCAAAACCACACATCAAAAAGTCAGTATGGAAGCAAACTACCTAGGGACTCTGGGGTTGTGTCTTAGGGATTCTGCAGGAAGCAGTAGTGAAGATAATCTAGTTCATTTAATTTCGGGTTCACAACCTACAGAAGGAAACCAGAGCCAGACTAATATGCTGTATTTTGTTGTGAACTGGTCTAGGTATTACTCTGGAATTGCTGTCCCAGCACAGGACCTTGAGCTCAGATTTGCTTTCCTTATCAACGCTTTATGAGATTTGAAGTAACTTCCAAACTTGTTTTCTTGGGCTTCCACTGCTTCTTCCTTTCACTCACTGCCCTTTTTGAAGTACAGTTTTTCCTTAAAGCCTTAGATCAATAGTGGAGAGTTTGAGTAAGTTTGCAAGCTTGCCCTCTTTTGTGCTGCTGAGGGACAGGGAGCCTTTTGTGTTCCTCTTTACCCTTCTAGATTTCCAATTAGTTCTGGGTCATGGTCTTTTGTGGGATGTTGTTATTATAAAGTCTTTTTACAATACAGTAGTAGTATATTGCAGAAAATGGACAGTCATAAGCAGAGTTACATTAAATACAATAATTTCAGTCACTTGAATAAACAGATCCTAAAGAAGATCCATGTGGAGCAAAGAATTGAAAATGTTTTCAAAACTGGGTCTTTCGATCATTTGCAATGGAGGCATAACCATACTGACAATACTGTAAAAAAAATTGCCGTGTCTCCCCATGAGATGCAGCATAGAAAAGACTGAAAACCAGGTCCCAATTTTACTGAAATGTCATAATGTTGATAATGTGACTTAAAAAATTGACGCGTCAGTTCATTACATAACATCTGATAAATAAAAGCTACTTCAGATGTGATTGCAGGGATGTAGAGACTTGCCACTGAATAGTTGGCTGATTATAACCTCTCTAAAATACTTAAATTAACTTGTTCATGAATTATTGAAAGTAAATGATAGTGAAACAGGTATCTCGGTAATATTTTCAATGTTCTTTCCTCCCATCATTTAATCGTGTCACCTTTTTACTGTGACTGTTCTCCATAGAGCAAGGGAATAATACAATTTTGTCATCTTGTAGATCTCAAAGGGTGAAGGATTCCATTAGCACAACAGCTGATCTAAAAGCTCCATGTCCCTGACAAAAGGGTGTTGCCCCTCTCCCTCTCCCCTCTTCCAGGTGTTCGGTTCCTTCCTCTTCTCCAGTGTTGTGCTGTCAGACCCCTTGCTGAGCCATTTCAGCTAACCGAGCTGCACAGCCAAGAGAAATGTTTTTGCTGAGGTAGGGAGTTGTATCAGCTCAGCAAAGATCTCAGGAGCCGAAACGGGAGGAGCTGGGACCATTTGCTTTTGGCTGCGATGAGGCTAGTTTCGTCATCGCTATCCAGAGTCCTTATATGATTTGCTGTTGCAAAGAGCATCGGGCTGGCTTGCTTTGTTGAGTATTACAGTTTTCCTAGCTTTTAAAAAAGTCCTAATTGGTATTGGTATTGTGTTACTTGGAGTGAGAATTCAAAATTATGGAGGCTGGCAGCTTCAAAGCCAGTGAGCAAAACTGTATTTTTTATCTTCAAAGTAGGGATTTAATTGTTTCTGCTTATTCCTGAAATGGGTATGAGCCAAGAGTTGCTGCCTAGGCAGGTGAGAGATGTTGCATTACTGATCAGCTAGTGGGCAGCACCTTCATTTTAAGGGATGGTGGCTCCTGCTTCCTCTGTATTGTGAAGCTTGGCATTCAGGGAGAATAGGAAGCAAGAATCTGCTGTCACTCTCAAAAAGATGTGGCTTCCGACTTCTGGAACCGTTATGTGGGTGTTCTCTAATTCTGCCCCTTTCCCCCAAGTTTTAGCAGCTATTTTCTGTTTTGGTGTTTGGTGTGAGGTTTTTTTTGTTTGTTTGTTTTTTATTATTTTATTTGGTTGTCTTCCCCCCCCCCCCCCACACCCC
>VZRU01014675.1:130784-156371 GCA_013398155.1 Pedionomus torquatus | reverse complement strand
TTTTCTATTAACAATGTTTTTTTTATTTCTTTTCTTTTTTTTTTTTTTTTTTTTTTATTGATCATTCCTGTTCCCAGAGCTCTAGTTAAAGAAAAATATTGTTTATAAGTTATCATGTTACTAAAAATACAGTTTTCCTCTCCTGCTTAATGGCTGTAGCTTTTGGAGAATGTGCAGTGGTTTCCAGAGGTTCAAGTGAAACGTAGCAGGTATTCCATAAACTGCAAATTGTAAAAAAAGTGAACAGACTCTTTATTTCTGCATCTTATGTGGTTTAGTAGATGAAACATTTTCAGACAGTGAAGAAGATTTTGGCTGTGCTGAAATTCTTTTATGATGACAGTAAAAGTAAAAAGGGTTAATAAAATTCCATTAGTATGGATTTGTCACAGCCTTCCTGTTCATGAATGTAAGACACGGCACAGAGTAATCTAGTTCTTTACATAAATAATGCAGTTGTCTTGAGCAAAGATTTATGAATCCTTCTGTAATACACAACATATAAGATCGGCATGGCATTTATTCCGTCAAAATCGTTCAGTCTGTCCTAAATTTGGATCTAATGACTGGGGGGAAGGAAGGTGGAGCCCTCCTCTCTTTGTCAATACTTCAGGCTGTGTGACAGCTATCGTAAGACAGCATGTGCAGTCTGTATTCATCTTGGGGCTGTGTTTGCACTTGTTTGTTGTGTTTTTCAGCAGGTTAAACTTTAATCTTAATTTGAGTCAGGAGAAATTAAAGGTGATTGCCTTCTTATCCTACTTTCAGATGCTTACAGTTACATATTGTTCTAAACAAAACAAAACAAAAAGCTTTTCTATATAGAACAGTTCTAGAGCTATGGAATGTGTCATGATGTTCTTAATGTTCCTAAGGCTTCAGGTGTTTTTTTTTTCTCCTGTTCAAGTTATCTCATAGCATCATGATAGTGAATAGTTTTAAAGCATTTGTTCAAATATATTAATGGTGTTAACTCGTCTGCAGTTGCAGTACCTTGGGTATTTATGCTGCAGTAGCATCAAAACAAGAAAATCATTCTGTACTTATTGTACTTAGAAGACTTACTCTTTCATTTCAGAATCTTTCTCTGGGATTAATCAAGTATTATATATTTCCTCAAGTATAATTGGACTCAGTACCTTGCTTGGACAGTGTCCTACTTGCAGGCAGTGAAGAGGTGAAAAAGCACTGTGGTAGGTGAGCAAAAAATGAAGTAAACAGAAATAAATATGAGGATCCATTTCTGCAATAAGGAAACATCTTGGACACTGACTGGTAGAATCTTTATACTTAGGATACTAGGTATTATGATATTAAAATTGTTGTATAAATCAGAGCTAAAAAAAACCCAAACCAAACCCCAGAACAAAACAGATCAATGTAATTTAGGCATTATATATCTTTTCTACACTCCTTAGTTTTCCCCTTTTTGCTTACCAATTTTTGGCCAAATATGGATGGTAGAAAAAGAAATCTATCTCTAGAAAAAGAATCACTGAATTGCAGAATATTTGCATCTTAATCAGAGTGTAGGTAAGTTAAGGAATTTCTACTGTCTCTGATCAGGAATCCTCAACTGCAGGATTCCCACTGTAGACCATCCAACCATGTTCTGAGCGTTGCAGTGTCTGGGGAGGTTCAGGATATCTTTGGGTTTTGCAGGATTCCAGTTTACTTTTGAAATCTCTGATCAAAAGGTAATACTGTGATTTCCCAACTGCAACTGGGCAAGGAGTGGGATGAGTATCTTTTTGCTGCATTTTATGGCTTCAGATGGTGACAATGGAATTAAGGAAAGATGTTCTTTAGGATTATTTTATATGTTTTCAGCCCTATTTTTCCCTTTTAATCCTCAGCTAAGAATAAATTGACCAGGAAATGGGATCAAATTGGTCTGCTTTAATGGTGCTAGCAGAAGGCAGGTACAGCAAGAGTTCACTTGGTACTGACTATTCAATGATTTATGCAGGAAAGAGAAATTGAAATAGAATTATATATAAATAGCCAATTCTTTAACATCATGTTTGTCTATAGGTCTGTTAAAACCTCTTGGTAATGTTGAATTTGTGATTATTATTTTTTTTATTTTTTTTTTAATTCCCCCTGTTTGTTTTGTGTATCTATTTCCTTAATGCTACTTAAACCAGAGTGCTGAATACTAGGCATCTGCTACGGTCATCCAGTAGTGCTATCCAGATTTTTAAATCTCAGTGATTTTGGGGATACAGACTCTGTCAGTAGCTTCCATGGACTAAATCCTTCTTGCATTTGACAGTATTTACTGTTTTAGTTAAATCTGTATAGTTTTCTTGCCTATTTTTCTCTGCTGTGATCTTGTGAGTCTCTAAAATGAGATTAGAACTTGCTTTTCCTGGAGAATTTGGAAGGTATCGTGCATCAGAGGGACATCCTTTGTGCAAAGATGCACTGAAGCTTTAACTTTGGGTACACTGGAGGTACGTGGGAAGCAAAATACCAGGGAAGTTGTGTTCATGTCTATAGTAGTAAAACTACTGAATTGTGCTTTCACCCCACTTTAATTCAAACTGATGAAAAGCAGAATTTTTCTGTGACAAGTGTGCTTTAAAAACACCTTCATTTCAAAAGTGGTTCCTGAAATTCAGTGACACTGAATGCTTCACAAGATTATTTTCGTAAGTAGGTCCTTACTTTTTGGTAAGGTCCGTAACTTTTTGGTAGCCAGGTCTTACAGAGCCAGTGTACTGGGTACCCAGTGGATAACTAGATCCCACCCTGAATGGGGACTACTGTAAGAGGGAGCACAACACAAGTTTACTACAGGTGTGTATGCATATACAAGGGCATATACTGTTTCAGTACGACTCTTCTTAGGACAAGCAACTAGATTTGGAAAATTCAGATGGTCTGTCTTATTTTTATGATTTCGTTACAGAAATGTATAAGGAAGAGTATGTAGCGCCCACGTATACTGCTTTCAAGTCATGTCTAAATTCCTCTGGAGCTAATGAAAGCACTGGTCTTACTGTTTATTTGTTATCCTGTTCTGCTGCCCATACTCTCTGCACATATTAAAGTATCTTAACCTCTGGCAATCATTTTGAAGCTACTTTCTATGTGCAGTGTTATTTTACCTGAAGGAATGTTTAAACAGCTGAGTAACTGGATAAACAAACTATGAGGTCCTTGAACAAAACTTACTTGGAGAGAAAATAAATGTGAAAACTTCCACTGTGGGGAAAAAATAATAAATCCACCAACCTAAAACCTGCTTTGCTTAAGCTCTGTGTTATTCAGGTAATGTTTGTTACTGCTGCTTGAATATCATAAGGTAAACATAAAACTGTTGTTTATCATTCTTGTGTTTAATTTTTGTACTTGATAGTACAAATACTATAAATACCAAGTCAGCACAAACTCATATGCTAATCATTTAACTATTGTATCTCAAACAGTAGGAATACCTACTGAAAGACAGACCACAGAATAATTTTGCTAAGTATTTTGGCAAAAGTCCCATGTATTGTTTCAAGGATGATATTTGCAGTCATCATCCGCTTTTCAGATATCAATAAGTCACTGTTTTTCTGGAGAACTTTTTGGGAGGCTAAGAAAATCGAGATACTTAAGTGTATCTCCAAAGTGAGTACTTTATAGGCATATGGCTAGGGAAGTAAGTGTCTTCACTTCTTCGCGCACAGCTGATATCAAATTTTCCTTTTCATTTAGAGATAAATAAGTGTTAATTCAGTTTGATTTTGCTGATAATGAGCAGCTTGTGTAATTGTTCCTAAGTAATAAAAATAGAACTTTTTATATGTTCATTAACTACTTTTAGATACCTCATTCATATGCAGAAAACCCTTAAAATTAGGACATCTATTATGAATGATACAACTGTTTACAAAGTTATCTTGTTTTTACTTATGTCTGCTAAACTTGAAATTTATGAGCAGGCTTTCCAATAGGAGTTGGCACTCAGGATTTCCCCTTTTGATGTTGTTTCTTCTGGTGCACCTTCCCTCTGGCTGTGTGAATTGTTGCACTGCGCCTTGTGGGCTGAAGAAACACTTTATGTGCAAAGGCAAAGCTGGGAGTTTATTGTGAGTATAATTAAAGTCTTAACAGTCTCATTGAAGAGTTACTATTAGTCTAGGAACCATTATTGCAGCAAAATGAGAGTACTGTTGTAGAAAAAGTCTGTCGTAGCACAGATAAATTTGTTATTCACATGCACTGTAACATCTGTCCCTCTTTTTCCTCTCGGTGTTACTCATCCATGTGCCTGAAGGTCAACAGTCCCAGCCTTCCTCAGCAAGGAATGCAGAGGGAGTTACAGCCTGGCAATTTTTCATGAGGCGGGCACTGTTGTTGATGGTGGTGGTTTATTCTTCTAGAGCCCCCCTGGGGCTCTGTTTTTTAATACGTGCTTGCACCTTGCTCTTTCTGTTCTTACACAGCTGAATTTCCCAAATATAAAATATACTGTATACTATGTATATTGGATGCTTACTCTTTGTTCTCCGTTATGTCTGGTTTTACCCAGCTCCCAAATTTGCATGCATTTAATGACCAGTAATCGGCTATTACTTCAGTACAGCTGAGAGTTCTCTTTCCTCTTGTACATTGAAGCCCTTTGCTGTCATCCTGTACCTGAAGTACTCTACACATAGGAACAAACAGGAGGACCTGGACCTCTGTGCCCAGGCAGAAAGTTATGATATCATAGGAATAACTGGAATGTTGTTGGACAAATCACACGACTGGAGAATCAGCTAAAGGCTGTTTAAGATGGGAAGGAAGGAAGAGGAGTAGTTGCAGAAAGGCTCTTCAGGTACATAAACAAGCATAAATTCTATTAAGCAGGAGAGATGAATTAGGCACCAACAACACTGAAAAGGCAGATGTTCTCAACACTTTTTCACCCCTGTCTTTACCAGTGCTGTTGGGTCCCAGGCCTTGGGAACAATAATCCAGGTTAATGCAAAAAGGCCCACTGGCAGTGAAGGAAGAGTTGATATGTGAACTACTGCAGGAGCTTGACACCTACAGATCAATGGGCCCTGACAATATCCACCTGAGGGCGTTAAGAGGAATAACTACTTGTTATTAGACTGTATTAATCACAGAAATATCTCACAATTGCTGTAATGATACGTCTTAGACCACACAATTGCACAGAGCTGAGCTAAAACTAAAGCTAGGTGAGCAGTAGCCACCTCCAGTTGGAGCTCCAGATAGGCCAAGACAAGTCCAGGCGAAGACTGACAGTTCCTGAGGTTGCCAAGGGTGGGTTAATATAAAGCCTGTGACTTGCAATGGCAATAGTGTGCTACGTTAGCTCCAGACTTGTGTTGAATGTTGTTTTGAGTTCAGACCAGCCTTACAGCCTGGTGGAGAGGAACTCCCACAGCTCCTGTTTGCCGGCTGACTGCTCTGATGGGGTCCTTTTCTCTACTTGTCTGGGAATGGTTGAAAAGAAAGCACCTGGATTTAAAGAGAGATTGATTTCAGTTTTGGTGCATTTTTCAATAACAGGAAAAAGAAAAACCAAAACTGAGACGATACAGAGTGTGTAAGGATTGGTACATTCTCTGGTGTGAGATACAGGAGATGGTAAGAGTACCTTTTCCCTCAAATTCTGCAGGGAAGAGGCAGTCCATAAATGGTTGGGGTTTTGGTTTTTTTTTTGTATCTTCTCATTCATGTGCTTGCTTTTCTTGAAATCTATATTCTGATCTTTCTGTTCATTTAATCTGGACATGCTAGGAGCTTTTTGAAAAATTGTTCGTGACTCTTCAGTGTGTTCATATCTTTATAGCCCGTTTGGAGGTGCACTAAAAGTGCATTTTAGGAGAAGTCTTGCATATGTTATTTTTTTATATCTTGTTGCAGAAATGCTAATCGCTTTTGAAAGTCTTGGCTATGCTTTTGGTACAAAGTTAATTATGTGTTTTCTTAATGTGCTGTGAGAGGCGAACAATGCTTTAATGTTTATGGAAGAAATGCAGATACTGTCTGAAAAACTAGTAGTGAGGCATTTTTCCAGAAACGTTCAGTACTGCAGCTTGCTGTTGGTAATAGGCTATTATAATAAAAGACAAACTTCCTTATAGGATTTAAATCTGTAATTAGTTAGTGTGCAGTTGAGGATTTGGTCAGTTAAAGGAGTAAAGTATGTATTAAAATTCCTGTTGTGCTTGCAGGCCAGTGAGAAACGGCCTGCCTGCCACCCTTGACTCATCTTAATGCCTCAGAATTAACATAAAGCAGTTCATTTATAGACTAACTTGCTCAAAGATTGAAGCTAAGGATGAGGTGATTGATGGAAGATTAAACTGGTGTTTTGTGGTGTAAATGGAGAATTCCCATGTGTCAGGAATAACAAGTTCACGTTTCCGTAGTTCTAGAAGGAAACAGTGGCTCCTTGGACTTGAGCGTACTTGAGATGGGGTTGGCTGCTATATGTAAATCAGAGCATGGGAGTAATAGAGGTGATTTGATTTATCAATGAAATTTCCTTAGCAGCTTTTTCCCATCCAATTCCTTTCCTGGGCAAAGGGGTTCAAAGTATTCAGACAGCAATCCAAGTGGGTTTTTTTAAGCTTGTAAATTATTAAAAGCATTGAGGGTTCAGCTCTTTTGCCATTTTTTTCCCCTACTGTTTTGTCCTTTATCTGACTTCTGATTTTGCTATGAAGATGTAAAAGTTGTTTGTAGTGATTGTGGAGTCAACCATTTCAATAGAAGTGCTTTAGAAATTAAGTAAGTCGCATTGAGATTTTGCTGTTGTACAAATTGGAATGGTTTTTTTGAAGATTCTGTATACCAGAATCCTGAAGTTGCTGTAGCATGTCACATGGATGCCACTGAGGTGTTCTACCTCTGGCTACACTCTTCAGCATCAGCTGGTGGAAGCGTACTAGAAAATCTGGGTATTTTAGGCATTTTTCCACTTTTATGAAAAACCACAAAGTGCC
Source organism: Pedionomus torquatus (assembly GCA_013398155.1). NCBI lineage: Eukaryota > Metazoa > Chordata > Aves > Charadriiformes > Pedionomidae > Pedionomus > Pedionomus torquatus. The sequence continues at coordinate 149,412 of VZRU01014675.1, read as the reverse complement.
AAGGAAATTTACCCTATCTAGGTAATGGAAATCTAATCCCCAAAATCTCTGGTGTAGTCTTTCCCTCAGGTAAGAGAGCTGCTTTTACAGTTTTTACACAAGACTCCAGAGAGTTCCTTGAAACTGTGGGTTTATGGTCACGGGGGCAAGAGCAGGAGACTTTCTACCCGTTACTAAAGACAACTACATTTCAAACCAATTAGTTAAATATTTATTTTAATGTATCCTAAATTATGTCCCTTTTAATACTAATATACAGCATCTGACTTAACTCTGGTATACAGAAATCCATCGCTTTTACATCTTGTGTAAATCTCATCTCATGAATGCTTTAGACGAGACACTTCTAACATGCTTCTTAAAGGGCTCTAGATACAGCATTTGGAAGAATGTCAATTTATAATTAATACTTAAATGTTGAAAATAGCTAAGCTGTAAATTGCAACAGAATGAAGCATGTGGAAAAAAGTAATACACAGTAGAATGAGGCAAACTGCTAGATTTAGATCAGCCTTCAAATATGAGGGCCTAGCCATAAATATGAATTATTACTTAATTTCTTCAACTTTGCATGAGTAATCAGAGTCTCTTGAATACCAGAGTTCTTAACTGTCAGTGAGTCTAAGCTTTGTTAATTGTTGAATATGCAGTGATGGAAATCTTCACTGTTCCCTTTATTGGAATAGGTGAAGATGAAAACTCCAAACCCCATCCCAGACCAAAAATAATTTTAAAAAAAATCACAAACCTAATCATGAGCCAAGGAAGGTATGAGCTGACAAATACATAAAAGCCTGTCTAGTGAAAATACAAATTGCTTTTCCTAGAAAGGTGTTCTGGTTTGAGGTAAAATGAACAATTTTCTGTTTTACAATTTTACTTTCTTAGCTAGGCCTCTTCTAACTAACTAAGGGTACATGGAAATCTCAAGGTGTCACATTTCAATTGTTACTTCTTCAGGTGAAATTTATATTGAATTTGAGAAGAAGCTTTGATTTGAAGTTTTGAGTTCTACTGCTTCAAACTGTACATACCAAAAATATAAATACTCTGTTAAGTGCAGTTCCTAATGTATTTTTGTCTGGATGAGTATGGGGTTGAGATGCACACTTGGGTGTCTCTTGCTTTATCAGTTACTGCAGAGCAGCGTGACTCTGGAAGCTATAAAATTCATTAGCATTTTTCAGTGAGATTTCTTTATTGGTACCTCTCTGTATAGGTAACTATATCCAAATGAGAGGGAGAGTTAGTTAGGGAGTAAAATCCTCGGGCAATGCAAATTAATTCCCTTTGCTTTATTAGTTGTCCAGCAAATAAAATAGAGAAAGTGCCCATTAGGCAGTGGCAGTTTACTACACGTATCCCTAGCATCTCAAGGAAGTAACATAAATTCAGCTGGAGCATGCTCTGTGAATGTAAATCACGCACAACTGCAATGCTCAGCATCATCATTCATTGACGGTCATTAACCAACTTTTAATTTAAAACATTATTTTAGCTATGACCGTAAGGACACAGGATATTGAGTGTAGGCTGGAAATTACCTTTTAAATTAATTTAAAAAAGCTAAAGAAACTATTAAAAATGAACTCATACAGAGATGGAAAATAAACATCTACCTTTATCTATCCATCTTGTAGTGATGAATAAGTGTTAATTAAAATGGTTTGCTGTACCTGTTTGACAACTGTTTTAGTGGTAAATAAATGTTTTTTAGTGCTGCTGAGTAAGTACCTGATCAAGAATGTTTAAAGCAGTCACGATTATCTGAATTGACTTCTAACCATGACATTCATGCTCTGCAGTTCTGAAGAACCGGGCATTTAAATTTTCAGTAGAATAATCAATACGTAGAGACAAGACTATTATTTTCTTTTTGGATAATGGAACAATAACCTTTTGCATTTGTTACACAAAACTGTTGAAAGTAAAATACTTAAATTTTTCCTCAAACAATTAAGCAGAAAAATTAAGCTCGTGTTTTGCAATATAAGATACTACCATTGATCTCAAATCAAAATTCAGCCAGAATTCCTTTCTTGTTGAAGGGCGTTAGTCTGCAAATGTGAGTTTCTTGGTCTAATGCCATTGGTGGTGGTGTGAATGAATGTGTTCTAGCTATTTTTAAGCTTAGTTAGTCTTAAGGGGTTTAGTTGCGTGTCATTTAATTTTACATGGAATTGGGCTGACAGCCCAAATCGTTGACAGTAATGACTTTGGTTCTAAGTGCGTGACAGATTTGTTGAGGGCAACTTCTGATACGAAATGCTAGAGTTGGGAAACGAACATGGAAATTGCTGTCTGAAGTTTGTTTCATGTATTTTATATATATATTTATACTTATTTATATATAAACTTTATAGATGTGAGTTAGAAAATAAGTTTCTAAAGAAAAATAATGGAATATGTAGAATGAAGATACGGTGCACAGGATAATAGGAGAACAAAGTAGGTAAGAGTGCGTTTATTGGGAAGCTCATGTGAGTCATTAATGAAGACTGAGTTCTTCATGTCAGTGTTGATTATGAGGAATGTGGATTTTGATTTCATCACACCACCACTCGGCTCTGATCCTCCTTTTCTCTTTTCTTTTTTGATTACAGTTAACTGTTAGTATTGCAAGACAGGAGGCTCTTCTCATTTTGCATGATTTGGCTTTGATCCTTACTTTTTTCCTGTTCTGCATGGAGATAAATCAGCTTCTTCCAAAGCTCTCAAACTGGGAGCCAGTCTCTTCAGCATTTTGTGAATTGAGACTTTTGAGTCAGGGTTTTTGTATTCCAGGTTAGTGTTGGTAAACTGTTTTCTTTTCTGGGCCACTTCCTGCTGAAAATTCAGTAGTGGATTCTTTGTTGGAGCTGCTACTCCCTGTGGAAACATTTATTTTCTAGAAGAGCAGCTTGTTGACAAATTTTTGCTATGTTCTCTCTGTTATAAAGTGAGAGAAGTAAGTAGATACTGAGAATACCTAGGAGAAGAAAACAAACCAGAAGGGAAATGAAACTGTGATTAGCTTATAATGAAACCAAATAGAGGAAGGTTGTGTTAGGGAGAAAGAAATGCTTCTAAAGAACCATAGCAAAAAGGGGATGTTCAAGTGGTAGATGAGGTATTTGAAGAAGCTGGACTGATGAATTGTGAAGTTGCAAATCTTGAGAGGAAGGATTTATTTCACCCAGATCTGTAAAGAAGGCGCAAGTTGTTGGAATAAAAGAAACACGGAAGCATAGAAACAGCTCTTGGAAGATAATGCTGGCTGATCTTCTGCATTACCAAAGAATATTGCCTCTTGGCATTTGTTGCTGGACAATGCAGCTGTGGGACCTGCATAGCTGAAAGAGTTTATTCCTGAATCTGTGTTCAGTGGCAGAAATCTCTTCCTCTCCTCTGCCTGAAATCCTCCGAGTGCTCAATGGATTTCAGGGGCTCTCTTGCTTAATGCTCCTAAATTTCACAAAGACATGAATTGGTTGGAACCGAATAAATGATGAAATCCTAGTGACTCCTGAGAAAGTAGGGTGCATTATGAGCTTGCTTGTGTCCACAACAGAAGGCCACAGACACCTTTGGTAGGTCCACCAGAAATTAACCATCATCTTACCCTAGAGGATGGCTACTATGGGTTTTTGCTGAGAAGAAATTAATGAATTGGCCAGGGTCACTCTCCAAGTTGGTGTTTTGTGTTTTGTTTTGTTTTTTTTTTTTTTTTTTTTTTTTGTTTGTTTGTTTTGTTTTGTTTTGTTTTGTTTTTTCAGCATGACATTTTCTGATTTAAACAGATTTAAAAAGCAAAACAAGGCACTTGTAGCAGAATAAGTGTGCATACTTGGAGGATAAGTAGCAGTTTCATAGTGACTTCAGTGAAATTCCTGGAAGGGGAATCTGTAAAATAAAAATAAAAAACCCCAACATCAATTCCCACAGTGTGTTTAATTTGGGAGATGGTGAGTAGTTTTCAGACAAGTGAATGGATGGCACCTGTTCTTTGCCAGTTGTGCTGAGGCTGCAGTGACAGAACATGCATTATCTTGGCAATGGAAAAGTTTTATTGTTTAGTTCTGGTTTATCCCTTTTTATCCTTATCCATAACAAACAAGATGGAAATAGAAGAGAATAGAGGCATTTCTACTGCATCGCCAAGAAGCAGGTGTCCCTACTCGGTTATTTATAGACCACAATAATGCATATCATGGAAATGGGCTGTGAATGGCCAGTTACCCATCTGTTTTATCTGCTGGGTATCGTAACTGATTATGTAGAAACTGACTTATTTTAGCTGATGAAAATTGGGGTTCTGAACAAACCATTATATGTCTAACTTCTTGTTTCTGCTATCCTGTTAGCCGTGGAAATTAGTAATATGTGATTTAGGTTTTAAACAATAAAAGGCTCTTATTGTAGATCTTTTTTCCTTCCAGCTGAGCAAACAGATTTCTTCTATCTGGCTTGAATGCAGCATCCTAGCTTGTAGCTATTTAGTACGTTTGGTTTACTACCTGATTTTGCCCATTTCTTTGTTCTGGGTCTTTTAGTTTCTGTGTTTCCTTGCTGTCCCTTTTGGTTTCTTTTGCTAAAAGAAATGTCAATATCATCTTTCCAATATTTCCCTTCTCTCCCCACATTAATCTAAGCCTGTGTCCCAGAATTGTGGCTGTCACTGAGAATATGTAAGCTCTGAGTTCTAGCTTGGAAACATCCTGTTTCTCAAGATCTAGGTCAGAAGCCAATTCAAACGTAATAATTTATAATAATGAAACTAGGGCAAAACAAAAAAATAAATGCAGCTTTTCAAGTATGGAGAGAGAGGAATAATCCATTACAAAGAAAAGCCAGCACCTCGTGAGTTGAGAAACATATTATTGCTCTTTAGCAAATGAAGCTGTATGGACCTACTCAAGCAGATTTCTCTAGTAAATGTTCTTAGTTCCTTATTGCTTAGTTTTTCTCTTTCAGTTTATGAAGGTCTGTGCTATCTAAAAATATTGCTCTAGCTTTCAAAGAGAAACTATCTACCTCCTTCAATGCACAGTGGTCTACTCTACAAACAGTGAAAATCTGATCATAGCTAGATAAATTTCTTGTGATTATGCATTAAAAAGGGTGAAGGACAAACAAAGGAGGAAGGTTCTAAGGTGTGCTACTTATGAGTAGAAGTGGGCTGTATTTTTCTGGCCACATTTTTTCTGTAGAAAATACAGATTTGGGTCAGCCAAAGGTATGATATTACTATGTAAGCCTGTTGGATTTGTCCAGTTGTTACAGAAGTAATTTTGACCTGATGTTTTTGAATCAATGTTACCTTGCTTAGATATCCATTTAAAAGGTTAATAACCCAGCCTTTCCTTCAAAGTAAAGTTTTGATTTGAAGTGAACAAAATTATTTTCCTGTCTTGGCTTAACCAGTGAACTGAAAATATCCTTCATTTGCATCGCAATATTTGTGATCCTTCTGTTGGAGAAAGCTACAAACAATTCAAAACTTCAAAGTAAATCTGCTTTAATGTGTTTAAAAAACATGTGAGATATTCCTTGATGGGAAACAGAACACTTCTATATTATTATGTAATATTATGTAAAGATAAAGGAATGGAGGCAAAAAAGATTAAATGACTCATCACCAAGAAAGCTGAAGGAAAAACATTTACCCCTTTTCTCCCTCTCTGGAGTCCTGTGGATAACCATATTAAGAGATTGTGAGATGCTGAAATACAAGCGGGGAACATATCTCTAGTTGGAGAAAATCCCACACGTCATGCTTTCTCTTCCATCCTGACTTTCATGTAGAGATCACTTAGCTTTGTTTAGCTATAATTTTTTAAAGTTTTTGCAAAAGCAATATAGATTTTGTTCACAATGATTACGCATACAGAAATGTTAGTATGCTGGGAAAAGAAGGATGTGATGTTGGAAGAGTTAGGATCTATAGGCAGATTAGGTTCTTGGCTGTGCTGTAGCATCTCTTTCCCTTCCATCTGGTGCATTTTCACCTATTTAAAGGGATAGGAATAGTTTGGACTTGCAGTATAAACTCAGACCCATTGAAGTGAACCATGGTCCCAGTGTCGAAGCAGTGGGAGGAATGTTGGGATAAAACTACTCCTCTGTCTGTCCTGGCATACAAAGCAGACAGAAGTTCTTCACTACTTCTTGGTTCTTCACAAGTTGTGGTACTGACACTTCACAAGGAATTGTGAAATAGTTGAAGCCTGTCCTTCAATGTAACCCAGCTTGCTTTGGCTATACCTTAGGTTCCCTTTCAAGTCTTTCTTTAAAATCTTACAAAGGAAAAAAACACCTGAATTCTATAGGGAATGGAAGTACAAACTCAGTTGTAACTTGGGAATTGCGGCCAAAACCTGAGTAATCTGGTTTGAGCTCTCTGTGTGTGTAGAGGACAAAAAAGGGATACAGAGAGTGGCATCTGCTTTCTGTCCTTTTTCTCCCCTCCGGACGTTTCCAGGCAGGCCATGGCAGCCAGGTAAGCTGTAAACTTGTAAAGGGAAAGAAGCTACAGTTCCACTTGGCATGCTTTTAAATAGATGAGCAGGGTCAGAATATGTGCCCAGAGCCGTCACAAACTGATTAGAAGAGCATCAGGAGAAATAAAGCAATCCTAGTGCTGCATCTGAGAAAGGAAAACCCCTCAGATCTTCAGGCAGCAAACTGGAATGTTGATCTCTATTTGGAAAGGTCTTAAGACTCGTTTTTTATGAGGGTGTGAGAAGAAAGGAAGCGTCATCTGTAATTTGTTTTGCTTGTGTGTATACTCCAGGGTACTTGAAGGCACTTCGTGTGCACACGAGCTGTGCCTGCATGCTTGTTGTGTTCTATAAATGTTCCCATGCTCCAAGCAGACTAGTCTGGTGAAGATCTAAATAGATGATTCCTCTAATATTAGCTATGCTTTTGCTATTTGTTGTGACTGTCTCTGAAGAGTTAAATGTGCTATTCTTAGGTCTGTCTGTTTCTTTGCTTGCTTGTTTCACCTCTGCTGCAAGGCAGCTGGAACTGCAATGCATTGTCAGTTTATATTGCATTACACCAGTAACATTTTTTGAATCAGCACAAGGTTAGGGGATTTGTTTTCCTTTCCTGTGGTTAGCTGCCTACGAAGTAACCAGGGCTGCAAGATAATGACTCGAGTAGTTACAGATTGTACCTTGATGAAGTAATTCAACGTGGACAGCATGTGGATAGCTTCTCAAAGAGTTTTTGTGTAAACAATATAAATATAGCTGTGCACTGGAAACCTTCAACCCAGTTTTGAATGTAGTTTCCATGCAGAAGCAAACTAAAATATCTTGCTTATGCTGAACACTAACTTTGTGCTGTTTGATGAAGGGTAGACTTTATTTTATAAAACAACATAGTTGACTAGAATCAGCTGTTTTACTCGCTGTTCTGTCCAACTAATACTCTGTAAATATTGGTACAGACTGGGGGAATTCTACATGTTGGCTACAGTTTTGCTCTGAGAACAAATATGTCCAATCATACGGCAACCCAGTCTTAGGCTCGTGAGATACCAGCACAGGCTGCCCAGAGAAGCCGTGGAGGCCCCTTCCCTGGAGGTGTTCAAGGCCAGTTTGAATGTGTTCTAGTGAGATGCATCCCTGCCATGGCGTTGGAACTAGGTGGTCTTTAAGGTCCCTTCCAACTGTAACCATTCTGTGATATATTTGATGTCATTCTGGACTTGACTTTTTGGAAAGAACCACAGAGAAATTTTTCCTTAGCTTGTGCAAAGGAATTATAATGAAGTGTCCAACCAGGAAGCTTTATGGATAAGATTTCTAGATCCAACTGAGAGATCTGGATGCAGGTCTGGATGTTAAACCTAGTCTGAGGCAACTTTGAGCATTTGATTTGAGCACAGTTTCTTTTGATATTTCATTTCACTGCTGCCTGCCACAGTGTAAGAAACTTGAAGACTGACACCTTGTAAGAAACTTGAAGATTCACACCACACAGGAACAGAGGAGTCCTCACTGGGTGGAACCAGTACCGATGACTCCACAAGCATCCTGAATGGTACACAGTTTTAACAAGCTTAGTCATTCTTCTGCTGCAGTTGGACGGCATGCAAACTGCTGAAGGAGCTGTTTTCATGTTCTATGTTTGCCTTTCCTATAGAGCAATGTGAGACATGCAGTTGCTTTGTGCTTATGCAAGGCTGCTGTATTCTGGTGACATATAATGTATTTTAAGTAATTACTACTCAAGACAAGGTATGGAATTGCTTTTTGTCCCCTTGAATAGTTTTAATGTCCCTTGACTTTTAGACCATCTTTCCATCCGTTTTAGGGAGTGGATTATATCCTGCTGTTCTCTTTCCTTTTCTCAGAGGGAGGTCAAACACTGGGATGCTGTTCAGCTTGATAAGAATAGTCATAGTGGAATTTTGGGATTGAGCCAGAGCTTTAACTATTCAGAAGCACTTGTGAACGATGTGAAATGTCATATGCTCGGAATAATTGAAGAGGAGCATTTTAAACAGTGACGTACTTGATACTAAAAATAGATATGATTTCATGGACTTAGTTTAACAATCGCATGCTCCAAAGGTGACACGTATACAATCTGTTTCAGTCTGCATGTGTTTCTTGAAGATGAGGTGTGGTGGGCTCTCAGTGTTCTCTGTAGTCACTGGAATGTCTCTTGGTGTGATGCTTGCTAATGTGTTTGTGGCTGCAGCAGGCCCTGGTTTGTTGGGATACGGCCATATAGGCTGCATCTTTGGACAAGTGAACAATTGTCAGGTTGGACCTTACTTTAAATGGTAAATTAGGTTATTATGGCCCATAGCCCTTTTCTGCAGGAACACTCAGAAAATAATTTGAATATAAGAAATATAAGGGAACCAATTTCCTTGTGCAACAATCCCCTTGGTGCAGTTTCTGAGTAAAATACCTACTGGGTTTATAGAGGATTAATCACTTGCCTTCTAGAGAAGAAATTATTGATTACCTTTTTAGTTTTTCTTTTTGACACTGAGTGCTTCATACTATAACATTTATAAGTTCAGATAGAATTTTGACTTAATCCCTCTTATCATATGCTAATATCTTCTATGGGTCTGTGCTGATTTGCCAGATCAAGCGTGTGTTTATTCTTTATACTTATCAAATGAACTTGTTTGCAAAACAGTCTAAATGAGAAGTTGCGATTCATTTATCCCTCGAAACTGAGATTCATTCCTCCACACGCTCTCTTCTCACTCAGCAGTCTAAGTGCCTTAATTGATCATCTTGAGATAAGGTTTAACTTGGCAGTTAATTGAACTTCAGGGAGCAAAATACACTTTTGTTTACCAAAGTGTTATTGTACCTGTGAAGGCCTGCCACTGCTTCGCTGTAGTGAGTTAACAATTTGCAAACAAAACTTATGATGAAATCAAGGTAAGAAGCAGATTATCTCAAAGCTTTTAAGAAGAAAGAAAGAATAAGAGCTTAACATGTGTTAAAAGTACCAAACCTTCACGGACCTATTATGACTGGTTGCAGAAATGAAAAAATTTCAAAGTTACTCAACAATCTTGCCTGATGTGATATATTTACAACATACATATTATGTTGTGTGCATGAAAAGCTGTATTTTGAGATAGTAAACGTATAGCGGTTTTGTATATAGAATATTTAGGTGATTTCTTAATGAACTGAAAGTTTCTGTTGTTAAAAGGATAGCTGAGTATTGGGTTTGTTTATTTTTCTTCAGAATATGCCCAACTAAGATTCTTGCAGGACATCTCTTTCAGGTCAAAATTGTATATTCTTCTCAAAGAGGAAAAAAAAGGTTTTCTTGGCTACTTTATTACTCAATTGGTCAGTAATTATTGGTGTTCTGTATTGCCATATACAATGCTTTGGTTTTTGATTTTTTTCAAACTGACATCAGACTTTAAAAGGGAGATGTAATAGAAGGCAAACCTGTCTCTTACCTTGCCCTGGGAAGGTAACTTACTGTGCAAAGGTAGTCAGATGGTCTTTGGGTTTTCATTGCTTCTCTTAACTCATTAGCAAGTACATTAGTTGTGTGGAGGAATGAGTGGAAGGTTGTATTTATATATTTATATATTTTATGCAAAATTTGGTTATCCTGCTGCAGATACACAAATGACAGTGTCCACTTTTTAGAACAGGAGCTACTAGTCCTCTGAAAAACAGGAAACTGGAGATTCAGTGGCTTGAGGCACTGCTTCAGTGTGTCAAGGAGTGATGGTGGTTTGAAGTTACAGTGCAAGATACTAGTGAGAATCTTTATGACACTTCTGTATTTGTTTGACATAATCTAAATGGAAATTGTGAGGAAAATGATGACAGAGGGAAGAGTGGAAGTTGGAGTGATGGTAGGTAAAACCCAGGATGCTCGATTTATACCCGAAAGCATAAATAGTCTCCTCCCTGTTACCTTTGAAATGGTTTCTATCACTGATATTAAAAACCTTTGTTCTGGAAAGTCAGTCTCTCCGTCATCCTGTACTCTCTTCAATAGCACTTTAAATTTCTGAGTGCTTGTGTGGGGATGTTTTAATGACTCCAAATCTAGAGGAACTGGCTGTACCAAGCATCAAGCTCTCAGGATTGTCCACATCAGGAAGTTGTCAGCTGTGAGCATTTCTATGGCCATAATGTTAGCAAGGGCAAAGCAACTCTAGTAAGTGAAACAGATGTTCTAAGTGACCTAAGATGAACATCTGTAAATCTGTCCTTATGGATGTATACATGCTGATAGCTAGTGGAGCTGATGAAGGTTTGAAGAAGGTGAAAGACACCAAACACTTCTAAATGGTATGAAGGCGTTTTCATAATAATGAAGGGTTAAAATTAATTACTTAAATCCCATTGCATGCATTCTGTTTAAAATTTGAGATAACTTCTACTTCAAAGCATTATGAGGTCCTTGTCCCAGCCCCTAAACCAGGTTACTGAGGAAAAATTCTGCCCTATCAACTTTATAATTCACTTCTGGAGTAAACACCCAGTCTAGGAATTAGTGTTATTAAAAAGATTGTTTTGCTCAACTGGAGTAAAAATGAAGGCTGGAAAACCTGCAAAGACTGAACACAGAATCTATTTTTGTTTTTGAACCTTGAGGTGCTTGTCTAGGATGAACTGCTCCTACACCTGCGTTCAAGGATTAATGTTGATAATGAGCAAAAATGAGAAGTCAATTGGTAAAATACATGATGTTAAAAGGTTTTCAGACTTACCTCAAGGAGAACTCGGAACCATGAAATCTGTGATGGATTAGGACGACAGTGAGATCAGCGTGGTAGAGCAGTTATTACTTTAACACTTGCATAGGGGTGAATATAAGCCAAATATGTTTTGAAATTTTTGAAATAATATAGCTGGTTTTATGTTAAGTGTCCTTAACCTGGGATGCTGTAGAAGCACATACTGTTTTTTCTGCAAACACTAACATATTCTGTAGATTTTGTTAGGGAAGTATAGTCAGTATATAAAGATAAACACAACAGAAGGTAAATACAGATGGAGCAGCTCACAAGCCCTTGCCCAGCATTCTGTACCTTGAAAGAGTTCATTTTTCCTCCAGCTAGCAAGAAGGTCTAATAAGAAAGCCTTGCCTTTTGGTTATTGTCTTTCAGTATTTTAGCTTTCTGGCTAAAATCAAGAAAGGAGGAAATACATCTGATTTTTGCAGGTGAAAGATAAGATCTGTCAAGCTTAAACTGGAAAAATATTCTTGTTCCTATGTATATCACAGTTATTTTAGAATCTGTTACAGAAAGGACATGGGAACAGAAATAGTTGTGTGAAAGTAGATAGCATACAGCCGTCTGCCAAGCAAGATCCCAGTTAATCAGCTTATAAAAATTAAGTGATTGTAAATTAATTCTGGAAAGCAGGTCTGGGACCACTTTTCTTTTTTCCTTTTTTTTTTTTTTTTTTTTTGCAATAGTTGGTGAAATACCTTCAGATGGTTAGATTTGTTTAGATGATTCTGCGTATGTAGTTGTCTGAAAAAACAGCACCCCCAAATCTGCCAGTATTTTATTGTGATTGAACAGTATATAGATTGTCAGGTAAAACGTAACTGACAATATTTACATTTTAAAATATATACGTGAGCATGTACTTGAGTTGATCTTACGAGTTTAAACAGAAGTTTAGTACTTGTTGATATACTAGTGCTATTGTTTAGCAGATGGTATTTCAGAGTATAAAGAGTCTATCAATTGAGCATAATTTAAGAAACATCAGTAATGTAAGGAAATATTTAATTTGCATCCATTTAAGTTGCTATAATGAGGTCATGATCACGAAGGCGCTCCAGTGGATCATAGAAGACTCCTGAATTTAGAAAAATGTACTTTTTGTTTTGCTTTCAGGTTTTGTATTTCTTAAGAGCTTTTACAATAAAGCTTAGCCGAAAACATGTGCCCATGTGTATTTTAAATATTTTAAATGCATCTGGGTGTCTGTGTTCAAATATAAAGAATCTTTGTGCAAGCGATTGTCTAGTCACATCACTGAATGTGACTACAACTGTGTCTTGAACACTGAACCAGCTTGGAAACATCATCTTGTAGCAATATTGCAAGCAAAGTCTGCGGTCAGCGGTATCCTCCCTGGTGTAACTGAGGCTCCCAAGGATAGTATTCATATAAATCTCAACCTCTGAACTGGAGTTCCTTTTTAAAACAACATAGAACTGTATTGTGTGAAGCTTAGAGAACTAGGAGCTTCCCGTCTCCAGTCAAGTGTTTAAAGCTATAGTCTGACCTTTGCGGTTTAGAAGTAATGATGTATAAAAGCTAGAAATGAGCCTGTGCAGTCCTTGACCTCTCTTTGCAGAATTCGTACAGGAATGAATTATGTTCTTTTGTCCCCTTAGGGCAGGAGAGGAGGAAAGATTTGGGTCATCAACAGTAACTTTTCCAGGAAAAGGCCTGTTTAAACTTGTAACTTGTAGCAATACAGAAACCACCACAAACAACAGCTCTTTTGTCTCCTAAAGCTTAATTCCATATGAGTTACCTTGAAGGTAGTCAAGAGAGCAGACAATTAATGTATTTCTTACAACCTGAAAAAATTCTTTTAATGCTTCCTTCTTGCATTCAACTTCACCTCCCCTGCCATAAGAAGCAGAAGCAAGTTCTTTCAGGCTTAAGACCCGCTGTCAGTCAGACAACAAGTTTAGAGGCAGGTGAAATAGCATGTGCTTTTTTTCAGGGTGGGGGGCGGATGCGGGGGCAGGAGATTCCAGAACTGTAGGAGTAATTGATTTGGATATCAATTCCTAGAAAAAATGTGGTCATCTGGTTAAGTTAAGCCTGCATTTTAGGTGGAAGACAAATGTGTTTTAATATGTTATTTGAAGCCCCTTGGTCTTATTCGTTGTTCCCACCAGTGATATTAAGCTATGTAAGATTTGAAAATGCAATAGAATGAAACTAATTAGATCTACTAATAATCACAGTTGACGTAGAGAGCACTGCAGCCCAGTGTTCTCTTTGATTAGGGAAAAGTAAGAGGCTTTGTCCCTTTAGGAAGCAAAGAATGGGGTTACTTAGACTTGGGCAAGAGCAAACTAAATGCAAAATCTGGGAGAACCACGACAACTGCACTTTAAAGAAAAGTAATATTCAAGTGGCTCAATAGCATTCCTGTATATGAACAAAAGCCACATAGCATGTATGGCAGAAATGGGTAACAGAAGGCTCTGACTCATTATGGGAACTGTAATTTAAATCGAATGAGGATTTTTCTGTCTTGGATCTATTCCTACTGGCTCAGATGTCTTATAAGCCTTGAGCACCTAGCTTTAATAGAGCTAGTGCCTACAATTGGGAAATGGGTTGGATGCAAGGAGCAAATCGCTACTCATCTTAAAAATATCTTCCAGCTAGAGCTGAGGTAACTTTGTGTTGATAGGAAGCTTCCATCGACCTTTATTAAACCTGATTTTCTGATCTAGAAAAGTCTCAACTCCCTAAGCAAAAATTTGCTTAGTGAAGCACTGAGAAGCAGATGCAATGTAGGCATCTTGGTGCTTCCCACTCAGTACGGCTTTCTTTTAGCAACAAGTACCACCAATGAACAATGTGTGAGAGGTCTCTTACCAGTCATAAGTACTGATTTTCTTTGTGTTGAATCAAATTTTAAGTGAAATAGGTTCAGAATATTCTGTGAATGTTTGTTTTACAAGTAGTACTAACATTAGTAAGACCAGTAGCTCACCTATCTTCAAGATTTTTAGGGTATTTTTCTGATTTAAACCTAACAAGTCTGTCCAGCTCCTTGAATACTTAATACTTATTCAAGGGACTAGGCTCTAGAACTCTGTATCATTTCCTCAAAAGGTCAAAGTGACAGTAATCTCTGACTTAAACCAAATTTTTGGTAAAATTTTGAAAAATATAATCAGCTATATACATAGGACCTTTTATAGGCATATAAAATCTGTATAAACGCAGACCATCACAAATATGGAGACACAGAGAATCTTCTGTGTGAGGCAGGAGCAAAACTTTTCCTGTCATTATACACTTCAAGAATCTGAGCATCTAATCAGATTAATACAAGCTAGTAACGACTTGGTTAGGAGGCCCACTATGCTGTACAGAAATAGATACGGAAGAGATAGATTTATATGGCTCGGGGGTGAGTGAAAAGAAGACTTAAAATAGTATTTTTAAAAATTCTGATTCATAAAGGGTTCACTTTTACTGAATTCAGTGAGGATTAGAACTTTCTATGTTGGCTCTAAAAAAAAATAATGGCAATTTATGACTTCTCTGCTTGTTCTCGGTATTAATGAACAAGCTGTACTGGCTGTGCAGCAGTCAGGTGTTTTCTGGAGTGTTCTTGGCAGGTTTTATTAGTGATGCTTCACAATTCCTGTGGTGGGAGAGCAGGAAGGGGAGAAAGGAAGCGGTCTGAAACTAGGTATTTACTCTTGATTTGATTCCCTGAAGCCCAGACTGTGTGCAGGCAGTTGGATGTGTAACAGGATTGTTACTGACACAGACTTCACAGGACAGCATTGCTGAGACACAGATTTCTTTGTTAATAGAGCAGCTTTAATTAAAAAGTACAGTGTTCACCATGAAATTCTGCTTTGACCCTCAGAGTTAGAGTTGACTAATTCAGTGATTTCCCAGAGAAAGAGAAATTGTCTTGGGAACTGCATAGCAGAGTTTGGAAATAAAGCTAAAGATTAATTTGATGTGAAAAATTGATTGCAAAAGAGGCAGAGACACAATTCTGGTGAATCTTGAATAACGCTGAGAATTGGAGGTGAGGTGGGAAGGAGGAACTCCAGTTGAACTGTCCCTGGGGTGTTTCTTCCCCGCTGGAGGTTGTTTGCAGAGACTGAAGTGCTGCAACAGCCTCAAGCTCTATTCAGTGATGTTGCCTCCTTTTTTTTCCGTGGCAGCCAGCTCATGTCCTTTGCAAAGCTGAGAGTAGCTTAAGGCCATCATTTCATGCATGACTTGGTAAATTGTGCAAGAAAGGACACTGCCAAATGAGGAGCGAAGCCAGTTTTCAATAAGAGGGCCATCTGTGACCAAATGCTTTAGCAAGTTTGAAAACAATTGAGTTCTTTCCCATTTTTACTTTGGGTTCGTTTAGCAGGTATGTAGATCTGCTGTCCCTCAAGAGTAAACTTACATTACTGTATCCTTGTTTGCTGTGCATTAAACTTCTGTTGAGTCAGGTGGTTTCATTTCAGAGTTGAACTTACCTGGTACAGAAAAATGACTTTGCAGCAGTGTATTGCTTTCAATCCTTGCTTGAGGGTTATCTCGGGGGTAGATGAATTCAGATCTTTGTGGCAGATAAGATAGATGCATGTGAATATATTGTTACAGCAGTATTCTCTAAATGTAAGATGAGTTTATTGCTGGAACTAGAAACCTTTTAGAAGTGGGAATTAATTCTAAGTGAGCCTCTCTCCCCTAACCTTGCCAGTTAGTTGTAGTCTCCGTTACCATTTTGTTTCACAGGACGTAAAGTCTTGTGTGATTGTGTTTCCATGTAGCAAGGATTACTGAGTAGATCTGCAATTTGTTTTAGAGATCTCTTGAATCATGGCTTAAACTTTTACAACAAATACTACTTCTATTGAAAATACAGTGGCAATAATTTGATATTTAGTGTGTTGAAGTATTTTTCTTGGCTAACTTTATTGTCATTGCATGAGAACAAATCCTTTTTTAAAAGGGTGACTCCAGCTTCCTTAACGCTGCTTTTTCTAAGAGCAAAAGGAGAATGATGGAGTTGTTTCCTTGGATCTGGGGGTTAAATCGGGCTTTCAGTTTAGCTAATATGTCTGAGGTAAGCATTCTATGCCTGGTGAAGTAGAGCAAATGGAGAGAAAGTAAATAGCCACGGTGCCACTCGTGAGTCAGCAACAGAGGCTGGAATGTGCCTTGCACCAGACCATTAGACCCCACTGCCACTCTCGCCTCCTTTGGAAACGCTGCTTGTACCCGGTAATTTGGCTGCTTGCTTCTGCTGAGGAATGTGCTCTGCAACAGGTACTTTGCACAAAAGGGAAACCTTTTTGTAATTTCGTGTTGCTTTGGAAGGGACTGAGTAAGAAGAACGTTTCTGACCTTTAAATATGGGTCTACGTAGCAGGCTGGAGGTTAGGGAAACCCCCACTGGAAAATATCCTCAGAAGTGCAGGATTCCAAATTTCTTGAAGTTATGTGGTAGCTTCCTTTAGATAACTGCACAGCCGTTTGGGTGGTGAAGGCAATCGCTTATGTATCAATCCATCTGCCTTCCTGAACAAATGTTCTCTATGAAAATACTAAATTTGTAACTTGATCTGCCAAGTGCAGAGATGTTAGCGTTTGTTACACCGCTTCTAAAGAAAGTGTTCTGTTTTTACACACAAATTACAAGAATAAGTTCAAGTTCAATGCAAATTTTGTTTGAGTGAAGCTGATTTCTTACCATGTTTGCAGGTCTTCCTTTTAATCTTACAGTAAACTGTGCATATATGCCTAGAAATGGACTATGGACTATGGGTGTCTATTAAAATAGTCTAATTTTGCACCATTTCCTCAACTCTGTAGGCAGTAATCTGCTTGACTTGGGTGAGGCTTCTGGGCAGACTGCATGTGTACTGCCAAGATTGATCTCAATGTATTTGGGCACACTTTTAATATGTTTTATTTTAATTCTAATTTGTGAACAAATTTCTATAACAGTAATTGAGGAAAAATATTGGAAAAAAATGCTAAAGTATGTCTAAACATAGATTAATGAAGATCATATAGCTCTGTTAAAGTTGGAAAGCTATCCCTTCTAGTGGTTTGTATGTTCATGTTACTCACATTTTTCCCCATTGTAAATTTGAGGATCTAGGATTCCTGGTTTTGCTGCTGTTTCAGTGAATCTACTGAATAACAACACTGAAGTAGCCCTTGCACAAGGATGGAGATGCAATCTCGTCTTCACTGAACATGACAAACTTCCCTGTAATATTTACAGCAGAAAAGTGTGCATCAAGGGTGAAATGCAAAAGTGCCTTGAAACATCAAACTTCTAAAAGGCGTGGTTGTAGCTGCTTAATTTCTTTGATTATAAAGACTAATGCAGTGCCTAAGGAAGTAATCTCTAAATAAATTAGGAGATGATATCTTTCAAAGGAGAAAGAAAAAGAAAGCCATAGACCTATTGGAAGTTTTATGAAGATACTGTCAAAAATAGTCAAGCTGATGCATTGTTTAATATCTTTGGGAGCGAGTTCTCAGTATTGTATGTCTTAATGTAGTAAAAACCATATGTCAGTGAGTAGACACTCGGTTTTATCCCATTTGAACCCAAACGTTTCCTTTGAATGGATCTGTCAAAATGTGTGGATTGGCCTTAACTCTGAAGTATTCAGCTTAGAAATACATGTGGTGGGTAAAGGATGGAGCACAAAAGAGGACATCACCTATGCAGCAGTTAGCTACTATATTCATTTGTGCAAAACCAAATAAGATGTGGCAGCTGGAGCAGAAGGGTGGCAAAGGGAAAGCAGAAGAGCAATGGATCAGGGGAGGGGATGCTGTAGTGTGTGGTGGAGGAAGTTAATGGTGCTGTGAGGAAAGAGCTGCTCAGCAGCCAGGTGGGTCTAACGCTAGAGCTGTGCCAGATTAGTGGGAGACACAACGCTTTGAAGGGGGGGCTGGAGCAGCGAGGACGCCCAGATAAAGCTAGCTTCTACAGAGCATTTTTGTGATATTTGGCTGCGGTTTGGAGCTCTTAGGGCTGTTTTTATTGTGGAAGATGCTGCTCCACACTTGTTCTCCCGAGCCCAGGGCAGGGATTTCTGGTTGACAGCCCCTGCATGGAGGGAAGGGAGAAGACTCTGGGGTTTCCTGGGCTACCAAGCTTTCGCTGGGGCTGTAAATGTGGGAAGAGTGCTCAAGTTTGCTACTCTCCCGCCCCAAGCCTGGCGTTTTCGCTTCTCCCCCAGATCTGACACCCCCTCCCCCGATTGCCTGGCTCTGATTCATTCGCCGGTGCTTGTGGAAGCAGAGCGGGGCGGGGGGAGCCTTCAAAGTAGCCGCGATTGGTCTCGCTTGGAGAAGGCGCCCGGGAGTTTCGGTGCCGGGGGGCGGCGGTGCCGGGCGGAGCGGGCCGGCGGTACCGGGGGGGCG
>VZRU01014675.1:99186-130755 GCA_013398155.1 Pedionomus torquatus | reverse complement strand
AAGAAAGAAAGAAAGAAAAACAAAAAGATGAAGACGCTTAAATGCCTCCTGCCAAAAGTAAAGAGCAAATCTCAGTTGCAATGGCTCTGCTAAAACTTGATCATGCGGGATTTCAAGCGATAAAGAGCTGCTGGGCTTGTATCTACTGCGGTGGGAGCAAGTTGCAGGATGAAATCCAGGCATTAAGGGACCTATTTTCCACTTCGTTGTTTCCAAGGGAATCTACTGAAATGACTTTGAGGATCTTTAAACTGGAGCGATGTGGAGGGAGGATGCAGTAAGTATTGCCTTTCTGGCCAGCGCTGATACTCGCCCGGTGGCTGGGAGCCCCGGGGATGGCAGCTCCCGGCCCCGGCAGCTTTTGGGGAGCGCCGCTCGCCTTCGCCTGCCGCGCCGGCACCCTACATTTAGCTGAGGTTGCTTGAAAAAGTGTGATTGCTGGAAACAGCGAAGGAAAAAAAAAATGACAGGAACCCGAGCTTTTCGTGGAGGATCTGCTAAAGTGTGTCTCCCTGGGTTTGTTTATGATAAATTGAGAATGGACCTGTTCCATTACAGGATCAAAAATAGCTTCATCCCACACCGATTTAGCTGTTTCCAGAATACGCTTGTTTTGAACCTGTCAAGAAAACTCCTGGCCTGATCATGTGAATTAGTTCGCTTCTAGCGGCTCTTTCCAGGTTGGGTGCCTCTGCCCTTACTGCTCAAACCCGTGCATTTCTCTTGGAAGCGGAGGAGCGGTCGGGAGCCCAGGATTTTCCTGACCTGGATAGGATGAGGGACCCTGCGGGCTGACGGGCGCTGCTGTTGGCAAAGAGCTTAAATCTATTTCTAAGTGAAGCGGAGAGGGGGGGGAGTGGGGAGGGAAACTTTTGAGTCTAGTCACTTCACTTCAGTTCACATGCCACATGAGATTGAATTATTTATGCATGTATTTCCCCCCGCCCCGTCAAATCTTCATCCTGACTAATGGCTTTCCCGTCGTTTCCTCTCCTCCCCACGTCGTCCTGTCCCGTGTCCGTGTGTCCAGCCCCCCTTTGCCTGTCTCCCCGTCCGCCTAGCTGTCCTCCCGGGATGCCATGGCGCTGTGGGGCNGGGCAAACGGCGGCCGAGGCGGGCGGCGAGGGGTTCCGTGGGTGGAATGAGCAGTTCCTGGGGGCCGGAGGAAGCTGAAGCAGCTTCGTGTCTGCGGGCATTTAGGTTTGCTTCTTTCTCCCTCTCTCTCCGCGCTACCCCTGGTGCTGCAGCGGCGGGAAGCTGGCCCGCAGTGCCGTGGCTTCGGAAGCACGGTGGCACTGAGTGGCAATTAAATAAATGGGCTCTCAAGTGCTTCATCTCCTTGTCTAGCCCGAAAGGAGGTGATGATACAGCAAGCTCTTGCCTCAGTGTCCGTCTCAGCAGCAGATGACTCTGGTGATGGAGATAGGGCTGGCAGGATGAGAGGGGAGATCTCAAAAATGCCACCCCTGATCGGACAGCCCTGCTAGTGTTTTCTGCGTGGCGCTTTGCAACGAGCTTGGCTTCATGTGGCACAGGGACTCCCTTCTTGCAGCTAGCAGAGAGCCAGTTATGGGGGTGGAAATCCCTCGGGGCACAGAAACAGAGGGAGATCTTGCAGAGTCAGACCTGCTCTCTCTCTTGTCCCTCCTTCAGATAGTTCAGATCGCTTCTACGGCTCATCTCTCTTCCCATCCTACTCTGTCTATATTCAGCCCCCTACAGAGATTCAGTGAAGACATGAAGTAAACCAATGCAGTGATGCTCTTTTATGGAACACCCTCCCCTTCAACACCAGTGACAACTTTGTGTCTGAGATCAGCAGTTCCGAGATGCTCAAGTGAATGTCGCGTAAGAGGAGGGAGAAGAATTAAGATAGAACATTGTGCTTCTGAAGCTGTTCCAGAAATGCAGTAGACTGTGCTTGAGCAGCAGCTATCTAGGAGAGATCTTCAGAAATAAAACGGCATGGTTCTGGGATGCTGTGCAGTGCATGGAGTTTATGGACTGGGGTTTCCAGCAGACCTCTGGCTCGCTTCTCCCGGTTTGAGCTAAAGCACCTCTTCCTGTTAGACTGACTAAATTGTAAATAGACGTTCAGGACAAAGGAAAATAGATTTCTGTGCTTTACCTGTTTTAAAACGACAAGGATGATAATGTCTTTTTTAAATGATGTCAGTCATTTTAATTTCGTTGGCTGTCCAGGAAGAATTTCAATGGGTCTTTCCTCTGAACTTTTGCTACATTTTTTGCCTTGTTTGCGGGAGACCAGATGTAATGTAATGCCAACTTTTTGAAGGGATATTAGAGGCTTGAATTGAAGCTAAGGTGAAGAATGCCTTATAAAAAGCTGCTAAAGTTTGCATTGTGGCCAGAAGCTTTCTGTTTAAAACCTTCATTGGAGATATACAGTATACGTTATTTTTTTCCTCTCTGTTTTTCTCATACAATGTGATCACTTTTGCAGGGGATAAAGCTAGCAAAGATGAGGAAAATTGGCTGTGCTCTCCTGGTACTCCAAGCTCTTCTGGCACCTCTGGATCCTGTTCACGGAGCGGAGAAAAGTTATCCCATCCTGAACATTGCAGTGATTCTGGGAAGGACCAAGTATATCACAGAGAGAGATATCAGAGCTCTCTGGACCAGGGAAATGTCATCCGACCTGACTGTTGATGTCAATGTAGTGACCCTTCTGGTGAACCAGACTGACCCTAAGAGCATCATAACACATGTTTGTGACTTGATGTCAGGCACCAAGATCCATGGAGTGGTTTTTGGAGATGATACTGACCAGGAGGCAGTAGCTCAGATTTTGGATTTTATTTCATCTCAGACTTCTATTCCGATTCTTGGAATTCATGGTGGAGCCTCCATGATAATGGCAGACAAGGTAGGAAAATTTATTTAAAGCTTTTGCTAGTCTAGTATAGTTCACTGTTAGTCTCTCTTGTGAATAGTCACTACAGGCAGTTCTAAAAGGATGCTTTTAATTTGTCTCTCTGCACTTCAAAAAAGAAAAAAAAATAATAGAGAGCAATGACCTCATTGATCACTCATCCTGAAATATTTTGGGGTTCATTCCTGAAACTCAACTTTCCATTGTAAAAGCAGTCCTAATGAAATTTTACTCTCCAGCACATCGAATGCTGGTCAGTTTAGTAATTTTGCTAGCAAATGTAACATATGGCTGCAAACCCAACCTCAAAATAGTAGATCTATAAAATGATTTAAGGGATAAGACGTAAAATTATAAGCAGATTTTCTGCAGTGCTTATAAGAAATAGCAAGCAATAGACATGAATGTATTTGAGGACAATAGTAGGAATAGGACAATCATATCAGTTGGACTTTTGGACTACAGTCTATAAATTAAGTAGTCTTGCAAACTTGAACCAGCTCTTGTATTCATTACGTTTATTAAATGATATTTGTGCTAACCAGATATTTCTAATTTCATACTGTAGCTCATGCAAATCCACAATGGGGTTGTTGAAATCTGGAGATAATGAGAAATTGCTTTGCTGCAAAACATCTCTTTATGTAATCTGTTGTGAGAATGTGCAATGACAAAGTGACTGGTACCCGGTTTATGTTAACATCGTGAACAGCTTTAGATAAAAATCTTTGCTAGCACTGCAGCATTGATCTTGTAAAGTGATCGCTGCTGTTTCTGAAACAGGTGCTTAGCACCGCCCAGGACTAAGCTCTCTGGCCTGGATTGCTGCTTGGCTTGAAAGTCTGAGAGGAGCTCCCACTGTGCTGTAAAAGAGAATAGCTGAAGAGGCAGTTTCAGTACTGGAAGTCACTATGGGTTTTGCAGCACGCAAGGGTTTTCAGTGTTAATTGCAACTTATTTCCTGATATTTGCACCATTTAGGGTTTCTTATTAAATATTGTTATTCCTTACAAGTGGATTTTCAATAGTACTTGAATAGTAAAGAGCTCTCTGAATCCATCTAAAAATTAAGTGGTCTGGATACGCTATTTCATAACTTAAGGAGGAAAAAGCAGGGAAGATGCAATGATTAATTACAATCAAGGAATTAGCTTTGAACTTTTAAAACTTTTTACCTCTGGGAAAGACTTTTTTTCATTGGGATTAAAGATCTGTCTCTCTTGCTATTTTGAATGGCTTTCCTTTAAAATTTATGTCATATTAGGGGAGTGCTGAATACAGTAAGTCCTGAATTATAGCAGAGATTCTATAACAATGGCTCTGACATTTTGATTTATATAGAAAGGTCATTACAGTCAGTGCTACTATCTTAAATGTAATTGTAGTGACCAAGTTAGAGGCAGTTATTTCATGTACTTTTAAATTACTGTACAGATTTACCCATCTTTTTAAAGCTGGCTTTATCTGTATTTAGGGATTTTATTTGACACATTTCACTCAACTGTCTATCTCAGTATAAGAACATCTGAAGATCCCAGCCAGTGCTGAATGATGAAACACAGGCAAAAATCCTTGTGGAATTGACTTCACACTCTGTAGCAGATGCAGGATGTTACTGATACAGATCTATTTTTTACTTTTACGTAAAAATTCTAGAAAATGAAATAG
Organism: Pedionomus torquatus; assembly: GCA_013398155.1. Classification (NCBI taxonomy): domain Eukaryota; kingdom Metazoa; phylum Chordata; class Aves; order Charadriiformes; family Pedionomidae; genus Pedionomus; species Pedionomus torquatus. Next base: position 126,194 of record VZRU01014675.1, on the reverse strand, counting down.
ATTGTATTTTTCTTATTCCAGCAAGTTAATGCTTTTTTCATTGCATGTTAACGTTCTCATTATTACGTCACTGTCTTTGATTTTAGGCGTTATCACAGTTTGCTAATACAACTTTTTTTGTGATGAAACTTGCCTTCTAAGATTTCCACTTGGGAAATCAAAATTGTTCTTTTGTGCATTAAGACAGTCTAACAGAGCTGTCTCTGGTAGCTTGGATTGGCTGAAGGAATTGTTTGTTCATGTCACTAGAATTGCCTTAGTTTTTAACTTGGCTTTTGCAATGTGCAGTGTCTTGCAACTGTGTTTGGAACGTCACAGTAATGAAACTCAATTAACCATTCATTTAGGAATGAATTCCTGGGAGTTGAGGGTGAAATGCACATTTCTGTCATGAAGGCAGAGGAGATGAAGTCTGAGGGAGAAGGACCACAAATGCCAAGTCAGTGTCAGGATTTTAGCTGAACCACATCGGTGCTGGCTAAATTGTGAAGTTGATCAGTGTTTAAAGTCTTCAGTTTTGTCTCATATTGAGATGCTGGATATCCAAAAAAGATGCTTAGTCCTAATCCTGCTTGTGGATGTAGTTCTCTGGCACTCTAATAAGGCCATTTCATTTTTGTCCTTATTGTGTGGCTCTACCAGATATATATTCCGTCTCCATGGCATTATGTCAGTACTGTGTTTTAGATTACTTTTACTGCAAAATGAGTCTGTGTGTAGTACTGGCTTCTTTGTAGTCTACCAAGCACAGCTAATGCAAAGGTTGCACAGTAGTTCAGTGAATTCTGTGCCGGGTGGTTGTTACATGATGCTTAACATCCTTAACAGTCCTAAACATGGACTAAATTGAAGGCAGAAACAAGCAGTCGTCTATAATGCTCTATACTGCTAAATACTTTACTGGAATGACTCAGAGTAGATAAGCTTACTGTATTCTCTATGGCTAATAAATACTATGTCAATGTGAATCTCGCATGAAGAGCCGTGTCTTTAACAAAAGGAAAAGTTTCCAGGCTTCTGAATATGAGAGATGCCCTCATTTGGAGTGTGCAGTGATTAATGCAGAACATACAGCTTTTGAAGTACTGAATCCCCGTGCGAACATCTGCTGTGAATGATGCGTAGTTTAGACTGCCTCCACTGTTGGCCCAGCTGGCTGTACTTTGCTTCAGTTTGGTTAAAGTTTGCCTGCACCAGCTGAGGAGATACGTTGCTTGATACAGACTATGAAAATTGAGGGGTGTGTGAAGCCAACAAAACTGGAATGTTTTCTGAACCTAGCTGATCTGCCCTCACCTGCTGTCAAAACTCTACCAATAAACCAAGGTGACACGTAAGGATGTATGGTACCTATTGATCCCAGTGTGCTGTAGAGATGCCCTTTGAACAGTGCCACGTGCTCTTTCTCCAGCTGATTTTATCACCTGCCATTGGCAGGAATTCTCTTGCCAATGAACTGCTCCTTGGCTTTGGTCCCTGGTCCTTCCGCAGGCTTAAAACATACTCAGATGCAGGATAGTCACTGAAACGATGAGAATTGTCTGGGGCATCTGTGCCAACGGGCTATGCATCAGCATCCCTTGGAGGATGCTGAAAACAGACTGGTTGTTTATTCATCTTCTGTCTGTTGACATTTGAGGGATCTCAAACCAAACATTACTTAGGAACCGTTTCCTGACTTGAGCGTTTGGTTTTGTACTTAGTTACGTTTGTTTCACCACATGTTATCACTATAATGATAGTATTTGGGGTACTTTTCTAAAACAGAACATCGTGGTTAGTTCTGTGACAATAATAAAAGATCTATTGCCTTCACAAGTGGGGAAGTAGCCCCTTACATATTATAAATACATCCGGGAATACTTAATGTCTTTGAACCATACTGCTTTTGCGTATTGCAAAATTAAGTCTTTCTAACTTCTCGTTAGAAATCTTTCTGAAAGGTGGAACTTGAAGCAATTTACTGTTGTGGAAGTACTGACAGTTACAATGCATTGCCAAACAGCATTAAAGGGGAGGCTAATTTCCCAGAAGGTTTATTACAGAGCTTCTTGAAACAGCTCTGGAAATGTTATGCAAAAGAGATTTTTGCCTGTCCAAAAAATAAGTACTATATATGGTTAAACTATCATTTGTTGTTCTTTTGGCTGATAATATTGGCAATAAGCACTTTTAATTTGCTTTGGTATAAAACCCCTTTTGCATCTACTGTCACATTCAGCTTTCATTTTTTTTACCCACATCCTTCTCCAAAATAGTAAACGGAATCATAGAGCAATGGAAATGGGAAGGAATCACTGGAGGTTGTCTAACTCCACCCTGACTCAGTGATGAGCTGATACTGAAGTCAAATCAGGTTGCCCGGGTTTGAGTATCTCCATGGATGTAGATACCACAGTGTCTCTGGGCAAATCTGTTCCAGTACTTAAAAATACGTGCAAGGTGAGAAAGGTTGTTATATCTCATTAGAATTTCCCATGACCAGAGGCTCTTGTTCTTTTGTTGTGAGTCTCTGAGTCCAGCTCTCTCTCTGTGTTAACCGAAGGCTGCAATTATACCTGTCCTTTCCTGTCCTTTTTCTGGGGAAAAGACTTCTCTCAGCCCTTTCTTGCACCTCCTGCGCTCCAGTCCTTTGAGGTGCAGGACTATTGAAGTCTTGTATGTGGGAACCTAGAACTGGATGGAGGAGTGCAGCCTTGGCCTCCAGAGGAGCCAAGCGGGGAGCGATCCCTTCCCGGGAGCCCCTGGCCGTGCTGGTGCAGCCTGGGCAGGCGTCCTCGCTGGGAGGGTGCACTGCTGACTCAGGTTCCACTCATCCATCGGGGCCCCTGCCTCCCGTAGCGCTGCTGGGATACTTATGAAGATGTCTAACTGTGAATAAGTTGTGAGGGAGACTACTTTTAAATCTTGCTCATTTCGGATTTATAATTTTCACTTATTTTACTGAAATACTTGCAGATGTTTGCATTACCTGTCATTTTCAGCTTATAGACGTAGCTGGAATTGCTTGGTTTTTCCTCACTGAGATACAAACCCCATATCTACTTGTGCAAACCTGAACTCTTAGCCCAGACTGGTAACTCTGATCAGAGCACACCCAGACTCCTGGCTCTGGTGCTGAGAATTTGCACTCCCTTATATGCATATAATTTTATACACGGCTCTTAAGGTTCACAGACATTACAGCCTGATTGCCATATGTCCCCAGAGTGCAGTGATTGTGTTTTAAAAAAAAAAAAAAGTTCAAAAGCCGCACTTCACATTTGTAATATGCATCCCTGTGCTTCAAGTACGTCACTGCTGTAGATCAGTTGTTGTAGATGCAGTCTCTCTATACTATTGCCTGCATACAGTTAATTGTAACACAGCAGCTCCCAAGCTGTAGAAGTAGGACACCAGACCTTCAGCATAATTTTCTTCTTGTAGACGTTCCTGGTGGCATTTTTGGACTAAGGACATTCTCAAATATAAAATGCAAGATTGTTCCCTTTAAGCTCCAAAGTAATAGTAGGCTATTATAAAGCACATAAGATGTTTATGGCAATGGGAATATATCCACAGAACATACCTGAAAACATTCATCCTAATGAAATTATGCAGTGAATAGAACAGAAGAGCCTTGATGCCATGTCAAACACTCTTTTTTTATCTTTCACCTATTAATTATTTTTGATAGGGTGCTTAGGTTTTTGAATAGACAGTTTAATAGTGTGTTTTATTTGTCACTTATTTGAACTAACAATTTCATTAGAAGAATTCCTTTATAATTTTTTTTTGGACTTGCTTGAAAGATATCTGAGGTAGATATGCGTCAGTGATGGTACAAAGAGCTTTGTATAGATGAAGAGAGAAACTGTGCAGTCCACAGCTTTTTTCATTTGTTAGAAATCTGGGATCATCTGGGCCAGCTTTGCATTTAGTCTTTTTTCCCCCCTCTTCCCTCCCCTCCTCCCTCTTCCTCCTCTGCCTTACCCTCTTTCCTGAAGCTATGAAGTTGTGTGGATTTTACTGAGGGAGCCCAGCCTGGATTGTCTCCACACCATCTGTCACCGTATCGTTTAAATCCTTGAGATACTTTCTTCGGTGCTTTATTGAAATAAATAAATAAAACTGTAGCAGCATCATTGGCTATTTATATTAGATTTAGACTTAATGTCCTTAGGAGAAAAACCCCGTGCTTGCAGTTGAGGTGCATAGGCCAGATGGACAGTTTGTAAAAACGGAGCTGGTTGGCTTCTTAGCGCAGAGCTCAGTTGGACACGCAGCTGGACACAATGTCCAACTGAGGGTTTCCCCCCCGACTTCTCAAGATGGAGACCTGGTGTGCGGGGTCTCAGGGCCCCTGGGAGGCAGAGCTGCCCAAGGATCATGCTTGGGTCTTCCCATTGTTTCTAGGACAAGGTTTTGTGCTCTGCTGTAAAGGCATGGTGGCTAGCCACAGTCTCTTTCTTCAAAGAAGTTGATGTATCTTCCTCTATCCTGAAGCTTGACACGTTGCATCAGGAAAAAGTTGTGACTCACAGGCTCTGTGTGAAACCAGGACTGGAGATAAGATTGGCTAGAAGGGGAATATTTCTAAGAGAAATTAAATGACAGCGTGTGGAAGAAATGCAGTATAAAAGCTGAACAGCCAACAGGAGAGCTAGCTTATTTCCTGGTATGCAAACGTGATATTCCGAGTTGCAGGAGGGGGTTACTTGGTGTCCAGCAGCTGTAAGTCTGTGGTGTGCAGTTAATGCTGTCTCACCTTTCCCAACAGCACTTTGCATACACAGGAAGCTTAAATGATCAACAAGCTTGAATGTTTGGAGGAAGGGGGTCTCAGGTGTACAAGTTATTTGAGTGAAATTTCTCTGAAGAAAGGTCTGTGCCTTTGGGACACAGGGATGATGGGTCAATTGCTGCCCACTGGGGTGGGCTAAGGAGGTGGGCTGGTCAACCTTTGGGATTGATTTAAACTCTTGAAAAACAAGTTTCTAGTCAAAATTTGTGGGTAACGTTTTGTTTGAATACTGACTCTTTAATCATCATATACAGACTAAAGAAATAATTCGTATATGCATGTATCTAGGCAGTTTGTGTAATCCATTCCTTTTCCCCTCATCTCCTCAACAGCCACCGAAGCTGAACTAAAAGTCACCTTGGAAATCCAGCAGTATACCTGAGGTCACAGACCAGTCCTAAACCAGTTGAGCATGGGTAACGGTGAAACATCTCCATGTGTAGAGCAGAGAGTGCCTAGCAAGATTAACCTGTACTTGGAGAGGGGCAAATTCAAAGCAAAAGTGCAATCTCTTTTGGCTTTAATACACTTTTAATGCACTGTAATATTCTGTGTACAGCCCCAAAATGACTTCATTTTCTTTTGGAAGTCATCTTTTGTCCCTTATTTAGGTGTGATCAGGTCTGAGAAAGCTAGATCTATTTTTCTGATATATGTGAATATATGATATTTCTTCCAGATTCCCTTGCTGAAGGTGGAAAGGAAGGGTGAGAGAATAAAAGGCTGTCATCTTCATGCTTTTCCTTTATGCTTCATGTTTTTCTTCAAGTATATTGATTTACCTGCTCCTCAGCGTGGAGCCTATGAGTAATAGTGGTTTGGCATGTGGAGCTGGCTAACAGTAGAGTAATTTCCCAGTAGGATCACATACATTCATCTTTGAGTAGCCTGAATAAAGTAGATTTTTTCAGATTGAGACCATACACCGCTCAACTTTAAAATTATGTATCCCTTAATCTAGATTTTTAGCAAGCTCTTTTGGGGAGGTGCTTCATTACCAGATGACACTTCAGTCAGTGTTCTGGGCTTTCTATCTCCATCATAGGTTTGGGAAAGTAATTTCCTTTTAGGCTTTTAATGCAGAAAGGCTGGACTGTTTCCTTGTCACCAGTTACTTGACGCAGCATGACTGAGAACACCAATGCTGGTTTTGCTCTGGCCTCGGCTGAGTGTATGTAGCTGTTTACATCGTGCCTTTTGTGCATCTCAAAGTAAGATATTTCTGTGAACATCTTTCCATCATTCGTTCATGGGATTGCTGGGTGGAAAGCTGGTTATCTTTTTCCTTTTGTTTCCTTTTCTTGACAGTTGGGTGTCTTTTTTAGTGTCCTAACTTCTGGTTCAAGATGATCTGAAAGGTCCGTTCCAACCTAGACAATTCTATGATTCTATGATTTCTGCCTGTAATTTTGTTGATAGTTTTGTCTGTGCTGCTCCCCTCTTCGTGTGACTAGAATTAACAATAGGATTGCCTTGTTTTCACTACATTGATTTTGTGTCTAGTGGAAACACACTACATATGTAGAATCACTATGAAGAAGGAAAGAGCAGGGATTTTATAGCCACCTTCCAGCTCAACACAATTTACAATACAATTAGGAACGACAGTTATAATTGAATAAACAGAAAATAGAATTAAGGTAATCTGTTCTAAGTGCATGACATTCGTGTAATGAGTTGCTTTTAGGAGTTACAGAAACATATAATTACCAGACAAATTACATGTTATTTTTTTGTGTGTGAGACTAATTAAGAGTTCTGGGTAAATGGTGTTGGCAGAGGCATCAGAGCTGTATAAAGTACCTAATTGGGCTGAGATAAGGCTTGTGAATTCATCATAAGAAAACAGATGCAAAAACTCTGGAAAGTCTCTGTACTCTAGTCAAGTACCACTTAGGATGGTTGGGTTTATTTCCAGTAGTCACATTATCTTTGTAGTAAATAAGCTAACCTTGTCCTTCATTTCATTTTGATCCATTTGCAATCCCCTCTTCTCCTTTCTCTGTCTGCATTTTAAGTATTGTTATCTGCAAAAGGGCTCGGACTTGCTGCTGTGAAATTTGGTTTCTAGTGACAGATGTGGGTGACCCCAGCATTTAGCATCCAAAATGTTCAGCTCTATCCCTTAGCTACGTGACAGCAAACTGGTACAGAAGTTGTAAAAAGAAACACTTGCTTCCTTCTCTTGCTCTTATTCTGAACTTGTCGTATCCACTCCGTGCTGTATACAATCTCCTTCCACCAAACAGCTGCTTCCAAACACTTTCCTGTTACGCTGCATTTATCTGCATCCTGTCTGTTTGCTATTCTGCTGTCACCCTGGTGATCGAGTTAGCATGGGGGTGGTTTTTTTTTTTCACATGTGTTGTCTTAGTTCACTTCTAGCCAACCACTCTCCCAGGTTGGCTAGGAGAGAATATACCACTCTGCTTAAAATTATGTATCCCTTAATGTTAGGAGTACCAGGACTCTTCCAGTGTATGCAGAGCACAGAGGATAGTTGTGCTAAAATAAGATTATTGGAGCAAATAAAATTTTGAAAAGAAGAAAGTAAAAACTGCTATGACTTTAAGCCAAGCCTGTTTATATTTAAAAAGCAGAAAATAGAAAAAGGATGAGAAACTAATTTTGGTGAGCTAGGGTACAGTTGGTGGAGAGAGGAGGTGGTGATAAACCAACAACAGAAACTACTGATGAAAGTGATCTATTTGTGAAGAAACAAGAATAAGAAACACACAAGTATCCAAAACAGTTTCCATCTTAGTATCTCTTCAGGGTTCTTAGGATTTTGGATCTTGGGATTTTGGGCAGTTCTTCTCTTGTCCTAAGCTATTTCTTCTGTATTCACTGTGACGAGCTTTATGTACTCATATTGGGGAACATTTGCTTTCCCTGGTGCAACGTAGGGAGTCTGGGCTGTAGTTATACCTCTGGAAGCTGATGTACTAGAGTCTGCATGTTTCTCTTCTAATGTAAATTAAAATTTCCCTGCTGTTTTTAATTTTTCCTTAGTATAGCCTCTGGGACAGCGGGTTTCCTAAATATACAACCCTACCTTTATTTTGCTGTGCACTTGGCTGGGAAGATTTGTAGTAATATATGTACTTTTTTCTATGTGTGTATGGTCACTGTGTTCAGGTGCTTTGTGGGAGTGCCTACTACCTTGGATTTTTGGGAACTGATGTTGAAAACATATTTATGATTCCCTTTCATAATTGATTTTCAATTTGATTAATCTGCGTTTCAGATCTCCCGTTAGGAGCTTCAGAATACTTGGGGACAGGACAGACTGACAGTTAAAACATGAGAATAAATTGATTTCCACAGTGTTAGCTGGTGTTCTGATTCTTCAGTCTCCCCGGTACATGAATGAGTTTTGCTGTTGCTTTAAAATATTAATTTGAGACATGTTTACTAGCACTTATAACTTAAAATTGTACTTGTGAGTACAGAACTAAGTTATGGATCGTGAATTATATAATTGCTGACGGTGTCTAAATAACTGGTTGTATCATGAGGGTGAAAATGAGCAATGTCTTCAGAGAACAGAGCATGGGAAACTGTCAGACAAGGACGGTTTTGGTTCTTGCAGGCTAAACTCACTTGTAGAAGGAAAAATTAAAGTTTACATTCTTCTTTCGCCCTCAGGTTGGCTGAAGTCAGCAAATGGTCTTCATAGCTGTTTCCAGATACACTCGACCTGTCGTTTTTCCACTCTTAACAATTTTAACAGTGGTGTCACTTGCTGGTCTTTTCTGACCTTTTCCAGGGTTTAGGCTTCTGGCTGCAGTATTTTTCATTTTCCTGTTTTTCTTTACTATTCATTACCATTTTATAGCGTGAGTTACTGGGGTATTTCCAGTGGTCAGTGAATAAGTGAAATGGCACTAATAACTGACTTAAAACAGATCTAAATAATAAAAAATTCACATTTAGATGTAAGTTATAGGCGTGTAAAACCTTGGTTTTAAATAACAGAAATAAATTCTGTAGGTCAGCAAAGACATTTCTAAATGCCAAGGAGCATACTTCTATTAGGAAAAGGTAGCATCTAGGTCAGGTATGAGTCCCATGTCAAAAAAACCCTGCTAGTGGGATCCTTGTGAAGTAAATGACTAGAAGCAAGTGCAGAGTAAGGAAATACTTTAAATATTTAGTCCTTTAATGCCTACTTAAATGCTTTTCCTGAAGATTTGAATCCTGCAATGTAAAGAGAAGATGGAGGGCTTTTTGCCTTTCTACTAAGGGGCTTAGTATGTTTATATAAAGGCATAAAGATGCAGACATAGCTGCTTAGTATCTGAAGTGCAAAGTCCAAGCAGCACATTAGGCTGAAGGCATATTCTGCTTACAGGAGCCATCTCTAGCTGAAGGAGTGATTCGCTGCGTTAAGGGCTGTAATGGTACTTGAGGTGCTCTCTTTCAGATTATTGCACCGTTAGTGAAACATCTTGCTGACCTGCTACCTGGTTTCACTTCAGTTAAACCTGATACTCTATTTAAGATTCATTTTGGTAATTAGATTTTTGTCTTACCAGGTCACTTTAAGGTTTCATTTGCATGTTTGACCCAGTTAAAAACTTTATTTAAATGGCTTTTCTGATTCAGCTCAAATGATGGTATATTTTCCTTCTTAACAAGCATTCTAGTGTTGTATTAAAAAAAACAGACCACACATTCTCCCTCCCTTAGCTTCTTTTTAAATCAACTATGTACAATAAGTCTGACTCCCTATTGAGCTGGTTTAATCATTTGTTTTTCCATCTGCAGAGAGCCGGTTCCCAAAGTAACTTCAAAGAGCCTTGCCTCAGTAAAAGCTTCCAGCTTTGGAGCAACAAAGATTACAGAAATATGCTTATGCAATAGCTCGAAACCTCTGGCTATCTTGGCACGGAGGCTGCAGCTGAGTATTTGCCTCTATTATTCTGTTACTGTAGACCTAAATGTTTGTAACTGGAAGTTCTACTGCCGCTTTGCTCTTGCCTCCCCCAGTGGCTGTGCACAGGGTGATGTTACGCAGGCGTGCAGCCCTGGCATCGGTAGGCTCAAGGGGAGCACTGGCTTTCTGGGTCTTGAGATGATCTCATGTAACTTCATCAAGAAAACAACCGTACACTTCAGGCTTGACAGAAATTGTCTGTAGACAAGCCTTGAAGACTTGCAATGGTAAACAGAAAGTATTTGTTATAGTTCAGATTTAATTCAGCCTGATTTGTGTGGGCTTTAATCAAATGACGAAGAAGCTTTGAGTGAAATGGCTCCTGGGAGAGTGGTGTATTCCCTCCTTCATTTTTAAAATTTTCGATGTTGACATGTGTAATCTCTGTTTGCTAAAAATAAAAACAATCCCCTGTCCAATACAGATAAATAGATATGAGTTAAATATTTTATACCTAATGGGTATGTCATGTTTTTGAATACAGTAGCAAATATAAAGTAGTTAAAATTGCCACTAGGGAGTTTGTGAGAATCTGCTTCATAAAATTGCAATGTAAGCAGTGTCTTTATTTCTGCGGATTTCCAAAGTGGATGCTGTGCTTTGTTCATGCCATTCCAGTCCAGCAGTTGTCACCGTCATTTTGGAGAAATGCTTTTATTTTATTTATTTTTTTCTTTTTTGACAAAGCTGCTATCTGAAAATCGGTGTGTCTGGGATTCGTCCCAAATTAATTTCCTGTGGAGAGAAGGGCTGTGAATTTGGTCTCAGTACAGTGACTCTTCTGGATTATAATATCTGTCAGTAGAAATGCACTACTTTGATTTTAACTGAAGCTATTTCAGGTCTTAATTTTTGGCTTAGTAGAATCCTTACCACAAGAAAATCTCATTCTGACATACTATTTCAGTTGCACAGACTTTCATTTCTGACTAAGGCTTGGAAGGCTTAACCCAGATTTTAGCAGCTCTCTCCATGACTGGGTGGATTGGATTAAAATCTCTGTGCTGCTCATTGTGGCTGTTTATTCCATTTTTTGAATAATAGTTATGTCTGTTGACTGGGACTGGAAATTTTTTGAGAATAAGAGTACAGTTAAAGTGCAGTATATTGAATTCACCGGATTGCATTTTATCTCAATTTAAAGAAAAAAACAACACAAAGAAGGCTTTTCTTGTTTACAGGAGCACAATGTGTAACTTACCGTACTCTAGATGAATTTTGCAGAATGCAGTATTAATAAATTTATCATTTTTTAGACATTGTAGAAATAGATATTTTATAAAAAATGAAGGCGGTAAACCAAGGATGGGACTAAGTTTAACAGGACCAAGTTGCAGCATCTTGCTAAGAACAGGTTACATGCTGGCATACAAAAGCTGGCAGAGTGTTCCTGTATTTTTTTTTTTACTGACAGTGTTGCTATTAGAAATAGAGACAATCTCACTGTGCAGGAAGTAGAGGAACTTTTGGAATATTGTCTGCAGCTAGTCTCCCACATTCTACGAAGCTCTGGCTAGTCTTGGAATACGTTTAGAAATTATTTATTTCAGTGACTGAGGAATGGAGGGTCTTGCCTGTAGGAGATGAGGTGAGTTGGTGTTGTTTGATCCAGTAAAATGAGCCTGAGAAGGGAATATGGACACAGGATGAAGAAAAGCTGATTAAACAACATAAAAGGAGTTTATAGGAGGACAGAAACGTAAGGTGGGTATCATTTGGGTGGGAAACTGGAAGTAGTGAAAATTATTGTTATGGTTTATTGTCTATTCCAGCTGAAAGCAGGACAAGTATTTTGAAGGAAAATGAAGAAGTTCAGGAATGGCAGGGAGCCAGTTAGTGTTCTGATGGAAACTGATCAATAAATGAAGCAGGCTGAGGATTTGCAGCATGACATTTTCTGATCCTGCATTCTTATTTACATTTATAAAAAGCTTGAGATAACCTTACAATACCATGAAAAGATTGTCTCCAAATCTAGCCAGGCTTATATGAATGCTAGATTTGAAGATGAAGTGGTTTGAGTAGAATCGTGAAGTACAGGTGATCAGAAAACTAAGAACTGTGCTTATTGGCACTGGAAAGACAGATTGGCCTTGGGATCCTTGTAGGAAGACCACGTTAAACTGTGTTTCTAGCCTTAGCTCTTAGAAAAGGATATACTTTTTATTTCCTGGGGAAATGTTAATTTTACCTTTTTATTTGAAGTGGGAGAATTTATGACTATTCCTTGGATATTTCTGCCTTTTTGTGTTTCATTCTCTTGTGCCTTGGGCAGCAGCAGAATTCTCAAGAGGGGTGTGATGAAGACACACTCTTGCCTTGAAAAACGTGTGGTTGCTGCATGTCATCCAGCTTTATTAGGGGAAAAAGGGAACCTGTTAACAGCTGTGGAGCTGCGTGGTTGGAAGGTTACAGTATTCCTGTCAGTGAAAGCCTGGTGAGTTCTGTAGTCTTGTCTCACCATGGTCTCAGCATGATTTTGCCTGCATGTCACACATGCTACACCCTAGTTTGTATTATGTGAATTTTTGAGCAGTCTGGGTTACAGTTGCAGTTGAACACCCAAAATGCTACAGTTTTCAGTGGCTGTGCTGGACATTCATTGCCGTTCTATGGACTGAAGACAGAACTGGGACAAGCGTGAATAATCTGATGTTTTGCTTGATGGCAATGTGTACATAATTATGTAAAAATCAGATCCGCATTGTGTTTTCTTCCAGTAGCTGAGTGGCCTTGTTTTATTTTGGAAAAGGAAGCTATTAATATCCCATTTGAATGAATATGTTCCGCAGGATGCTCTTAACTTTGTTCTGTTTGGTTTCTGGGTTACATAGGCATGTAGAAGCCAATCATAAACTGTTCATGTTTTCTGTGTTCTTGCAGATTACCGGGTTTAACCACTTTCTTACTCCTATCAAATAGCTTTTCCCTCTTATCAGTTACTGTGATAATTTCTTCCAAAGATCTTAGTTCTATAACCTCCAGAAATACCAGAAAGAAAGATTTAAAACCTGCTTATGCTCAATTGACTGTTTTCAGGTTCAAGTCTGGGGTGACATTTCTGTCTCTGTAAATAATCAGGAGTTCTAGGCTGATGAATTGCCTTTGGCACTGAGAATTGACTTGCTGAATGTGCTGACTGACTCATTCAAAAGTTTGGTTCATAGAGCAAAATCCATTAGCTCTTTCTTTTGCTGTGGAGAAAGGATTTCTAGTGAGTGTCATGACGTGCAGGGGACATGCCATGTGCCATGACCTGCTATGTACATAGTGAATATAGAGAGGTAATGACGGTGTGATTATTTTAAGTAACCAGCTCAAGGAAGTAGAATTTGCTCTGCAATGATTTTTTTGTTGTTGTTGTTTTTGGTTTTTTGTATAGTGAGGAAGAAAAGCTGATGGAACAGTGTCTGTGAAGAGATGCAGAACTGTGTTTCTTGATATCTGAGGAAGGATACACTTAAAAAACCCAAAATCTAGATAAGTGTAGAGATAAGCAGTTTTCTGGATTTTAGGCACTTTGTAATTTCTTTTCAGGGTCCTGGTCCCCAGTCTCTTGTCTGGCCACACTTCGCTTCTGAGATTGTACCTGGAGAAAACTGTTTCCCTCTAGATGGAAACCTGAGCATGACAGGCAGGGTTGCTCTAGGGTGTGCTCCTTGCAGAAGATGTGTGTAGCAGATCTGCTCCCGGGGCCACCAAGGGGAGCGCAGCCCTAGACCTGGATGCCAGCGTTTGCCCGTGGCTCAAGAGCAGCAGTAATGTAGGAGGTGGCCACTTCTATCTGTGGCTGAATTGAGCTGCGAGAAAGAGTTTCAAAGACACAGTGAGACGGAGAATGAGAGTTAGAGATATTGATACATATGCTCTTAATATTTGAAAATTTCTGCTGGCTGTTTGCCCTGGGCTACTGTGGTCTTTCTACACAACAGTCCCAAGAAACCGACCACTTCTGGTGGCTGCTCAAGGAGCTTGTACAGCCTCCAACTGTGAAGGGTTCCTCAGAGGCAGTATGCTTCATCGGGCCTTGTTGAGCAGTTGGAAATGAGTGTTACTATCGCTGAGAATTTAATTTTATTAGAGAATAGCTCTTTAAAAAAACTACAGAAAGTAATGCATTTCAGAATCCATAACTTTTGTGCAGATTCAAGCTGGGTAAGGATATGCTCTCAGTATGTGAGGGAGGCTCTGCTCCAAGTGCAGGATGATATATATACATATGCAGCAGAACATCAGCGAAGGAAGACTGTAAAACCATTAGTTATGCTGCATTATTTGTTTGCCATTCCATGTGGTTGTGTTTAAAGGGCTGAAGTGGTGTCCTTGAAGGAATGGAACATCTTCCTAAAATACTTCAGTGACATGGGCAAAGTCTTCCCCAATAATTTACTGTGGCTGGAGAGGAAGGCTAAAGTGAGTGCTAATGAATGCTACCTGTGGTCTGAGACACATGGATAGTACTGTTATAAAGAATTTTTTTCACCAAGAAAGGCTGGACAGCAAATAGGATGAAATTCAAAGTGACCAAACCTGTTTCTTCCCTGAAACAATTCAGACTTCTTCCAGCCTTCATTAATACTGGAATTACCATCATCTATTTACCTCTTACAGCTGTTTCAGAAAGTTTATGGCACTCCGAGATGTGCTTTTGTGAGAGAAGAAAATAGTCAGAGCAGCATCCTTGGGTTTGGTGTTGCTTTGTCATTAGCGCGATGGCCCTTGCTTTCTGCAGCGAGAGTGAGGTAAGAAGAAAGATACATCTCAGTTTGAAAAAGAAACCAGATGAGTGCTCTGGTTGTACTCATGTTATTTAATAAGGCTGTGTGGTGCTGGAGTGGTGGAAGTGCTGGAAAATGTTCGTGTTGTTTTGTGAATTCCTTGTCCAGGATTTCTTTTCGAAGTGTGTGGCTTAATATCTGAGTTAGTGACCCCAATATTACTCAGCGTTTCCCTCTTCACCAGTTTACCTAAGAGAAGGGAGCATGTGCAGAGTCATGAAACAAAGCTGTGTTATTCATGCAGCCAAAACTCCTGGAACTGCCTTTGTGTGCACCGACAAAGCCAGTTCCTCTGAGCTCCCAGAGCTTTGTTACCTGACTCTGCAGGGCAGTTGGGATCTTTCTGCTTGGAGCATATTTTTGTTATAATAGTTCTACCTTCCCACAAAAGCATCTGCTTCATGAGCTTGAGCGCACATAAATATAGTTCTCATTACATGGTGTAATGTTATAGTTTCTCTGGTTCTTACTAACATTCTATGGGGAAAACCTTCACCGTTTGGGATTTATTTTTTTTTTCTGCCTTTGTTTCTGTTACTATTTGAAGTTTAGGTTTTTGATGTTGAGGTGACAGCCATCTGCTTTCATCTTTACATTCTACCTATCAGTTGTGCCTTGATTCCCCTCTTCTTCCCCCATGCTGCCCCCATCTTTATGTTCTAGACCTACTTCTGCTGCAGATAAACTCAACATACCTTTCCAAAGCTCTCGGTGTAAGTTGTCTTTTACATTCCTTTGCTCCGTTGCCACATCTGATCTACTCTGACTGGCACAAAGAAGCCCTCGGGGCCTCGGCTGAGTTGCCCATGGTCTGCCTCTGCTAAAAGTGAGAGTTGGCCTCCTGCCTTAGTTTCGTTTGAAACGCCTTGGAATGGCAGCTGTGCTTTGTGTGCTATTTTGAACAGAAAATTGGCAGAATTTGCCACTTTTTCCAAAGTGAAGATCAACATGCTGCAAAGAGAGCAAAACATAAGAAACATCTAGCAAGTCAACAAACCAACAGTCTAGTCTCTTTTGTTCAGTGGTACTTTTGAAAAAAAAAAAAAAAAGAAAAACAAAAAACCAACCAAAACCAGCAAACCAACTAAAACCCACGCATTCATAGTTTCTACTTTTAGTCAAGTTACAACATGCACTCAAAACCAGACCCTGATTTTCCAACTTGACAGTTCTCAGGGTAAGCATTTAAGTTCCTAAGGACCTAAGCGCCCAAATATACAGATTTTCTGCATGTCATCTTCAATGGACTTCAGTACAGTCCAAAGGCAGATATTAGTGTGGGATTGTTGCTCAGGTATGAACAGCTGATACGTGTGTTGCCCTCTCTGATGTCTTCTCCTATTTTTGCATTTATTTTCTATTGCTTTTCTCAAAGAGGTTATCAAGTAGTCCTGGTAACAGGTAAATTTGCTCAAAAGGTGGTGCTGCTCATGAAGAGGGTGTTTCTGTGAAGAGGAAGGAATCTGAAAGATTGCAGGCAAGGCTCCTAGCGAAGGGTGTGTGGATCAGTTTCCTTTGCTCCTGTAGGTACCAAAAGCTCTAAAATTCAGGCTGGCACTTTATCCAAGGGATGGTAGATCTGCTTTCCTAAACTTCATTTGTGATTTGAGAATAGTGGTACTTTCCACTCATTATTTCAGACTTGGACTGCTGAACCATGTTGCTGTATTAGCTCATAGACAATTTGTGTGTATATTTGTAATATTTTAGGGAAAAGCAGTAGACATTAGCAGACAGTCAGATTTGGAATAAGAGAATAGCCAAAGCATTATGACAGAATGAATCAGAGGATCCTATTTTTCATGCTGTCAGAATTGTATGATCTTATTCTTCTGGGGTAGAGGTGTGGGGAATCAATAGCACAACATACTTGCCCACTCTGGAACTTACTGTTCTAACTTTTCCTATTTTATCCAAGTCACTCCAGTGAGCAGTCTCTTATTGACCTCACCAGGTACATGAGAAGTCTGTATTTTACTTTGGTGTTTAGAACACCAGCTGTGATGATTAAAATCCTGCTGATCTGTTTCTCTTCGGGAACTGCCTTGGTGAAGTTTTGAGTGGTGAGCTAAGAAGTGCCTGCTGCTGCTGCAAAAATAGTGTCAGGTAAATAAGATGGAAATCCCAACTGAGAACAAGTGCCCCGATAGCATATTAGGACTGAATATTAATTTTACATTACCAGGTATTCCCAGTAGACACATAATCCACTGGCTGTTCAAGTAACCTGATTTTAAACATCTGAATAATCAGTATGGCAATAAGTACTTATGATACAATGCTTGGGTAATGACATGTTCCTCTTCTATAATGTTTGATTGGGCCTTTCCTTGTGAACAACATAGCTTTTGATTTCTGGAGGAGACAAACGAAGCAACAAACCAAATCTCCTTGCTTAACCTAGTGTTTACATGGTTGCATGTGCCTTGAGAAGAAACCTAGAAAACATGTTTTGCACTGAGGCACATCTCACTAGGGTGGATCAACCGAGCTAGAGATATATGCTGAACCATACTGGAATATGCCTGTATTGACACTGTAAACTACTGAGCAAGTGTTAGCATGCTCTTCTGTGAAAATACTCTCCATGTGGGGGAGGCTGCCCTAATCCACTGTGAGTTAAATTGTGGGTATGCATGTTGGATAGTAAAACAATAGTACCTGGAGCCTTGAATTAAGGCTCTTGATTTAAAGAATTTTTTAATGAAAGAATTTATCCTTTATCAACTGTAAGAATACTTATCTCTGTGTCGCTGACCTATGAAAGACTAGAAATAAATCCCATCCCGAATCTTCAATTATTATTGCATAATACCCATAGCCTACTGAATTGTTTAGGGCAAGTTCGTAGCATCACGTGTGACACTAGCTAACATTAATCAGAAAACTTTACAGACTCCAACACAGTCCTCAACAATCAGGTTTTGCATTGTATCATTGCCTCTCTATTCTTTCCTTTTTAGAGAAGAATAAGCACAGTACAGGAAAACCACAGGGCAAAACCTAAGATCTGTTTGACATCTGAAATAAAGCAAACAGCCTTGAAAGAAGGCTTAAAAAACCAAAGTTGGCTGATGCGATGGTGGATGTGTACAAAATTAAAAAGCAAGCGGAGCTGTTTGTATGGTGGCTGTGTTTCTCAAGGAGAGACAAATTGTGGCCCATCTGCGTATACCAGAGTGTGTCTGTAGTAGACAGACAAAGCGGAGAATTTTTGCAATGTGGCATTGTACAAAGCAAGTCCTGCAATTAGTATGCTTTTGAATGGAGTTTTATTTCTGGGTTTAGTCCAGAAATAGGTATCTTGTTGCCTCTTTTTGTTTGTCTTATACTTTTCACTTGAACTTGCTAGTCATTATTAATGGTAATAATATTAGTTCACTCTATCAAATGAAATTAAAATGCTAGCATTGGTGAGTCCTGGGGGGTGGAAATGGTTAGGTGAGGTACTGTTGTGTGTATATATGTACATATATATATGTATATATTGTCGTATACACAAATGTGTTTTCTGCTTATCACATGAATAGGTGTTATAATTGCCAAGAGCTACGTGTTTTCTATAGTTTGGGCTATGAAATCTGTTATTTAATGTAGCTGCACAGTGTATGCAAATGCATTATAACAGAAGCAGTACTTCCCATTTTAAATGTGGTTTTTTTCTGTGTCATTAAAAGAAGATGAAAATGGACTGTACGTACATAAAAGAGCAATCAAAAGCTACTTAGTGAAGAAGTTTCTAAACAAGGATCTCGATGAATCCCTCTGTGTGCTTGTGCCAGGTCATTTAGGGCTTTACAAAAGATTGTTCCTTTCTCAAATACCCTTGAAGTGGTAGTTACAATTAACTGCCCCTTTCTTGGAATATGGAAAGATAATATCAGAAGAAAGAGGAACAGTGGTCTGTTTAAAGATAACTGATGGCTTGCCTCCTTTGAACTGTGACTAATGTCAAGATCCCTATCTTGGCCTGCACTACTGAGCTATTTTCAGGATAGTGCAAATAAAAGCTGTAATTCCCCCTGGCACATCAGGGGTGTAATGGAGGTGCCTGGCAGCATTTCAGTAAAACAATTAGGTTTAGTGAAAAGGATTCCCTCTTGGCATGACTGACAGTCAAAGTATAAACAGAGGCTGAGAACCTACTACCCAGCCTTGGGAGCTCCTGGACAGCAAGTTTCAAGCCTTTGCCAGCTAGCACAGATAATGTTTGACTCCTACCCAAATACTTTTGGATTTATAGCTTACTTATTGACAAGCAAGATTGAGTGTGCTTGAAAATCAGACAGCATGTACAGTCTCTGAGATGGGACAGAACCTCAGCTGTTTCATTGTTCACAATTTGTAAGAAAGGTGGTGTCAAGGGGAGGCAGCTGAGATGTGGATAAATCTTTGGAAAGCCTTTCTGATTTATAAAAAAAAAAAAAAAAGCTTTAGGGAGAGATCAGAAACAAACTCCATTTGGCTTAGGCTTTACATGTGCATGATAGCATGATGATTCATATACTTTGTATAAGTTAAAAAAAAAGTAGAAGCCCTTGACATTTGTCATTTGCACATCCATGGCTCATTGAAGGGAATGTAACAAATGTTAAAATGACACACAGACAGGTATTTGGATGCTTCCCTGAATGGACAGGACTAGGAACAAAATAATAAGTGGACAGTGGTTAGTTATAGAACCAGAGGATGTTATTTTTTTTTTTTTTTTTCCCCAAAGGTTTTATAATAAAGTGTTTGTCTTAAAGCACATTTTGTTATGTTTAAACTTTCATTTCTGATGATTCAATCTGGTGAAATGTCAAAAGGGCACATTACAGCCATGTAAATGGTGTCAGTTCCTTCAGAGTGGTTGCCGCCTTTTAGCAGAGGACCCAGGGATGCTCTGAGGGCACAGCTGCGCACAAGCTGCTGAGTCGTGCACGGGGTGGGTATTTTGAAATGTAGTAACTTCTGTTGCTTATTTAAAATATGTAACAAAAAAGTGAGGATTATTACATTCCTAATTTAACTTGCACAGTATAATATGTGAGACCATCCTCTTATTTTGTGTGTGGGAGCTAACTTTTTAAAGACAGGATGTTCAGAACAGGGCATGAAAATGTGGGATGAATTTTTCTCCTTTTCACGGTAAAATGACTTTCCTTAAAATACTTTTGCCTCTCTTTTTGCAACATTGGAAGTTTTCCTCTACTACATGGAGAACCTCGGGGCTCTGCACTTCACTAGATTCCTCTGCTAAGGTGCTTCAAAGTGGGGAAAATTGAGGTGTTATTTCCTCGCAGTTAGATTCCACCTTTGTCTCTGACTCCAGTGTTTTTGTTTGCTGTTGGTTGTGGTTGTGCCCTGTGTCCTTGTTACACCGTAAGGCTGCACCTGAGGAGGTTTTTTGGGCAAGGGGTTCCATTTCTTTATCTTCATTGGTCTCCTGCAATTGAATCTCACAACATGGTTTTTTTACCCTTTTTTACCCTCCCTCCTCCCAGGAGTTGGCAATGGCAGCTCTCCTGGGTATAGATCTTCTGCAGCAGCATCTCCAAAATTCAGGCTGATCTTTGTGACAATGTAAATAATTGGTTAAAGCTTCAGGGTCCCAAATCCAGAAAACGACATGCTGTTTCATTCCAGGCAGTAACCCATGGATTATAGAATATTTAGCTGGTTTTGTAAAAAAGCTTTTGCATCCTTTAGATCTCTGCTAGAGATCACTAAATGAGATTACTCACCACTATATAAAGCTCTTGAATACAGTATGCTTAAAGCAGAGGGAAGACACGCAAGCGTCAGGAAGGTGAAAATTTAGTTCTAGCATTTTCTGTTTCCTAATTGTTGGAAGTGTCAACTTTTTATTGTATTCTAGAAACTCATTTCGGAGCAACTTGTCCTTAGAATATGGGACAATTAATCTTGGCTCTCCATTTTTCTGTTAAGATGTGTAAACGGATCCTGCTTTTTTCATATGGAGCTATCCTGAAGATCAGACACTTATTCTGTGTCAGGCTGCAGTGTTTCACTTAGAATTTTCATGTGAATTAAGAGCTCAGATAGGTAAAAAGAACACTTCTTTTTTTTTTTTTTTTTTTTTTTCCCACCCTGTAAATTTTCCTAGCTATAACTTGTGTGGAAACAAGCCTATTTTCTTCACTGTTATCTGTTTCCAAAGTTTGATTAAGTGCTGCCCAGCATATTGTCGTGTGCAGTCAAGGCTGGCTAAACAGGAGGAAGTTTTTTGATGAAGTGTGCAAGTCCCTTTACAGCCGTGTTGAAGACCTTGGGCAGGTGTATCGAAGTGTACTGAGCTCTGCATTCAAAGGGAGGGAGCAGCATTCTGCAAAGAAGTAAATCACGCTTTAGTTCAGAGGAAGTACTTTTGATTTAATGAACATCTTTCTTTTGTCACATTTAACATGCATCCTGTGTACTTAAGCAGTTGAAATGGAAATTGAGGTTGTGGAAAGCTACCATTAGGAATAACTAAACATCATCAATCAATTTTAACTTTATTTTCAAAGAGGGGTTTTAAAAATGGAAAATGGCTCTGACTTTATACTTAATGTCGTAACTTCATGCCTTCCCTCATATAAGCTATTTTGTTACGAATAAATCCCATTTATTTGATGTTTTCCATAACTCTGGTTTTGTTTGGGCCATAATTATTTATGTTCATGCAGAACTGCACCACTGAGGAAATAACAAGCGAGGCTGCAACAGTCTTCTGAAAGATGACTTAAGTTGTGGGATGAGCATAATAATTGGGTGTATTTGCTAGAATGATCAATAGTGATTGGAAGTACCAATTCAGAAATGAGACCTGCACTTCCTAATGATCCCTCTGAGATGAGCAGTTTTGATTAAGTGATCTTTTGAATATTCAGGAAGATAGTACCGTAGCATTTTATATCTGCTTGATTCATCAATATGGTGCTAGCCCTAAAACTCCTTACAAAAATTGAAATCTGGGACTTGGGTTTGGTATTTTACAGAAGATGATCATTTTTTGTGCCGCTCCTTTTTGCGCCGTCCGTTTTGCATCGTCTTGTACACTGAAGGTGAGCAAAAGGAATCCCCTCCTTTGTTACAGTGAAGGCCCATCTTACACATCTTACAGTCAATTCTTTCATGAACTGCTTGAGAGCTCGCAGGTGTCAGAACATGATGTCACTGGAGAGCTTCATCTGTGGTTCCTCCTTCTAAAGATGCTGACTTAGCAGCCATCGTTTCTCTGCTGTAGCTTCATTTGTTGTCTGTATGAGGCTTTCAGCTGCAAACTTCAGGGACTGTCAGAACTGCTTGCCTCAAGGAAAAACTAAAGCACTATGCAGTAGGAACTTCTGAATTGCTCTGTCCACATGAAGTTGTTTCTGCTGCGGCCGTAGCTGTTCTGTACGCTTACCAGCCGCTCTGTACTGTTTCTGGGCCGTTGATCTGGTACGTGGGTTTTGTGTCCACGGGTATAAACAGTAGCAGAACAGCTGTCTCCAGGTGTGGGACCTGCACTGGTACTGGGCACAGACACCAGGCTTCAGTGTTCAGTGGCCTGGTTCCACCACCGGGGTCTTAGTGACAATAGCCTTAGAGTTTGTGTTGGGGTAGGAACCCTGACAGCAGTGTTAAAAGGGAAACTGTTGTTGATGGGTGTCTATACCAACTGTGTGTACCAGCTCCTGAGGGTCTCCGGGCTGTTTCTAGAATTGTGTGAGTCATAGCTTCATTGGATCCACGCCTACAGGATTAGGAATTCTCTTGTGTGGGAGTGTGCAGAATAACCTTGGGAGGAATTGCAGGGTTTTTTCATTTCTGCCTGTTGTGGGGAATGCAGTAAGTGAAAAATGAGTTGTAATCACGATAGAAATTATGACTACTGATTTTCTTTGCAACTTAGGTCCAGGAAAGTGTCCCCCTGCTACATAGGGCATTTGAAATGACAGTGTGCTCCCTCGTAGCATTGGTTATTCTAGGTCATCATTGTTGTGCATTGGATTTCAGCATCTAGAAGTGTCAGTCTACCACATCATTAATATTTGGATTTATTTTTAGGTTTTCTAGTTGAGTAAACTTAGAGTTTGTGGAGGTGCTATAGACTTGGAATGCCCAGGAGACAGAATTTCAGCACCTGCAGTCCTGTGCCTCGCTAAAGAGGTAAATCTTCCTTGGCAGAGTGTCGCAACTGCATCAAATGCTTCTGCTAGGAACCTGCTGCTGCTGAATATCCTTTTTTTCTAAGACTGTGAATGCATTTTCTGCAGACTATTACAGCGGGCTGTTTGGTGGGGGATCCCGCTGACAGAGTTGCTGAATAATAATGTTACAGAATGGTGCCTGAAGGTACAGGAATTTTGTTGAGAAGGGGTTAAGTAGCTGTGTATGCATCCCGACTTGTTCAGTTGCTGGGATGCTTGCCAGTTGAGGCCACGGATTCAAAAAAAAAGAAAAGGTCAACTGTGTCCATTATAGTGTAAATCTCTAGTAGCATGAATCTAAACTGGATTATCTTTCTGTGAGCCTACCAAACCGGGACAAACATGATTCTCCAGTATTATTTTAGTGTTTTCTGCTACACATGCTTGGCTGCACAGTCCCTTCTTAAAGGTTTTCTGGCAACAATGCAAGGGGCATAACCTTTTACTTTGTGAAGGTAGAAGATGAGGCAACCTAGAGAGCTGTGGGGATTTTGAATTTGGTTTATTCTGCAACCTGTTCTGGTGTGGAGTCAGTCTGCCTGGGGACAGCCCCACAGCCCCGGTGTCCTTCTGCCCTAGGTAGCAGCGAGTGCAGGTAGGGAACACGCTGCGTGAGCTGCGGTGGATGGTGGGACTGGAACAGGGAGGGAAAAGCCTCGTTGCAAGCCTTTTGGGAATGTTGCAGGGGACTTGACAATGAAGAGGATGAAGGAAGTGTCTGCCTGATAGTTGGGACTGAGGCTCTTTTTAGGGTGGGGGAGAGACAGAAGCTAGTTAGGGTTGCTCTGTATGAGGAGAGGAAAACTGTTTGGGACAGGCCACATACTGGAGTTATATGTACATATATGATTAAGAGAATGAAATGGAGAAGAGGAATTAAATTGATGGGTTGTTTGCTTTTGTGTTTTGTGTGTTTTTTTTTTTTTTTTTTTTTTTTTTTTTTTTTAAAAAAAAGCTCCTAGACTACTGAGCAAATGCTTTTATGCTTTTCTTCCTCCTCCTCCTTTCTTCATTCAGATCCATTGCAGCTCATGCTTGGGGTCTTTTGTTTTTTTCTTTCTCCCATCTCCTTCAAGAGCTCTTCTCCTCAGTGGCCCTTTTCCCGTGAGAGGAGGGAGAGCAGCTTGCTGCTGCGGGAGGAGCATCTGTGAATAACTCTAGTCATGTTCCATTCTGAAAAATCAATACAGCTGGGAGACTTCAATCCGAGGCAGTATGCTTGTTTGCATCTACAGCTCACATGAAACCTAAAATTCATGTGCATATTTCCCACAAAAGCTCCCATCTGTTACCTTAGAGTGAATTTTCATATGTATAAATTTAATTTGCAGTTGAGAGAACATAAATAATTACCTAAAGGCTCTATAGGAATCTCAAGCATTGCCTTCTACATTAATCTGAGGAAACAAAGGCTGTCCAAGAACTAGTATTAATGTTAAAGAACAACTCTTGGGATCAGTGATCAACTTACATTGAACATTTCCCTTTAAAGGTATGTTTTCATTTTTTCATGGAGAAGTTCAATTTTAATTCAGCCTGTTAAACTGGCTGAAATAAAGATTCTTGAAAACTTTATTTTTTTGATACTTAATACTGTATATAACTATGTGAAGTTTCCAGAAGAGGAAAAATTGCATCATTGTAGCCAGCCACATACAAAATAGGTTATACCTTGTTTTGAGTGTAAATCATTGTTGTTGCTTCTGAAATATTTCATTGAAAGCTTCATTGCTATCATATTTCTGGACCAGAAGGCAAACAGAGCAAGTCTGCATTGATTCAAAGGAGCTTTTTATTAAATGGATCACCAGAGAGGTTTTACTTTGCAGCTTAAATTAAGAATGATACTCTTAAGCACATCTTGTTAACTGTTGCTTCTTTTGAGAGATTGTAACCAGTGCATACTCACCTCCCTTTTCTAGGACCCTGGCATTTAAACTTTCCAGGCATACAACTGTATAGATACCTATTCCGTTACTGCGATTGTGCTTTTCACGTGTAGCTTAAGACTATGGACCCTCTTTACCTGCAATCTAAAGGACCAACTGTGCAATTTCTCCTGAGATTTTCAAATTTCAAACCAGTATCACCTTGCATGGAAGAAGTCCCTTCCCTTCAGTTACCCTCCTCTTACAAAACTTTCCTGCAGTTACCTGAAAGATTCTCACAGTATTCTTCTCTGAAACATCAGAGACTTTTGACCAATGATTAGAGGCTTGTGATACTCTCCTGGTGTGCAGGAAAGTGCATTGGGAACTAACTCCACTTGGGTTTCAGAAATGGGCAACATCTCCAGGCTGGGGCCAGGGGTGAGTGGTCTTGTAGACATCTCTCCAGTGCTGTTCTGCTTTGTATAAGTGAATACTTATTGACTAGAAAGTTGGAGCCTTTCTGGAGAGAAAAAAGCCTCGAGTGGTAAATGGAAAGCCTTGTCTAGCATCAAGTAGGAATTGAATCCTGGTAGGTCAGAGAAAGAAAGCACATCTAATTCCAGGAATTCCACCTGAGTTGGAGAAACAGCAAGAGAAAGGCTTCAATAAATCATGTTTTCTGGTGAAGTATTTCACTGTGCTATTTCTACAATCAGATATGTCTTCACTATCACTGAAAGGTTGTGCAGTGATAGTTCTCAAGGCCTCTTCTGTCCCATTTGGATGGCTCAAAAGCCTTGTTTATGAAAAAAAACAACCTGGTTTTCTCTATGTTGCTTTCAACAACAGCAGGTAAGCGCGTAGTATTTTCTTAAGCGATGTCCTGGTAAAGAAGACATCCTGTTCAGCTGTGCTTGACAAACTTGTAACTGTATCAGCTATAATTAGGTAATATCCCAAATGCTGTACTGCAAACATTCACACTCTTCTGAACTAGAAACTACTTCATTTTGAAAACTTGCTGGGATTGAGAAATAATGGCCCATTTTGCATGAGAGAACAAGTAATGAAAATTAATGTGCAGTGAATTTGTCAAAAAGCATTAATAGGAAAGTATGTGTGTGTTGGGAAGCAATTAAACCTGAGCTGATGAAGGAAGTTCACTGTACTGTGAGTGAGATTACCTGCCAAATATGCTTATGCAAACAAAATGTACATTGCAGAGAAACATTTTATGTCATAGCCATGACCTTGAGGGATATTTTAAAAGGGTGTTTAATGATAAAACTCATTAATTTTTGCAAGTTACTCCTCTGTTTTATAAAGATGGTTGGCTTGGCAAGCTTTGTTGAGATCTAAGAGAGAAACAAAACCACCAGGCTGAAAAGGTCCCTTTCCAATTATATCACTGAACACGTAGGGTCCTGTTGTATAATGAATGATCTAGATTAAAGTTGCTGACATTTCAAATAAGTGCACCCAGTGAGAAGATCCCAACAGTTCTCTTACTGGTTCTACTCACACTTCTGTAATGTATTTTACACCTCCTTGAGCAGATGAGTTTGAGCTTTCTCATGGTGTTTTCTTTACTCTATAAAGATGTGTGAAGCAGCCTTCTGTAGAGAAATAGGCCAGAGTCACTATAGGTTCTTTGACATGTTCTCACAACTTTCTGAATTTTCATGTCTTTGTAACAAGAACTCCTATCTGATGTCTATTTTAATAAATATAAGCTATGCATTTTAATTTTAAATAATAGCTGCTTGTAGCTGAAATACACAAGCAACTTCATAAATATAGCAAAGTGTTATTTAAACATCCACCAAAATTCCCACCTAGTCCTGCCTGGTTTCTTAATGTAGACAGGAAAAGAGAGATGCAGACTGCAGCCCCAGAGGCTGCTACAAGGGGTATTGAACCCATGGCTATTCTGGTGATTTGCTCCTTAAGCCTCTATGGTTGGTTGTAGGGTTCTGCAGGTTAAACTGGATAGTGGTTGATGGTAAAATGGTCAGGGAGGAAAAACTCTATCTCAAGGGATGCTTTACATTAATTTAAATTCCAAACATTTCGAGACAATTAGCTGGATAGGACGTAGCTGTAGACTTTTTATAGGCTTCATTGANCATCTACAGAGTGAAGCGTATTAAAGCTTTTTTTTTTTTTTTTTTTTTTAAATGAACAGCTATCTAAACAGGAAAGCATATCACGTACTTCTTATCTAAACACAAATTCCTCATGTTTTGGTTTTTAGTGCAAAATTTCAGCATGATCCTTTCAAAAGAGTGTTGGGCTACTGTTCTTGTGCAATGACACAGGAAAAAGAACTGCTGATGCAGAAAGATGTGCTACTCATACCTTTGTAGCAAAGGAGCTTATGGAAGTCTATCGAGGAAATTAGTTTAGTTCTTGCCTGTAATTAGAAACTGTTTTTTTCCAATGAAGCTTTTTTTTTTT
>VZRU01014675.1:74522-99102 GCA_013398155.1 Pedionomus torquatus | reverse complement strand
GATAAAAGAATGGGGGGATAATTTGAGTGGTGCAAAGAAAATGATTTATCTTCCTATAAGAACTGTTGCTAAAGGGAGACTATTTTATTAGATCACCTCAACCACTGCACATATAATTTCTACATAATTTCTGCACATATAATTTCTATGTAATTGCACATCTCATTTCTATCTGCAAAACTCATCAGTGATACTTAACTGCATCTATAGAACGTTGGCTAATTAGCTAAGTAGAGATGCTACACTCAGACTGAAATACGCCGGGTCCTGTGTGTGTGGATACAAATGTATCTGGGAATGTGGGAGATAAGTCTCACTTCTTGTCCCATGCTGTTCTAAGGAACCTGGCTGTATCCAGAGAAGCAGAACTGCCCAGCAGTTGGATTGTTGCCATACCTGCCATATTTCTAATAAATCCCAAGTGAAGAAAAGATCTCTTCAGGCTTCTTGGAAGGCATTTCTTTTCCTTCTGTCTTGCAATACATGCTGATAGTATCTTCCAGTCTTTAGCCCCTAGACTGGCCTTGTACTTACCAATTCACAAATCTACACAACGGAGGAAAGAGATCTTGATATCAAGTAAGCCATCAGTACTATGAAATTAATATGTAGTATTTGTAGTTCTTTTGCTCATCTTTAAGGATTCATGTTCCCCAAAGAGATACTGAAGAGCACTAATTCATGCAGCAGACCTAAGTCAGACTTTGTGCAGTGTCCATGTAGGAAATGTAGGTACTTCAACTACATGTTTAAAATGAGGATGTAAATACCCTTCTGTCCTGACCCATTTTACTACAAAATGTGCATATTTTGTCTGCTTTGTATTATGAGTTTAGCTTTTAATTCTGTAACTGCATCGAAATGCAAACCATTTCCTTTCAAATTTGAGTTCTTAAATGAAGTTTTTCCAATTCAAATATCACGGAAAAATATATTCCCCCAGAGGCTTGGTACAGTGTGAAAATGTGCGAGTAATGGATGCATGCACGTTGTACATCTTCCTACCAGATGGTACTGCTCAAATTTATAGCGTGTTGCGTAATCACTTTAGAAGAGGCTGAACAAATTTTGTTAATTTTAAAATTTCCTTTGTAAATGTTAAAGGATTTTTTTCTTGCAATGTGTGATGTTAGTTTCATCTCTGGTTTTGCCACAGCACTGATCTAGTCCACAGAAACCTGAGTTTAAAAAGAAAAAAAGTCAATATTGTGTCTGCTGCCAGTTGGAGGGCAGACAGCTTTTGATGGCTGAAGTGCTAGTTTAGCTATTGATTTTGGCATTTCAGTAAAATAACATTTTTTGCCTACAAAGCTACAATTCGCATGAGGCAAGGCATTAGTATAGGGAATGATTTTGGTTGATTAGTACGAGAAGACTTGGTAAGCTGCAGTTGCTGCTTCCCTTCCCCTCTGTTGTTCCATATCTATGGGGCCACATATACCGAGTGTCCAGGCTGTGGCCCCGCACAGCAGCAGTTGGAGCACAGCATTTGGCTTCTTGTAGTGAGCGTAGCTCCTGGTGTGTCAGAAATGACTGTGGAAATTGAGCTGGGCTAGTGTTGGCTGAGATGCTCTCTCAATGAAACATGTACTCCTTCAAATGGACTTAGGGAAAGTTTAATGTTCTGTTAAATGTTAAAAAAAAAAGCAGTAAGCTGTCTGAGAAAAGATGGTCACAAAAGCATGCTGGTTGACTCATTTTTGTACAAGCAGATGTCTTTGCAGCTCAAAATGAAGACCCTTTGTAAAATCCAGATTTTTAGAGATGGGAATTATCAGACTTCATGAAAAACTTGACCTTGGACAGAATTCTCTATACAACTAGCAATATATTTGCAAATATACCTGGGTATGATTTCAGCTTAATGGCAGTTTACTTTGGAGGAGGAAGGAAACAAAGCTCAAAGGCTCAAGGTGCAAGCAAAAGGTTTATGGCTTGATTTTTCTCTGCAGCTGCATCGGCTGTCTTCTGAGTATTATGATCTTATTTCATCACCTGTTGCTATCCAGCTTATAACTCAAGTTTGGTTTTGGCAAGAGCTTTCCTAGACATAGTGTAATATTGTCTTTGGATGAAAGCTGTTTACTCGTGTTTCAGGATATTATGCAAAATTTCTATATTCTCAGCCTTTTGTTTAGTGCCTCTTCCTCTCATGGAGCTGCTACTGTTTGTCTGAGACTCAGTCAGAACTAAGATGATCTATTTAAAATTCATGTAGAGAATTCTAATATTTAACTATTAGATAGTGTTCCTCTGGTTTGAAATCTAAATATAATGGCACGGCGTAATGTTAGACTAGCTGTCCTGAAATTCTGCCTGCTGCTGAATGTTTAGAGGAGCTGACAGCACCTTTTAAATTTTCCTCTTCAAATGAATGGTTTGGTTGGTTTGGAAAACCTTTCCCAATGACTCAGGGTCAACTGTGAGCTCTGACTTACGAAGAACCTCTTAGCAAAGTTAGCTCTTTACATTTCACCATTGTTCGTTTTTATCAGGAACCTTCCTCTCCTGTTCAAAAACTCCTCTTGGCTTCCAGCTCAAGAACTGCTTAAAAAAATCCCTCTCATAAACTGTGGGAGCGCTACATTAAAGATTGCTTGGTGCATATTGCACACAATATTCCTTTAAAAAAGGTGGTGTTTGATAGACTCTTTGTTTTCATGGTTAGACACCTTCCTTTATTTTTGAACCAAATTTATTCAAGGTTACCTCATCTACACAGTGACTGTGGAAGCAGCGTTCTTAAATTTAGACAGATCTTACACTTTTCTAATGCTCCTTTTTCATCCCATTCACACAGCAGACAAGAGTCCCTGTCAGTCTTCACTTTGCTAGGCTAAACCAGCCAGTTCTTGATTTACCCTGTTATTCCTGTAGCCTCTCTTTATACTTGTACAGTATCAAGTATCTTTCCTGAATATGGATATCAAGACCTGTACAGAATAAGATTATTTCAGATCATTGTTCACTAGTCCTTTGTCATCTAATGTTCCCACAGCTGTGCTGCAAACACTGACTGATGCATCCTGAGAGGAACCTCTTTTTCCTCTGGACTATATTACATCATGATCAGTGATTAATATAGTTAATGCAAAGCTATAAATTTTTCAGATAAAGTAGCACGTTCAGTGATATGAATGTGAGGTATCTTAATATTGTTTATCTTGCTAAGACAAATAGAAAATATTTATTTCTGCAATAAATGTTATCTACCAAGAGTAGCTTTTTTACCACTAAAGTGTGATTTTTTCAAGGTTAGATAGTGTTGAATGTACAACTCACCTCTCAGCGCAACGTATCTACAGGAAAATGCTCATTGTAAGAGGCTGAGATTTCTTTTCTTTGCAGGGAGCAAAGTGGGAGCCTAGTTCTGCCTCAGATTGTCCTCCTTTTTCTTTACATTTACCACACAGTTCTGATTCTTGACTTGAAAAGCCCAGTGTAACTCTTTTCAGTCCATCTGGAGTGACAGCCAGAAGGCTCGGTGGCTAAGGTAAAGGCAGCCTGTTTTCTGCAATGGAAGCACGGTAACGCCATGGTACCGTCGTGGTTCTAGCTAATCGGCTAGAATAAGATGGTGATTCAAAATCACCAAATGTTTTAAGAGCAATGAAAGTTTTCTGTCTGTTTCGCATTATAACTTGTGAGAAATTTCTGGGACTTTTCTGTAAGATCTCTGGGCTTGCACAGGATGGATTAGTCAGGGCTATAAAATCAGGAAGAAATAATAAAAAATGGATATAGCTGCTTTAATAAGCTGACATTCATATTCTGGTACAGACAAGATCTGTGAAATTAAACAGTCGTTAACACCAAATTAGCTTTTATGTTAGTAAGTGTTTCTTTTGGTCAAACTCTGTCATTGGCAGTCAAAATGTTGGCAATGACTGTTTACCAAGGATGGGACTGTCATAGAACTGTTCTTCAAGTGTCAAGACCAGCTTTCCTTGGTCTTTCCTGACTTTGCCAGTTGCATAACAACTGAAATTATACCTGTCACTCAATTTGTCTGTATTTTGATAATTGCACAGCTTGCTGAACTTTGTTCTGAATCTGTAATTAGCTATTTCTAGTAGAAAAATGAGTTACTATTCTAGTCTACTCAAGATCTGTATTGGACTAAATTTGGTTCTTCCAGGAGTCAGTATGTCTGTCTATATTCTAGCCTCATTTATAACTTCATGGAAGACTGATCTTTGCTTTGTACTTCATGGTCCATTGTGCTCCCATAAGGTTAAACGTAGCCTACTTTGTATAACTGGTTTATAGATGTAAAATAATACATTTGTTTTGGTAATAGTTCACTTTTAAAAGTTTCAGACCTACTGGTTCCTGTATTTACAGCATATAGATCTCAGACTAAAAGGTTCACACTTAATTATATTGCATTTAATAAATCTACCAATCAAACCATGCCAAGTATAATTGATGTGTTGGCAATGTAGCCAGACTGTCTAGAATACAAAGTGATTTAGAGAGAATAGCAGGACCCCGGGGGAGAAAGACTGAACTATAACTTTTCAGCTTTCATATGCAAGATTTATATTTTCACTTTTTTTCCCCCTTTTCAATAGAGGGATAAAAGAATGGTGTTTTGTTAGTAGAATAAAAGCTAATGAGTTCAGGGGAAATATTTTACAACTGTACAAGGAGAGCAGGTTACAGGCATTATACATACATATAACACCGTGGTTGATTTATATATGGCCCTGAATATTTGTGATAATTTATACCTAGATGTTCTAGCTGTAAAACAGATAATGAGAAAGTTTGTTCTTTTAATGGATTTTTGTCTTACAACAATGTATGATACTGTTACTTTTGCATCTTCTCCTCCCAAGATTTTACATGGTGGATGGTTCTTCTGTATAACAGAACCTGTAGCACTGAGTTTTGTCCTTTAGAATATTACAAAATCCCCTTGTCAGTACAGAGGTACCATAGTCTAGTCTAGCAGTAATAAAAACTGAAGTCACAAGGACAACCACATCCTGAGAACGTGACAGCTTGTGCACTGTTTTGATGAGCTCTTGCTCACAAGTTGAAGAATGTCTTGAAGCAGTAGAAGAAAGGGCTTGGCATCCTTTGTTCTTTCTTCCAGACAGTGCTGGTGACAATATAGGTTACATCTGTTCTTGTGGACATGTGATGCTGACTAGTGATGGCTTCTTGAGGTCTGGCATATGTGTCAAAGCGAAGTGGCAAAGTACAGAACAAGGCCAAACCATTTAAGAACTTTGGTGTAACCTGGAACAAGTCCTGGAATATTTTGCTTCTTGGCCCGTGATAGAGCTCTCGTGCGGGTCTGCACCTCAGTCAGCATTACCAAAGCGTCAGAGAGATCCAAGAATAAAAGAGTGAAAAATTCTCCGTAAATGGCTATAGGCAAAGCTGTTTTGATGGAGAAGCAACTAGAACAGCTGTGATGAACAGGGCAGCGTGGGGTGGGAGTGCAAGTCGTGCTGTCTGCAGCATGGGGAGGCAGGAGGTTGTGAGGAGCTTCTCCCCTTCCTCTGCTGCCGTATGTGTCTGTTGGCTCGGAAATGGCTACTGAATGCTAGGAGTGCTGCAGTCCTCAGCCTGATGCTGAACCTCCTTAAAGGGAAACTGGGATGAAGGCTGAATGGAGTGTTGCTGGAGAGTGTGTGTGTAAAAATACATGCATATATGTATATATTGCACACATGTGGAAAAAAACCCACGGATTTCTGATGTGACATCAAGAAATCTGACTGTTCCCTTTGGAACTCCCCACTGTTCCCTTTACAGAGGGGATATCCAAGTCAACTTGAGGCATAAAAATCAAGAGCAGTGAGTTTCCAGCTCAGTGGAGCATATTTCACCTCTTCCCCAAGGGGAGATGTAGAACATTTCCTTATAATTCAGGTGTGTAAATGAGAAATGCTCGGGGTGCGTGACATCAGTCTTCTCTCGTGGCTGCATCTTACTTACAGAACCATTGTTTCAATGGTGGTATTTAGTCTGTGGTCCCTCTTGTTATAAAAATAACTCGGTGGTTCTGGTTCATGTGGAGTTGACTTAGATGTCAAATACAAAATTTAGGTTATAGCATGATCATTTGCATAGTTTCACCCATCGTAGGAGCATGACCATCAGCATATAAAAGACGTGTTTTGGAAAAGAAAATCCTGCCTATGAATGCAGCAGGTTTTTCTTTAGACCTCTGTACTGTTTAGTTAAATAAATGAAGATATCTAATTTATTAGATAACAGAATACTGTTGTTGCTTGCATTTATAGAGAATCCTGCAAGGTATATAAAAAGTGAGTTTGATCCAAGTTGAAATGACAGCACTGTCCTACCCTTTTATTCATTAGATACTTTGAGGAAATAGCGTCTGACATATACACCTCAGAACAAATATATTTTACCATATTATTGACAGACTAACAGCCCTGTATAAATCAGTGTTTTCTGCAGTTCAGCTGTTAGCCTAATTATCCCTAATAATAAGTTTCCCTATGGGCTGAGATTGCTGTACAGAGGACCGATGATTCCTCATTTTGTTCTCTTGACATGGCTTTCATCAGTCGCAGTTTCATTATTTCAATACTGCTGCACCATTAACCGCAGAGCACTCCTGAAGATGTGCATGGGTGATTCAAAGCTGGATCAGTGAAACTAAATCACAGAATGGTTGAGGTTGGAAGGAACCGCTGGAGGACATCTGGTCTAACTCCCCTGCCCCATCAGGACCACCTAAAAGAGGCTGCCCATGACCATGTCCAGATGGCTTTTGAATATCTCAAAAGGTGGAGACTTTACAGGCTCCCAGAGCAACCCGTGCTGGTTTTCAGTCACCCTCACAGTGAATACGTGTTTCCCATGTTCAGAAGGAACTTCTCGTGTTCCAGTTTGTGCCCATCGCCTCTGGTCCTGTCCCTGGGCACGAGTGAAGGGAGCACAGCTCCATCTTCTTTACACCCTCCCTGTAGGTATTTATATGCATTAATAAGGAATAATGAGAAACATTCATAGGAAATGGAAACAAAAGTGGAAGGAGAAAGGAAGCTGGATACTGGTGTCACACCACTTGCAGCTAATTCTGAATTGGTGTAGGAAGGTCTTCAGCATTTCAAGTGATATAAAAATTGCCTGCCTTGAGATCTTTATCTGGTTTTATCTTAATATTTCTTATTTGATACGTACAGGTGGAAACACCTTCCTTAGATTTTAACATAAGATCTGAATGTGTTTTTATCTTTTCACTATTCTGTTTATGTTGAGGTTGTGATATGGGAATGATCAGGTGTTCCAGTTGTCCTAGTTTTCTTGTCTGAGCGTTTTCAAGGATAATGTGCTTTCAAGGAGCGACAGCAAAACAAAGTGTGGATTGAAATATGGCAAGTGCTGCAGATCTATTTACCAAAAAAAAAAAAAAAAAAAAAAAAAAAAAACAAAAGGCAACTGAATGCAGTATTAGCCATATCCCCCATGCCTGGAGTAAGGCATCTGCATTCACTTGCTACTGTTCCCCAAACCAAGTCCTTCCTCCCTTTTGTGTTACAAGCAGAAGCGTTCTTTAAAGTGGTTTTATATAGAGCAGGAGTTGAAATAAAGTGGATTGCAGGTGACTTTGAAGAACTGTATGAGTCCTGAGGTGATTTGCTTCTCTATCTATTTACTTTTGAGGTTTCTTTGTACCCTTTTTCTGTTTGAATTCTGGAGAACCTTAAGTTGGCTGGAAAACTTTTCTTAAACTCAGTGTCCAAGACAGAAAGTTAGATGTGACCACTGTATGCAATGGAACAGACTGGGGCTCATTTGGATATCCTGTGTCAAAACCTGGAGAAATGCAGTGCTGTGGGGCTGAGCTCATAGCTTAAAACTTTAGGCTCTAGAGCATGAAATTTAAGAGGCTGGGGAAAAAACGGTGTGAGACTATTCCCTAAATCTGATAATTTACTAGTAACTTAATATAGGTGTATTTTTAAATGGTAATCTTACAAGTCATAGCTAAGAACTTCTGGGTGAAGATGTTTTGAGGCACCATTCCTGGAGGTATTTAAAAGATGAGTAGACATAGTGCTTAGTGACATGGTTTAGTGGTAGTTTTTTATTGGAGTTGGGTTGATGGTTTGACTAGTTGATCTTAAAGATCCCTTTCAACCCAGACAATTCTATGATTCTATGATCTGAGAAAAAAGAGTAGAACAGGTTTTTAAAAGTAGATTGGATCATCAAATTCCACTTAGGTCCACTCAACTACTGCAGCAGGCTTGGCAGGATATTTCAAGTAAAGCTAAACGTGTGTGAGTATTTGTTAATGAAACATTGAGTGAAATGGGGCTTCCTTTGACTCCAGAAAGACCTTAAAAACCCTTTTGGTGTGGTAAAAAATTGCTCCAATATAGTTTCTAAACCGTCCTTCTTTCTGTCTGTCCCTATGTACAATGTGATGTAGACGTTTCCAAAGATGTAAAAATCCATGGGTTCTGGATATACCTAATATGCTTTTAGTAATTTGGAATGTGTGAAGAAGTATAGGTATAAATAATCCAAATCCCAAATTTTTTGAAAGAAGTACATAGTATAATAGGAACACAGTAACTGTGCTGTGAGTGTAAATGAATGAGCTAGGTTACTGAAGCACAAAGAAAATCTAATCATCTGCAAGTCTAATTCAATGTTGTAAAGTTTTATTAGCTGCTAGCTTTAATATGATTTAAATTAAATCAATAGTGGAGGATTTATATTATCTTCATTTCTCTGTTTATCATATGAATGCTTTCTCTTTTCACTGGTGAATGTACTGCTTGAAATAGTTTTTTCTCTGTCTGGCCAGGAATTTTTTTCTTGACAGAGGGATGTGTTTTTGCAGCACTGATAAGGATCAGAACATGTTCAGAGAAGTTCCATTCTGTTCTGTAATGCAGTACATGAGGCACACTGAGATCTGAAACATAGTTAATCAAATTTCAGTTCCCCCTTAGCCTTTTTTTTATTAACTACAGAAGTATAAATGTGTTTCTTTACTGTCTTCCTCATAATTCATTTCTTTAGCCATTTAAGTCATTTTAGTTCTTTAAGTGTCCTTCTTTTGTCTAACACTTCTATCACTGAATTTTGAAACGGCGGACACTTTATAGGTGAATCTTAGAGACTTTCTCACAGAGAATTTCTTGATTTTTTTTTTTTTTTTCCATGTGTATAAAAGGGGCAAAAAACGATAATGGCTTTCTCCTACCTTTGGTACCTTTTTCTAGAGCTGGCTGAAAAAAGAGAAGGACGTTTAAGAGAGAACTTCTTCCTGACTGTCATTAATATTCAGATAATTCATTTTTTGACATCTTCAGTGACGGTTTTCTAATGGGCCACCATTCAAAATGATGTGCAGCATCTCCCTATGACAACCCAAGTTCAGTATCTTGCTTTCCATTGCCTATTGAATTACTCCAAGTTTTATGTTTTAATCTTACTGCCAGCATTGACATCTGGCTGGGTTGCTCTGTAGCTGGTGTCTAACCTCTGCTACTTCCATTACATTAGATCTACAAGGTGATTCATGCAAAAGCAAGGCTTGGGACTACATTGTTGACTCTGGCTCCAATGTTAAATGGCTACTAAAATACTTCCTTGTTCAAAAAGGCAAAGTTGTTTCATCTTTACGTAGTGCTGAGAAAGCAAATGGTTCAATGCACGGCTCTTGGACTAATAAAATGAATATTTGAGTCTAGACCTTAAACAAAAGGCAAATCTATTCTCTCTATGGAACTTCTTTTATCTCATTGGCTGTTCTGTAGATTTGTCTCTGTCTTGTTTGCCAAAAAATTAAAATGAAGTCCCTAGAGGAGTTTCAGTGGCAAATCCCCGAACAACCCTTTGCTTAAAGAGGATTGCCTTCTAGCCCAAGAGCTGTGTTGAAGCATTTGTAACTGGAAATGCATCAGAAGGTCTTTGGAATGAGGTGAAGCTTGAAAAAAGCTCCATTTTTAAAAGTTCACCCTGTAGTCCTTAAAATGCATAAAGAAATGCCGAGTCTCCTGACTATACTCAACTGACTGCAAAAATCTGATCTTTTTTTTGTTGTTGTTAAGGCTATTGTAAAGAGTTTTTTTCTAGCCCAGCCAAAACGTACTTGAATGATAATTTTGGATTTAGTCTAGGATTTGCTTTTGTCACCAACTGCAGAAATACTGGCCAGTGTAAAAGCAAAGCTGGCAGAAGCCAGATCTTTAGCTGGTCTTCCATGACATTGTCCAATGTGAGAACTCAATCAGCTATCAAAAAACCTCCCAGTTCTAGTAATTCAATAAGTTTGCAAGTAATTTTAGAGAATTATATCTGTTTTTCCAGAGCTGATATTCCCATGACTCTGCAGTGTTCTCATTTAACTTAGAGTTTTGCAACATGCCAAGACTAATCTTGCTGCAACAAAGATAACAGCGTCTGTGAATATTTAGATTAAGAATTGGGAGATAATTCCGATTGTACAGATGTAATCATTTTTCTGTTGCAGAAAGGCAGCTGTGGCACAGACAAGCAGACCTGCGTGTGCACGTGCAGCCGGTTACACAAGCGCAGTCTCTCTTTATGAAGATGCCATTACCCGAAGCACTCCACAATGCAATTTTGCTTAATCTTTAAGCCTTCTCTTGGAATTAAACCATTTAACCTCTAAAGCTGCTTTCATGTGCAACAATCTCAGTAGAGATTTACCTAATTGTTCAGAAACGTTAGTTATTACGTTTAGCAGTGCCCTTTAAAGATAAGGAAAAGGGTATGATTTATTCTGAAGGAGGTGCAGTTTTCTTACCATCCTTTTCCTGTGATAGCTTCACATTTTTTGTCAGTTTCTGTTGTGAGCTTTATCCTTTCCAAAGGGAATTCTTAGAAAAGATTACCCCTCTTCCAAATGTACACATTGATATTACATTTTTAAAGTGTTTTCCATGTTTATGGAAATTGCCATGGCAATTTATACATTGAATATGAGTACAATATCTTCTGTGTGTACAGATACAATACCTTCTAGAGCTATATATAAAAATACCTTTCCAGATGGAAACATACTGAGCGTACCTAGTGAGAGATTCAAGGAAACATCATAAATTTTATCATAGATTTTAGACCAGTCTCTGAGCTTTCCATAGAAATACATAGATACTGCTGCAGTGTCTGCTGGCAAGTCTGATTCATGATATTTGCAGCTCTAAGGAGATTCGGTAGTATTTCATGTAATGATAAATGAAATATGACATAGGAAATTGAATCTATTTTCATTTGTATTTGAGCTGGAACATCTGTGGGCTGTGGTCTGTTCACAGGACATTGTGAGATTGGCATGGGAAATACCCGGTGATCCTTTCTGGCTGGATATGGATGTGCTTTCTATTGGAGAATGAATCTTTTCAGACACGTCGGGGGATCTTAATAAGCTTGTTTATAAACCCTAGATGATAGGATATATACTGATTGGTAATCCATATCAAAACTCTCATGTGCATTTGTAGAACCCTTGACTGTTGATGGAAAAAAAGAAACATCAGCAGAGAAAGGCTTCCATCTGCTCCTGACGTGTGATAGCCTTACGACCTGTGTGCTGGGTGGCCATGAGGTTGTGGAGCTTGCAAGAGGTCTAGGGGAAATGTTCTGTGTCACGGTAGCACCATTCCTCTCTGAAAAACAAATGAAGCTGCTATGGAATGAAAAGGAGGGAGCAGGATTTTTTTTTTTTTTTTTCTTCTTTCAAAGTCATGTAAGACAGCAGGCAACCATCCCTGCATATAGATAAGCCTTCTTTGAGAGGCTTTGCTGCTTTCTGCTTTGGCTTTTCTGTACTGACACCCTCCTGGCTTTGAGCATCCAGGATAGTTTGATTTCTAAATAATCATAAATCAAGCCATTCGACTAGCAGAGAAATAAAGGAGATGTTTAAGACTGAAGGGGTTTGCAGATCTTTAGCCTGGTTCAGGAATTCAGTGATACATTTTTTTTGTATTTTAAGACTGAACAGGAGGAACAGACATGTCCTCTTAATATTCTGAACCTGTTGCCTGCCTGGGCAGTCGAGGTGGGATGATGAAGCCTCGTCCACAGTGCTGACTTGTGGCGCTCTGCCGCCGTGTTAACAGGCAGTGCACGCTCTCAGTGATGAAATATGAAAACATTTTGATGGTACTTACAAACAGGACATAGCAATAAAACTTGCTTTCCAGTGTGGTTTACTGCTGTCTCTTGAGCAGCATATGCTAGTGCTTTGCTTGTTTGCTTCACCACTGCCTGCGTTGTCGGGCAAACAGGTTGCCACAGGTAAATCTGCAGATGGTTTTCTTAGCTTTGATCCAATTTATCTAATTTGTAGGTTCCCTGTGACTTCCTGCTTCTCCCCTAACTGTGAGACATAGCAACATCAGAGCCACATGAAAACACTGTGCAGCTCATTTTCAACCAAATTACCCTGAGCATGTAATTATAGCTATTAGTAAAGCTTCCTCTGGTTTTCAGCATTCTCCAAAAAACACCCTTCTCAGGCAGGTCAGGTGAAAAGCCCACAGAAGTTAGTAGCTAGACAGTTAAACAAGTCAGTCAGGTAAGAAATCTCTTGATGTGACCAGGGCAGAGTTTATTGCATGCAATAAAATAATATCTTTGATAGGCAAAAAGATTTGTTCAATGATACTGTTGGTTGGAATTCACAACTGGAGAAAAGTGAACTCTTTGTGTTACAGTTTTTCTAGTTCCCTCTTTGCAGTGTACTCATCCCATTGTATAGTGGGGTAGTTCATAAATACCCTTGGAGAACGTTCAGGATGTTACAGAAAATATCTTTCCAGAAGATAGCCTCATTCCAAGGATCTGCTTACTTTATGGTCTGGAACCTAAAGGGAGTTTTTGTTTGTGTTTTTTGTTTGGTTTTTTTTTTGGGGGGGGGGGGAAGGAGGGCAGGGAGAGGTAATTCAGGTTTAATTTCATTTGCTTTAACTGCCAAAAGGAGAATACTTAAAAAAAATAGGTATATAAATGACTGTGGTTTAAAGTCTGGAACAAAACAAGGCTTTTAAAGTAAAATGTATCTTTCCTTATCGCTAATTCTGTCCTGGGGTGGGATCCTTTTCCTTGGTGTAGCTGACAGTCTGCATGGCTGTGTCCAAGTTCAACACTATTGACAATTGGCTTCATCAAGTGTTCTTGAGGAAAAGACCATCCTGTGCCCCAGGAGAAAACTGAGGACACCAAAAATTGCAGCCACGTAAACGACTTCAGCTCAAGACATTAGTTTTCTCTTCAACATTGCCTCCATAATGGCTTAGTTGAACTGGGTTACTGCTCTTAACGTTTTTGAACCCAATCTGTTAGCTGTGGGTATTGGGGTGGGCTTGTGAAGTGGGTGTTCTGCAGCATGTTTCTTGGTTAATTCAAAGATTTGAAAGTGTTGCAGAGGTTACTGGGTGGAGATGTGTTGACTTTCTCTCATATTTTTACCTCTGCCCTCCCACCTACTTCAAAAAGATTTCAAAAAGAGTTTTGTACTGAGGCAGAATTTCTTGCCAGCTCCTCGCTTTCCCTGTGTGTCTCTGCATGAGATGATAGGGAGTGGGCAATTATCTTCTGAGGGATATTTATATAGGTACTAGCTCTGTTGCTGCGTGTACGCTGGTATATATTAGTTCTTTCTTTTTATAGACTGGTGATCTGAAATAGAAGTGACTGGCAAAGAGAAATGTCTTAAGGGACTTGGGCATCTTAGGAGAATACAGAATGTTCCGTGATATATATTTACCTACCTAACCAACAAACCTTCCACACAATTCCTCTCTTAGGTTTAAGTGGAATTGTTAATTATTCACACTTTTATCTCTTGATTTTACTGTTCTGATCATATTTGCTGAGAAGTGTTCTCAAGACAATCACTGCATAGCACACTTTCTTTCGTATATCTAGTATTTCAAGAGGTGTCTATGCAGTATACCCAGCAGTGTATCAGTCTGTGCACTTGGCCTGGTATTTGTTTGTGAATCTCACCTTTTGAGCTCAAGCTTGTAATAGCAAATGTGCCAGCCTCTGGGGATACAGCCATTCACATCCCTCATTGGTAGCATTGTAGGTCATTGTAGCACATCTTATTAGAGCTGCGAGTAGCCATTACCATAATCTACCCAAAATACTAATCCTGATTACATTAGCAAGTACACAAACACAATCAGTTTCTTTTCCAGACTTCATTGATTTCAATAAACTCCAATCCTTATGTCATGATTTTGGTGACAGAATCTGTATTAGCCACAGGAGATGATCAACTATAGGGAGATCCCACTGTGTAGGCACTAACGAGTAATAGGAAGTCAAACTGAAGATGACCAGCTGGTTTATGTGTGAGTTGATGTTAGCAAGCAGCAAGGGCGGCTGCAGTGGGATGGAAGGGGAGCCAAGAGAGAGAGCAAGGCAGTGGCTTCACCAGGTGTGCTGTCCCGTAGTAGCCAGGCAAGAAGGGCAGTGCAAGTTTTGGTGATAGTGGCCAGGTTCAGCCACAGTCATTTTGAGATAACTCCACAGTGACCAGACAGGTTGGTGGTCAGGCTGGGAAGTCCATCAGCAGCCAGTGTCAGATTCAGATTGGTGAAGTAGGTGGCTTGCACAGACCTGCTTGGAAAACAGCTAATAAGCTCTAAGGCCAAGAGCCTGAGCTTCAACAGAACTTCAAGTGAGCCCCCAAGAAGGCTTCTTTCAGCTCTTTCTGCCACTGGCATTACCCACCACTCTGACCTGATGTTACATAGCTACACTGCATCAGCTGGTTGCCCAAACACAGGAGAAGGAGGAGAGGTTACAAAACCCTGATGATGGGTACAGAAGCTTGATGGGTGCAAGATGAACTATTACTGATGATTATAATACATTTTAGAAAAATTCTTGTTCCTGGTTCTGACAAATGAACCTACTTCTACAATAGTAACTTTCTTCATCTCCTTCTCCTCTTTGCCCCTTCTCCGTTGTTTGCGATGGTTTATCTTTCTTTTTTGTCCAGAGAAGGAAGTCACAGATTTTGATAGTTTTCTCCTGACCTTTCCATCTCAGCTCTTGAGAAACTCCATATCTTGATGTGCTTATTCAACCACATCTCTAAACAGCCTTATGCCTTAGAAGAAATATGTTGTCTAATTACATCTGTGTGCCATAAGCAATTGAGGATATTATTTGGGTACATAATAGGCCAAAATATTTTTGCAAGTGTCCCTTATCTCTTGTGCTACCCTTCACTACAACAAGAAGAAATCTAAATGTCGTCAGTAAGTGAATAAGTCACTAAAACAATAGAATCTTTTATGCTTATAAAATCAATAACTCAGTTAAGTGTCTGCTTTTATAGCAAAGTCTTTCCAAACTATCTTTTTCTTTTCTTTACACCCCCCACTCCCCTGCTGAGGTCTCTGAGGTATCTGAATTCAACGCAGAATTGAAGCACCTGCACCCAAGTAATGCTGATATACTCGAATGCAGGGGTTATATAAAACTTTGAAATGTTAAAATAAGGACTATGTTTGAACTGGGGGTAACTAAATGAATCCTGTGAATGAATGAATGAAGGCCAGCAGGAGAGCAATGAGCTACCCTGAACAAACTTTGAGTGTGTACAGAATGCCGGGTAATATTTATCAGTGACCGGCTCAGCTTCCTACCAGGTGCGCTGTAGGTCTTGCTCGCCGCAGTAAGTCCCCTTCTGAATCCCACAGCTGGAAAGTCAGAGGTGATATGGAAACATTGCAATTACTTAAGAGGCTCAATTCTAGAGAAATTAGATATGATACATCTAAGTCCGTTTCCACGCACACTGTGTCATTTCTTCTTTTACATAGGAAATACCGTGTTTTTATATTTCTCAGAAGCACTGCTAAGCCTCCTCTGAGTGACCAGAACCATATACAACGACTTCTTTCGTGGATCTTTTTCATTTTTTAAAATGCTTGTTCTAGTACAAAGAAAATGAAAATAGTTTGGGGAAAGGTGAATGTGGGACTGATTTTTTGAGTTATTACTTTGAGTCCTGCCAAAACCAATCTTCACCAGCACTTTGGCTGCCATTGGGGGTGGCTGGTTCCTGATCACAGGGGAAAGAATATCTCGCTGCAGTTCAGATGGAGGTGGAGTACTGTTTGTTTTGTAACTCTTAACGATGGTTTCCACGCTCAGCTGTAGGGCAAGAAACAGCATAAATATAACTCCCAAAACGATACTTCTGTTGGTTTTTTCTGCTACGTATGTGCACGTAGCCCAAGCCCCTGGAGTGTTGCATTGGTTGGGCTATGCCCATTTTGATTTTGGTCGTCCAACTTCAGGCAAACCGTAGGGTTAGTGTTTCTGACTGATCAGCTAAGAACTGGCTGTTCTCATTTGTCTGGGCACGGCCGCTCACCCTGTACACTAGTTGCAGCTCTGTTTGCCTGTGGATTGTTTCCCCTGTTTCTTGACCCTGAATGAGAGTTGTGCTTCTGCTGTCATCATGAATAGCTTTGAGGGGGCACATACAACCTTTTCATCCGCGTACCTGACCACAGGCAGATGCTGCTTCACTGTGAACCTTAGTGACCTCACCAGGTCTCTGTCTTTTTAAATTCTGTTTACGGTTGATAGTTTTGGTCCGTATTAATGTACTAAAATAATAGTGGGACTGAATTATTCAATAGGTGCAGTCTTGTACAAACAGATGAGAATTGTACAGAGGGCTGTACAAAGTGTTGCACAAATAATACAGAAGATGTGGAACAAGAATGAATCCTCTGGACACTTCTTCCTCTGAATAAACGTCTAAGTCACTAAACTAGTAGTAATTAATCTGCCGGTCAAACACGTAGAATCTTCTATAAGAGTAATTATGAAGAGATCCCTGGTCCAAAGTGACTGTAGTTATTATCTTACATCTTAGCATCCAGTTGGACTAGATGATCACCCATTCTAAATATGAGTGAAGCTCNTCTTTTTTTTTTTTTTTTTTTGTGTTGAAGGCTTCATAAAAACAATTTAAAAAATAGGAATTTAATAGCAACATGAGTTAGTTTTTAATGTCACCACCTACTGTGCTGAGTCCTGTGGCTGTTACACGCATATCAGCTGCTGCAAAAAAATAATTTTCTTTAAATGCAGAGTTATTCCAGGGCCATTTGTAGTCTGGCCAGAGTTCACCTTGGCAAAATATAACTAAAAGATTTGATTCAATAAATAATTCTTTAAGAAGCTGATCATTTATATTGATGCTTTCTATGTGGAAAGAGTTTCTGTTCTGAAATGTGAGTTTCGGTGAATAGCTGCAGCAAAGTTCTCCTG
The DNA here is from genome assembly GCA_013398155.1 of Pedionomus torquatus. Classification (NCBI taxonomy): domain Eukaryota; kingdom Metazoa; phylum Chordata; class Aves; order Charadriiformes; family Pedionomidae; genus Pedionomus; species Pedionomus torquatus. The sequence goes on along the minus strand of VZRU01014675.1, from coordinate 81,819 downwards.
TTGGGGTAATGCTATGACTACTGGAAACGATGCTGTTATATTTTTTAATGTAATTTACTTGTGTGACCAAAACTAGTCACACTGTGTTTAATTCACTACAAATACAGGGTCAGTTATAATGCTGTTTTCTTACTTTACAAAATCAGGTTGCTATTATATATGTAACTATGACTGCTTTACCTTATGACTCCAGATCTTTAAAATCACATCTTCAGAGAAAACATCAGGTTTGTGCTCTATTTTGTCACGTGATGGACATGAGCGAGACCTTTCTAGTGATGTATATATTTGATGTGCCTAGGGGAAAACAGGGGATGGAATGAAGGCAGGCAGGGAGGGAGGAGGACAGAGCGCTCGCTGACTCTCGAAACAGAGCTCTGCTGATTGGAGTTTTCTTCCGATGTTGAACGCGAGCAAGTTTTTTGGTGATGTGTATATCTGCAGCTGCAGGGAGTCCAAGTTATTCCCACCTGATCATTACTTGCTGGATCTGTAGTTCAGCAATCATTTTGAGCCAAGGAAGCTGAAAGAAGTCTGCTTCGTTCGGTCTCTGCTTCTCACAGATCAATATTGTGGATCCTGAGCTCCTGTACCACCCATCAGCCAGGTCCAGCTGATTCAGCAGTTTCTTCTATCGGGGAGCACTTTTCTGTTGGCTTTAAAAATGGCTTTTAGAGCCACAGATGCTAATTTGTGGATTATTAGCTTGAAATTGGTAATATGAATCTGGTATGAAACAAAAATACCACTGCCAAAAATCAAAATGCATTGAAATAATGAAAGTAGTAGAGCAGTACTATTAAAGTAGTAAGAAAAAATTGTACAGCTTCTCTCCCCATAATCCCCAGCACAGTTCTAAAAAACAACTAAGTTTTTAACAGGAATAAATTAATGATTAAACATTTAACAGTAGAAAAAATTCTGCTCTAATAGCGAATCTTTAAAAAATACCCATAATTAGAGCTCTGTATGTAGAGGCTTTCAATGTCTTTTTATAATCCATAAACCTTATCTTGCTAGAACTGGAGCATCTGGGATGCTTGCCTGAGCCACCTGGAAATCCTTGATCTGCACTGAATTGTGCAGATGACCTGTTCCTATACAGTAAATTAATCATATTCTGATGCATGAGATTTCCTGTCCAGATGGGTAACCTGTATAACACATGTAGAAGGTTGGGAAATTCTAGAAACTAATATGGTCTCTGAAAAAATAGGAGTTGTGGCTGCCCCATCCCTGGAGGGGTTCAAGGCCAGGCTGGATGGGGCTTGGAGCAACCTGGGGTGGTGGGAGGTGTCCCTGCCCAGGGCAGGGGGGCTGGAACTGGATGATCTTTAAGGTCCTTTCCCACTCTAAGCATTCCATGATTCTATGAAATTGTCTAAGGGCCACTGTTACCCACTGAAATGGGAGGTGACAGTGTCTTTCATTTCAGAGCTCCTGATGTACAGGAGTTGTTTTTCTGCCTGCTCGCAGTTCATTCTCACATTTTTTTTGAGGCACATTTAAGATCTGTTCAAACAACTTGTGCAGATAAAAATGCATAAGAGCTACACTACACAAACTAAATGTGCTACCTAACTGTATGGTATATTGCCATTATCTAAAGATAGATAGCATTGAAATTTTTATTTTCAACAAATTCACACAAAAGTGAAATGTTGGTGCTTTCTTCAAAGACAAAAGATTTCTTCAAACACAACAAAATGAGGGCAATAATTTTTATTAAGCAAGCAAATGTCGGGGAGAATACCTGGAATTATTAATTTTAAAGCTCTTCTAATAACCTTGTTGAAGGTTTTCTGGTTTGGTTTTTTTTTTTTTTTATTATTTTTTTTTCCCCCCTTATGACAGAAAGATAGAGAACGTGGTTATCTCAGAAAAAAATAAATGATTAGACAGGCATGATCGGAGATGAGGGAGCACCCAAGGGACAGCTTCAGAAGCCTTTGCTCAGTCAACCCTGCAGTGAAGTGCAACCTTGTGGAAGTAAAGACGCCCGAGAGGCAGAGGCAAGGCACGTCCCAAACTTGGAGGTCTCTGAGTCTCCTATAGGTGCAGCCTCATGCTAAAAACATTACTCTAAATGCGAACTGTGATTTGTTGCTAGACTTACCAAAGCATATAAATTCGACATGAAATCAAATAAGATTTTATTACAGCACAAAGATGCAAGCATATTCAATTAAGCTACTTGAGTTTCATTGCTCTGGCAAATGAAAGCAGGCAAGAACTGGTCACTAGTCTGAGCTTAAACAGCATACCGGGATCACTCTATAGGTGAAGTCACATATTTGATTTGACTATTTCCTGGATCTCTTAAAATGAATTTTCACTAATATTTAAGGAGTTGCAAGCTAGATCAAATAGTAATCTTTTGCTATTATTTCAAATAACCCCCCTCAAACTATTTTCTGATCAGAAAACCTTTTAATACTGCATCTATTTAAATAAATAAAATACTAGTGCATTGATAGCATCTAACGTATGAGATTCGTTGAAGCACTGCTGAATCTTGGGCAGTGTATTTTTATATTCTAAGGGGAAGCAGGCAACATGGATGTGACGATGACTTGAAGTGCTGGTTCAGTGATTGCTGGTGGGATTAGACTGTGCTATTGGAAGTGTTAGTTTGGTAGATCTTGAGGATGCAAGGGCTGTTCGCTCACTGCAGCCAACTAAATGGGTCTCTTTATTTCTGTTTGGGCCATGATCCTCGAGTGAGTCTTTGCTGAGGTGCCTCTATGTGTGGAGACCTGGAAGGAGTTTGCAAAAAAGTGGGAAGGATTTGGTTTTGCTGAACCAGGGCGCAGTGGTCCCACAGTCAGAGGAGAACTGAGGTACTGCAGCTCTTCCTCAGAGCTGGATGTTAAGTATCAGAAGCGAGAGGGGAAAGTAGTTATCGTAATGCAAAGACATTGTTACAGATGATGAGCAATTATAGAAGTTTTACACTGACTGTTACACTGCATCCAGCAGTCAGCCCCAAATGGCAGTGGGTAACCAGCGCCCCGCTGGAGCAGTCGTGACGTTACCCGGGGAGCCTCCAAGGCTGTTCTGCACCTGCATCCCAGGCGTGCCCAGGGAAATGGGGCTCCTCGCGGTGCTGGATGCTCACCTCATTGTGCATTGGTGCATTACCCACTCAGGGTAGGCTTTATGTCCACAGGCAGATGGTAATTTAGTGGTGTCAGAGAATTCACTTATTACTTGCTGATATTTAGTTTCCTGAAAAAATGAGCATTGGAATGTTTTTGTCAAAAATAATTACATGGAGGCTTTTGCTACCTTCTCAAGATGTAGAGGACTGTTCAGATTTACCTCTATTCCATGTAGGCTTGGGATTTTAGAGAAGTCTAATAATATGTTTTAATTACATTTTCTAATGGCTTCTGTACATGGATCCTACACTGATACCCAGAATGTAATTGGAAATAAAGCTAATGCTCAGTAAGTGAATTAGAGGTAACATTCAGTCCAGATATAGATACCTATATTTTCTAGACTTCAGCAAAAGACCTGCTTTTGCAGCTTCCTTCCCAATTAGAGTCTGGCACACAGATGGGGCAAAATGATTTGACTTTGTGTTGTGAAGCTGTTAGTAACTATTTAAATTCCTGTGCTCAAAGGCTTTTAAAGGTTAAGAAAGATCGCACATGTACTTGTGCCGAGGAGTTGGTGTTTGCTCTGAGGGATGAACTGCCAAAGGGCATCCTTTGCAGTAAAATTGAACAAATGGATATGATAAGGGCTGGCATACTTGTACCAGTGGGTTGTATAGTTAGAGCTATCCTTTTGTCGTGCCATTGTAGTTGAAGAATATGAGGGAGAACTTGCTTCTCCTTGAGCTGAACATCTCGAATAGTGCCTGAATGGCTTTCATTAGACATTCTCATTGTTAATGTTTGTGTGGGGAGGCAAGTATGGGAAAACACTTGGAATGAAGGTCAGCAAAAAAAGGTGAATTTTGGCATAGAGGTTTCTTCTAGCAATGTCTGTTTTATAGATAACCATGTTTAGTTACAGAATTAGCAGCAAACTTGATTATTAGCCATGACCTTTAAATATATTTGTCCCTTTCATCCGTGTGATGTCTGTTGAAAAATTCTGGCAGCTTTCCTTCTCGCGTCATTTTTTTTTAGGCAGGTACTTGCCGTCTACTAGAACCTGCTGGTGAAAAGCTTCTAATTAAAGTGAATCCTCTGTGCTCATAATTTCAGAGCTGGCCTTAGCTAGTTTTGCTTTCAACAGCTTTTGTATTTTCAGGCTTAAGATAGGCTGCCTAAATCTTTGGCTTGTAGGTAACTGTCATCTTTAAAATAACACTAAGTTTTTAAAATTCATATGAAGTTGGAATAGAAGCAACTTCTCTCTGAGTTCTGATGTGTACAAAATGTTATATATAAAATTAAAGCAGAGGTGTGTTAGCTTGTTTGAGTTTGCTGACATTTTCCACATGGTGCCTGATACGTGCTCAAGGGAGCATCACTTTCTGTGCACCACTGTTGCTTGGTTTACATCCTTCTATCACGTGGTAGGAGGTTGAAAGGGCCTTCAGTATCTCGGATTTCTTCCTTCAAGTTTTCTGTAAAATAGGCAAGTTATTAAAATGTGTTCAGAGACTGTTCAAGGCTACGATAAAGTGGAAATATGTGCCTGCATGTCAGCTGGGTCAGTAAAGACACCTGCACCGTGCTCTGCAGAAGCATCTTTAGGAAAGCCTCAGGTATATGGTGCTGTAGCCAAATGGTAGAAAAAATCACCTGGTAGACATCGTAAGCTTTATTTTTGCTAGAAAGAATGGGGAAAGTATCAATGTCTAATGGCCCAGCATGTGTGACAGCAGCATTATATTTTCATGCGTGTGTGTCTCTTGGGTCTCTGATCTACGCTAACTTCTCATGCTGTACAAAAGTGACTGGCACATTACTGCCCAGTGGCTGAATTTTGTGAATTACCGAGCATGAGCTTTGAAAGTATACAGCTGCTAATGCCACCCTTTTTATTGACAAGTTCTGGTTTTGAATGTCACTTACTGGAAATGCTGGCCGCTGTGAGAGGGCACACGCGTGCCTGTAAATCCCGCTGTGTGCTGGCTTCCCTTATAGCATGTATTGTATTTGCTAAGATTTTCTTCGACTTTTTTGGTTTCCAGGTCAGCAGCACCCTGCTGACTCCCCTCTGGGAACGGATTGGTGCTGTGGGTGGAAAATAGGGGCTTTACCACGTATGTGATGAATCCTGTTGGAACAGTGACAAGTGATGATCACTATTTGCTGTCAGATCATCATTTGCTTAAGATGCCAGCCAGCGGGAGAATAGGAACTTGCTGAAATTAAAAAAATACAGCATGGATGAGGAGCAAGCACTGTGCCCAGTATTGAGCTGAAATTTTTGGTAAATCCTGCAGAATTCTCTGAACCGGCATCAGGATGATCACATAAGAGCATCCCTCCTGGTGACAGTGTGGGGGATGGTTGTCTGGGAAGGGCTGAGAACAGGATTAAGGCTTGGAAAAGGCAGGACCATTTATCTGAAGGGATGCCCTGGACATAAGGTGACACTGTTGAGAGTGGGCAGTGTTGGCTGTGCCACTTGAGGAGCTGAAGCTGTGGAAGCAGCTCTGGCAGCACCAAGCTCTCATGGTTGCGCTCTCCTAGCAGCGTTCTGAAATGCTTTATGGCACAGGCTTTGTTTTCTTTCCTGGTTTTCAACCTGTCCTGGCAATGTGTGCAGCTTGAGTAGCCTAATATATTTCATCAGGAATTTCATGCACAGAAGAAAATGAGTCCTTTCTGTGTTTAGTTACTGTGTCTGTTCTGGAGTGGCGAAGAGATGGAGCAAGGCCAGATTTCTCTGCCAGAACAAACACCATGGCTGGGGCGGTGGAGCTCACCTTCCTCTGTATGTTCAGTTAAAGGTTTAAGCACTGAAAATACATGAACAAGTATGACTTCAGCTCCTAATTGGACTGCATTTTGTAATTACAGAAGAGAGGCCAAATGGGAGTTAGTGTATTTGGGGCTGAAATGTGGTCTTACACAGTGAAACCTGCACTTTACGGAAGAGCTGGCTGAAGATGAGATAAAGCAAAGTTTTCACCGTAATTGTACCTTCTAGACTGAGATTTATTTATATTAAAGAAAGCTGCCTGAGTTTGTAGTAAATATAATTCAAAGCACCCTTTCAAATTATATAGGTTATTGTCTGTACTGTAAAGCAAGACAAAATGTTGCTGCAGAGATGATTTTATCTACTTTCATTTGTATTATTGTTGTCATATTTCTCACTTTGCTTTTTCTATGTAGAGATTTACTTGTACCCTCTGAAAGTTGGTAATTGTGACAGGAAGCAGTTGTAGTGGAGGATGAAATAGAAAATGTTATATTGTGAGATAGAATGCATTTATCAGAATGAATTATTTATTTTAGTCATATATTTATTTACTTTCTCTTCTCTTTTTTGTGTGTGTGGAAAAGTCAAAGAAAAGTGATAACATTCATGGTACACTGAAGGCTTTTTTAGTTTTACTTCAGCGATTTGAATGCAAACCTTTCCCTGTTCTTCATTGGGTTTTGTATTTCCTGCAAACTGCTGAAGCGAGCGGTGTGTCACTGCTACAGGTGACANTTTTTTTTGGTGTTTTTTTTTTTTTTTTTTTTTTTTTTTTTTTTTTTTTTTTTTTTTTTTTTTTTTTTTTTTTTTTTTTTTTTTTTTTTTTTTTGTACAAATATAGAAGCAGCACTTGGTATTTTGCTTACATAATAAATTGAAGTTGCTTCATAGTCTGGTGAGGTTCATTCTAATGCTATAGCTGCTGTAGGTGGAAGCGTTTTGGTAATTCGCAATTTCCACTTTTAGTGTGACACATCTTTTTTCAAACTATATTTTTTGAGACTGGAAGTGGGCATTAACTAGATGGGTCATTGGTCCTCTTATTTGGTTAGATACATTATGAAAGATTTTCTGGCTTAACTCCTGAAATAGCTCTACATAGTGTATGATCAGAGGCAGCATTAGTGCTCTGTGTACTCCTGCTGAATTCTTTTATACCTAGTGTTGTCAGTAATTCCAGAAGCCTTGACCTTCAAGGTGCTGCTCCCCTACCTTGATTAAGATGTTTTTCTTGCTAAGGGTCAAATAAGCTTTCTTAGGCACTTGGAGCCCAGAAGGCCAATCCCATCCTGGGCTGCATCAAAAGATGTGTCACCAGCAGATCCAGGGAGGGGATTCTGCTGCTTTACTCTGCTCTGGTGAGACCCCACCTGGAGTCCTGGGTGCAGGGCTGGAGCCCTCA
>VZRU01014675.1:63771-74488 GCA_013398155.1 Pedionomus torquatus | reverse complement strand
ATGGACCTGATGGAGCGGGTCCAGAGGAGGGCCATGAAGATGATCAAAGAGCTGGAGCACCTCTGCTACAAGGATAGGCTGAGGGAACTAGGGCTGTTCAGCCTGGAGAAGAGGAGGCTCCGGGGTGACCTAATCGCAGCCTTTCAGTACCTAAAGGGGCTACAGGAAGGCTGGGGAGGGGCTGTTCACAAAGGCTGCTGTGATAGGACAAGGGGCAATGGACTTAAGTTAGAGAAGAGTAGATTTAAGTTGGATATTGGAAAAAATTTCTTTCCTCTGAGGGTGGTGGAACACTGGAGCAGGTTGCCCAGGGAGGTGGTTGAGGCCCCTTCCCTGGAGATATTCCAGGTGAGGCTGGATGAGGCCCTGGGCAACCTGGGCTAGTTGGGGGTGTCCCTGCGACTGCGGGGAGGTGGGACCAGATGGCCTTGGGAGGTCCCTTCTGGCCTGGGTGATTCTATGATTCTAGAAAAAGAGAGAGTGCACGTTTAGAAATGTAGCACTCTGAAGCCACATATCACTTACATTGACGTTTTAGGTCCTTGCAGTAATTCTGGTTTCCTCACTCCTTCCTTCAACATCAGCTTCTGTATGTGTGAGTCTTTCATGAAGCAGCCACGGGATTTTGTGAGGGCACAAGGAAAGTGAGGTTTTAAAGGAAGTGATAGCAGTTACTTAAATATGTTGACTTATTCAATAGATATTTACTTAACAAGTGTATTTGAGTTTCAGGACAATGTAAAATGTCTTCTTTATATCGGTTATATTTTCCTTTTTGTTCATCTTGAAATCTATACTCAGTGGGGTATCCAGCATTTCATGGTGGCAATGATGAACCGCAGACTGAGGTTACTCAATTTTCCTGTCATCTGTTTGTAAAGAATATGCTTCTTGCCTTGGCATCATCTGTTTCTGGCTGCAGGGTGAGGAACCAACTGTGATAGACTTTGATGGTTTTTGGATCACCTGGACACTCCTGTGTTCTTAATATTATTTCTAAACTTCTCAGGGTTATCAAAAACTATAGCTGTTTTTCTTCTTTTGGATACTTTTAGCTGCAAAAAGTTGTACCCTTACATGTATGTTGGAAAAAAATACTGAAAAGATGAAGCTATTTTTTTTTCCTCGTTTCAAGCTTCAAAATTTGCAAACTCTTCACACAATTTTATTTCCAGGGGAGAATCTTACTGTGCATTGGCAGTTATGCTTGCTCTAAGTACTGGTTTTGAGAATGCAAATGAAACAACACTTAATGGAGCTGGAGGTAGGAAAGTGGTCAGAGTTTTATGATTTGAAAATCATCACTTGGCTATGAAATATTTGTAAATACATTTGTAATTAATTTGATTGTTTTCCTCAATTATTCCTGATTTTCAGTTAGATTCCAAGGGGACTGTGTGTTGCACAGTACATTGCTGCTGCCCCTGGAAGATATTTCTTTCTTTGCAGGGGATTGAGAATTTTCTTTGTATCAGGAAATTACTTGGAAACCCTAGACAGAAGTCAGAAGACTTTCAGAAAAACAGAAAAATATTAATTGTTGGTGTAATATAAATGTAATACTTTAATCACTGATGAAAATGCTCAGAGTGTGAGACTCCCTGAGAATTAAGTAGGGATGTTCTTGGCTTACTATCATATTAACATGCTAAACAGTCCGCTTATACCTTCATTTACAAATGAGGCAGCCTAGATATTAGCTTCCAATAAGCCTAACGCTGTTTTGATGACTTTTCAATCAGTGAGACAAAATATAGATACGAAGGTAAAATCAGTCGTAGCAGCTGCTCTGCCACGGCACCACAGAATGCAGTGGGAAGTGGTGATGTACAAGGATGAAAAATGAAAAGCCTCCTCTTCAGATATGTAGAAATCACTGCTACAAAAGGTGTTAATGAAGTTGTATTAATAATAAAACAGGATTTAAGATTTCACCCTAGTTCTGCTTTGATGCCTACATGGACTTTCTGACAGTAATTTTGAGGAAAGATTTAACTTACAGTGACTTTTTTTTTGCCAAATTAGATCTAACATAATTTGGTAAGTCATAATATCTTCCAGTTCAGAGCAGATACTGGATGGATACTTCATTTGCTGTTCCATTTCTATCAACTGCAATGAAGTCATATTATAGACTCTGCTTAGTTTCTGCTGTTAGTTTCTGCATTATGCAAGCTACTAAAAAGCCATATGAATTAGGGAAGAACCTTTTATGTACAGTTGAAGTGACACAAATGCACAATCCAAAAATAAATGAATTTCAGCCATCTATTGTGATATTAAGTTGTTTTTTTTTTTTATTTTTACATGCTAAAATATGAAATATTTTATTCATTGCAATAAGCCCTGTTCTTTGTTAGTCTGTTGCGTTCCTGTTAGTTTGCATAAGCCATTCTGGCTTTGAGAGCAAAGGTTTTTTAGGTGATGGCATGTATGTTGGTGCAGAACGCTTGCACTCCTTGCATTTTCCTCTACGACTGCATGCTAACCCAAGTAATTTTTGAAGCAGAGGTTGGGAGCTGGATTTGTCAGCTTAGCAGCGAGCTAGCATCACGTACTCTGCATAGTGAAGCCCTCTTGGTATACTGTATAGATAGAGAAGCAGCAGTATGTTTTCTCATCCAACCCTTTGTATTCTCTTGAAGTTTTACCCGCAGAGCCCTGCTCTAAATTTTGGAGATAATAGTACCTCTGGGGTCATTCAGTTTTTCACCTTCGATCTCCTAGCAAGAACTGGTCAGCCCAAGGGATTAGGTACTTGGGAGTGTATGGAGACCGTCCAAGTTTTTGCTTGGGAAAGTTCTGGTTTAACTGGTCATCATAAAAATGGTTTGATTTTTTTTTTTTAATCCAATGGACTAATGATTGCTGCATTCTAGGACAGTTTTTATTAGTGTGTCTAAAGCATTTTAGGGTCATGGGAGAGAAATGACTGTGAGGAGGAAGGGAATCTCAGAATGATTGTAGAGAGCACTGGTCCTGTTGAACTGACTACATACCTTGCATGATTTTAAGGTGAAAGAAAAACCCTCTAGTGTTAGCAGAGCTAATTACTTAAATCAATTAGGATGGGGTTTTCTAAAATGGCAAGTGATTTCAGCATTTCAGCATTCAGCATTTCCTAGTTATTTAGGGCAAATAGCTTTGTGCCATTGTTTCCTCAGCCCTATATCAGTATTATGCACGGAAGCTGAAGGCTCTTCACTGCAGTGGTGCTTGTCCTCTGGGACGAGGATGGTGCAGTGCCGGTCAATCACCCTCATTCTGTGGGAGAGTTTGGCTTTCACAGTTTGCCTCTCCTGAGATGGACCTGCAGTGTTTCTATTTTCATATTTCCTTTCTAATCCTTCTACTCTGACCGTGTTTTATATCACAGGCTTCCTTGTTCCTGTAGATATTTTACCATCACAGTGATTTAATGGACTGCAGTGGAGACAAGCACTAAGAGACATTCCTCTAAGTGACAGAGCATAACAATATGGACTTTTAGCTCAGTGGTTGGACTTTTAAGTCACTGCTTTATCCTGAAATACAGCTTAAAGTAGCTATCAGATAGGGAACAAGACGGTTAATGTAGATATTTAGTGTGGAATGCTGGTGATGGGGGTGCGTGCAGGGGGGAAGGAAGTCGGGGCTCTGATGGTGTAACTCAGTGTGACACGTTTCCCACGGGTCCGTGTGACAGTGAAGAGCTGCTGGTGCCCCAGTGGGGGACTAGGCTGGCACAGGGCATGTGAACGCCATGAGAGGAGCAGAGGTTTTATTCATCTCTGTCGCTGTCTCTGAAACAAACTGGAAAATTATGGACTTTTACACTTGAGAGAGAAACGGGTATAAGAGGAAAGCTAAATTTTCTTCTGTGACTCGTATTACTCCTCTGTCACAGCAGAGGAGGACTTCTATGCCAGAAAGAGCTAGACACTGCCATTTTTCAGACTACACAGCTTCTCTCAATATAAAATGATGCATGAATATGTTGTATCTTGATAACAGACTCTACTTAAATGTGAAATGTGTCCTTGGAGCTCATTTTTACAGTGCTGTACTCTTTCTGTGCAAGATTTCCTTTTGTAAAATAGGACAGGCTTCCATTAGCGTTTCTGGACCTTCTCTTCTGGATTTTTTTTTATACTTTAGGCATTATAGCAATGGGATGAAAAGGTTGTGGGATGCGTTCACTATTAATACATGCGTTAACACGTTGACTGTTGAATTTGGAATGGCCATGTTTATATCACAGCACTGTAAGATGAAGGATTTTGTATGGTTTACGTGAAGGTCTGTCTTTCAAGTGTCCTTTAAAAGAAATCCCATAAAGATTGTATCTAAGGAAGGGACAATTTAATGTGATTTAATAAATTGACCTTGGTGAGCATTTAAAGTTGTTAGTTTTCTCCATCCCTTTCTCTTTAGTAGGACAACAGCAATGAGTAGAAGATATGCAGTAAGAAGCGGCCGAAGTTCATTTGGTTTTAAAGCAGTCTCATTTTTCTTTGCTTATTTTGGCTTCATCCCTGATGCCTCCACTCCAAAGATTCTCTCATCAGAGCTTAGATTTCTTTAGTCTGTCAAACTGATCAGGTTCTCACTACTTGTAGCAGTGCAGACGTAGGTCAGCTTTGCATGACCTGATGAATGCAAGCATTAATTACATCTTCATTAAAAAAATTAAAATTTTGATGGGTATTAGTCTTTAAGAATTGGACAGTTGAGTTGATGTGTCCTAGATTGCAGATTGCTTGAAGTTACTCTGAAGGAACAGAAGGCCTCCGAGCACTGAAGAAGCTGAGATTCTGATCTTGTTCCTGTTCTGGACCTTCTCAAGTGCCACAGAGATGATATACCAGCCTTTGTAGGTCTGTGTGACTGCAACACCCCTTTTGAGTGAAGTAGCATCGAGGAAATGGCAACACGGTGGCTGGATTCTCTCTCTTTGGTGACTCCAGACCTGTGAACATTTACTATACGGCTCTCTTCTGGGATTTGAGAGCTAGATAACTATACAGTCTTGATGTCAGTGTTAGCCTCTCACATCAGTGAGTCCTGAAAAGACATTTACTACAAAGCTGAGACCACTGAATCACTTCCAGTTAGAGCTGATATGATGTTAATTAGCCTGATCCTGCTTGGTAAGCTGTTTAGCACTTCTGTCTCACCTATAATATGTGCTAGAGAACTGTGACTTTCTCCTCTGAGTGAGCCAGTGAGTTTCTGGAAGTAGTAAAACTGCCTTGAGATGTAGCCTGTTTTCATGAGGACTAATTTCAGACAGGCAAAATTTCCTCTGCTTGTGCAGCCCTGTGGTCCATAGCAGGTCCATTGCTTATAATCTAAGTGAAAATTCGCTGGGAAATTGTCACATAACAGTAATGTGTTTACCTACGTGCTCAGTCTAGACAAAAATGAATATGGAGCTGTGTGCAAAGCAGCTGAGTTAATGCTGGTTTTATTCCACATTTCCTGTGCTTTTAGCTATTGGAGTTCGATATAGACCTAATAGCTATATATGCATTTTTTTGCATATATTCATTCCTTTATAGATGGGATAGATACCTTGGAGTTGGCAGTAGCACTTAAGATGTTGCTACCTACTGAAAAAAATTTAAGTGACTTTATTAATATCACAAGAATAGCTTAAACACTTAAACTGGTTGAAATCTTTACATGGTGCAGAGTTTTAGGGTGAACAAACTACTAAGCGCTTGGGTGGTTGTTCTGGCAACTTTAAAGCACTGGTTTGGCCTGAGAAAAATCATAGGATTACTCCAAAGACAGAGCACCTGCTTATTTCCATGTGATCGCCTAGAATGAAGCTTGGAAAATAATGTATGTATCGTATCATGTGAGCCTGCTGTCTGAAACTAGGCTAGATACACTGTCACACATTCCGTAACTGAAAAAAAATAAACTAACTTGAATTCCAGTTGTCTGTTTAAAAAAAAAAAAGGAAGTTCTTCCATCCTCGTCTATAAAATAATAAATATCTATTTTTAAATTCTCCATGCCTAATGGCCAATAGCTATTCCATCTCTTTAATATGCAAGATGTGTTTTTTAGGCTGGTATGCAGGTATTATTATGCAGACAGCTTCAGTAGTTCACCTGTTTGGTTCATCTTTCTGGGAAAGGTTTTGACAGTCCTGTCTTCTCCACCTTCTGCAATGATGCTGGGGTTTTGCTCAGAAGTTCAGATAAACATACACACAAGAACAGAAACCTCATGTGACCTGTCAGCCTTGGAATGGTGTTCTTATTTTTAGAAAGCTGTGCATGTCAGAGGAAATGTAGTTTAAATATTGGGAAACTTTTTCTGGTCATCAGCTAAATTAGTACTACTGTATTTATAGACCTCACCTGGAGTCCTGTGTCCAGCTCTGGAGTCCTCAACAGAGAAAGGACATAGAACTGTTGGAACTGGGTCCAGCGGAGGACCACCAAGGTGATTAGAGGAATGGAGCAGCTCTGCTGTGAGGACAGGCTGAGGGAGCTGGGGCTGTTCAGCCTGGAGAAGAGAAGGCTCCAGGGAGACCTTGGAGCAGCCTTCCAGGATCTGAAGGGAGCTCCAGGAGAGCTGGAGAGGGACTCTTGGTCAGGAAGAGTAGTGATAGAACAAGGGGTAATGGTTTTAAACTGGAAGAGGGGAGATCTAGATTGGATCTTAGGAAGAACTTCTTTGCTGTGAGGGTGGTGAGGCACTGGAAGAGGTTGCCCAGAGAAGCTGTGGCTGCCCCATCCCTGGAGGGGTTCAAGGCCAGGCTGGATGGGGCTTGGAGCAACCTGGTGTGGTGGGAGGTGTCCCTGCCCAGGGCAGGGGGGTTGGAACTGGTTCATCTTTGAGGTCCCTTCCAACTCCAACCATACTGGGATTCTTCTACGTGAAGGTGTATAAAAATTAAGCAGTTCTTGCTGACTTGTGAATACATCTAAGTTTGTAGATTTAAATACAATTTGAAAAAGTTTGGTAGCATCTTAATGGAAAAGGCTCAGTAACTAAACATGGAAGCAGTATTTTCAGCTGAGCACCGAGTACAGCAAATGTGTGTTTTCTCTTTAATTAGCTTTAAAACGTCCTTGCCTTGAGGGAGCTATGTAAGATCCAATAAAAATACATACTTGATAGATTAATAGAGCTCATGAATTTCAAATGAAAAGACATTGGTCCTAGGATGCCTTTTTTCTTAAAAAGCTTTATTAATTACTCAGGTTTTGCATCACTGGCAAAATGATTTCATCTGTGTATGCTCGGTAGTTATTTCTGTTTGGATTGACTTGGCTGTTTAGCCTTTCACAGAATCACCTGGTGAAGATGAGAACTGACATTTGATGTGACCACATGATAACTGTGACTATAATAAAGCAAAGACCTCATCTTTGCCTCCTTTTGAGAAAAGAAATAATAATTTAAAACCCTACTCAGTCTTAGAGGAGTTTACACTCCTGTTCAGCAGTCTGAGAGTATAATTTACATGAACATCGATGCTGGTGATCAAAACTCTTAACTGTCAGGAATCAGGGAGAAAAAGCAGCGGTAACGGTTGTCTGTTGTTGTGCCACTCTTCATTTGGAACCTTTTGCATTCTGAAAATGCCCAAACAGGATTCCTGTTTCTGTTTTGTGAGAGCTAAATTTTATAAAATTTCATGAAGCTCTTTGGCTTTGAAAAAACAGCATGCCCCAGCTCACGATGGTGCGGTCAGAACTCCCACCCTACGCTCTGATCCGAGCACCTATTGGGCTGGCGGCTGCCACAGTGGGTGCTGCTCCTGGGCACCAAGTGATCCCTTCCATCCGATACATTTCTCAGTGGGGAAGCATCTGGCTCTTAGAAGTAACGTATGTAGAAGCTGTTTACTTGCAATTGTTAATGTGGTTGGATGGGAATGGGATGGGATGGGAAACTGGGAGAAGAAACAGATCTGCTGGGTCCCAGGCTCTCCCAGCAGTCATTAAAGTGGTTTTCTCTTTTAGTCATAACTCACTTTTTCAGTCATCTTATTTTCTTAGATTATTGCTCCATTTGTTTGAAATCCTACCTCTAAATTTTATTTATCCTTGTGAGCAGGGATATGAGCAGAAATTCATGAGCTTAGGAAAAAGAAACCCTGAGTTATTAGAAATAATATAAATATTGCCAAGTGGCTGCTTTCTGGGAGTCAGAGCAGTACGTGGAAGATGAGCAGTGCTGGACTCTTAGGTACTTTTCCAAGTATGAAGGTTTGTAAGGTCTTATTAGTCATTTATTTAAACCCCCCATGCCTGACTTTTCCTTCCTGACTCTTACAAGTCACCTTTATTTCATTTGTGTTTTTATGTACAAAGCTGAAAGCAATTCTCAGTTCAATGTTTTTGCTTCCTTTATTTCATTCTCTGCTGAAAAATGCAATAGAATCATTTTATTAAAACAGTCTGAAGAGCATTACTCATGTTTCTATAACATCTTGACTGTTTGGGAGTCTGCAGATAAAATGTAGATGCTATAAATAAACTTTGTGATGTGGCAGTGGCTTGATGTTCTGCAGGCCTGGTAAACCTGTGTTGAGGATGGGCTTTCAAACTCCAAGCGTTATTGAAAGGAAAGCCTGTGCACCAGGGGAACGGGGGCTTTTGCTGATATCAGGTTTGATGGGAACTGCTATAAAATGCCATCCAGCATGAAGCACGGAACGGTAAAAAACCACGGCTCTTCGGGGATCTCCCGTTTTCAAGCAGTCTTTGTTGTTGCTGGGTAATTCTCTAACCGACACGGCAGATTTTAGTAGTAGAGTAGAAAGTGATATTTGTATAATAGCAAGTCACATCAGACGCTTCTGCTCAGAGGAGGCTGGGGAAGACTCCAGCATGACAGGTGTTGCACAGATTTTTATCAGGGTCTCAGTATAAGTAAGCCAGCATTCGCTGCTAGGGAGAGACAAGCCATAAATAAGGAGAGTGAACGCCCAGAAACATTCTTGGTGAATTAAATGAAGGGAATAGTATTTGGTACCTGAAGATGCTGAGTGACAGGGCAGGAAATCTGTTTTAATGGTGGGGTTTCCCCAAGGAGTGGGTTAGTACGGTTCCTGCTGTNCTTCCAGGGATGGGGCATCCACAGTCTCCCTGGGCAGCCTGTTCCAGTGCCTCACCATCCTCACAGGAAAGAATTTTTTCCTAATATCCAATCTAAATCTCCCCTCTTCCAGTTTAAAACCATTACCCCTCGTCCTATCACTCCCCTCCCTGACCAAGAGTCCCTCTCCAGCTCTCCTGGAGCTCCCTTCAGATCCTGGAAGGCTGCTCCAAGGTCTCCCCAGAGCCTTCTCTTCTCCAGGCTGAACAGCCCCAGCTCCCTCAGCCTGTCCTCACAGCAGAGGGGCTCCAGCCCTCTCAGCATCTTGGTGGCCCTCAGCTGGACCCCTTCCACCAGGTCCATGTCCTTTCTCTGTTGAGGACTCCAGTGCTGGATGCAGGACTCCAGGTGGGGTCTCACAAGCACAGAGTAGAGGGGCAGAATCCCCTCCCATGACCTGCTGGTCACGCTTCTGTCCTGTTTGGCCCTTGCTCCCACCGCGCTCTGAAAGCGCTCACCTCTTTGAGGCTACAACAGTGAGAAGATTGGTGGCTGAGAGAGGGGCATGTCTTAGTGCGAAGAGGGTGCAGCAGAAAAGAGGAAGATGCAAGATGAACGCAAAAGGCCCATTCTGCTCATTTGCCTAAGAAATCATGTCTGGTCCTCAGTTGGATGTGTGGCTAGAGCAGGTGTCTTCAGGGCTTTGGGGCTTTTTGCAAGAACTTGTTAATAGTTTACAAGTTAACTAAGAGATGTATTTATTTTTCATTTTAGGTTTGAATGGGTTCAGATGTAATTTCTCTCTCAATCCCATTTTTTTTTTCTTTTATATATTAAGGAGTTTGAAAGTCTTTGTCTGATTGTTGTATACTGGATACCTGCCACAACATGACTTTTTTGGTGTTTCCAAGTTTAATTACAGTAAAACTTTCAGATATCTTTTATTGCAGCATGCAGCCAACTTTTTTTTTTTTTTGGTGAAGAAATTACTATCAATCTTTCTGGAGACAATTAAATGTCTAATTAGCAGAATTTGGCTTACCAGCTGCTGTACAAGAACTGTGCAGTACTCTGCACCAAAACAACTTGTTAAGAGTAGGAGGTCTGGAGTATTTTCTTTGTTAAGGGAAGAAATAAATGCTGCTTTTTCTTTCGGGGAATTTGACTTGTGAGTAGCAGTGAAGGCAGATGGAAAACCCAAATTCTGGCATAATGGGTTTATATTCTTCGTGGACTGCACAGTACAAAACCAGCAAGAACCCTTAGGTCGGGTCTGAATGAGTCACTTGCAACAACTCAAATCCCAAAAGATTAAACATTTCATTTATAGAAAGTTGTGGATTTGATGGATGGACCACTTGGTGGATAAGGAACTGGCTGCATTCAGAGGGTTGTGGTCAAGGGATCAATGTCCAGGTGGCGACCAGTGATGAGTGGGGTTCCTCAGGGGTCTGTATTGGGACCAGTACTATTTAACATCTTTGTTGGAGACACGGACAGTGGGATTGAATGCACCCTCAGCAAATTTGCCGATGACGCCAAGCTTGGTGGCACGGTTGATGCGCTAGAGGGAAGTGATGCCATCCAGAGGGACCTGGACAGGCTGGAGAGCTGGGCTGGTGCAAATGGCATGAAGTTCAACCAAGCCAAGGGCAGGGTCCTGCACCTGGGA